>JAHWFO010050227.1:220280-242261 GCA_023313115.1 Rhysida immarginata
ATTTATCCACAGTTAAGGTAATTTGGTTTTTAATTTTTTATATACCCTGTATAGCAACTAATTTTGTAATTTTCATTTAGGTTACAGGTAGATAACCCACCGACAGTTTAAAGTTACTTTTTCAACCCGTCAGCAATTTAAAAACTCGACTCTTTATGATCAACCCACTAAACTGTTTTGAGTTTGAGGATTCTTTGACAATAATAATACTGCACAATATTAAATTGCTGTTCTTTAGTTCATCCCTATTACAAGGCAGTCAGCACTTCAAGTGGTCTTTCCTTAATATCAACTACTTTTAAAAATCATACAGGAAAGAATAGTACTTCATCCTAAGCCTTTATTGGAAAGATTTTTTTATAGAAATTTTTTATAAATTTATGTTAACTTCAAAACAATTATTAGAAGTTACAGGACGTAAAAAATTAAAGCATCAGGATCTAAGTCATTAGCGGCCACTGGTGGCAATAATACGTAACTTTGGTTTGAATAGTCCAATTCAGTCATTGTTAAGCTTTCAGGGTAGGCAGTAAATTTCAAGATAAATTTTTCCTTTTTTTTTTAATTTATTAAATTTCCATTTTTATGTGAAATTCTGTAAAACTAAGGATTGTTTAACTCTGAGGTTGGTTGGTTTGTCTTTTTTAATGAATCATTCGGTAATTTTTTTTTGATTTTGAATAATCCGCATTATCCTCTTGTTACGACGATCAGTGGGTAAAGCTGGTCCCAGAGTATCTCGTATCTGCTCTATAGTAAAAACACTCCAGCACATGCCTTTTCCTCCTCATCGTTTGGGAAATTACTGGCGAGTGAGTTCCCACCTTGGTATTGTCTATGTGGGTGCAGTACTGTCAACTTGTATTCACTTTCTTCCCTTCTGAAATATTAACTTAATTTGAACAACGAAAAGTTTGAGAATTCACGAGGTGAGGATATAGAGCATGAAGATGATGTGCAGGTGATATATGCTACCTCTGTGCGGATTTTGGGAAAGATGTTGAACTGAGGTATTACTGCACTTCTTGCGACTTGAGCACATCAAGCTTGCTCTAAATGGACTTATGAGCAACGCATTTTCAATGTGAATTCCTCATTGTACTTTCGATTCTCTTAAAAGTTTTTCGTTTTGTTTGTATTTAATTTGTTTAAAACAAGTCATTCTAGTCCAATAAAATTTATTATACACTCATCGTCAATAAAAATTGTTGCACTATAGGAAACCTATGGGAAGCTATGGGATTTTCTGTTAAGACTCCACCGCTGGCACTAGATCTGCAAGAGTTACAAGTCAAAGTTCAAAATGCATGGGATGAGCTGAGTCCGACTACGTTAAGAACTTGTACGTCTCAATGCCAAGATGTGTGGCAGAAAGCATTAGAAATAATCGCGGCCAATCACCCTATAGAGAGTTATAATGATTTTGGTATTTTGATCAATAATTTTTGTCCTACCCACGCTCATTGTTTAATCATTTGTTGTTGTTGGTGATTACTAACTTCCCTTTAAATATCTTTATGAGTATATACGAGATATTTCGTATCTATTATCTAGCCACCTGTTTTCATTTAGAGTTCAATTGAAGTAGACAATAAAGTTTTCTTTGAGTATTAAGTTATTCATCACATGTTTTAAGAAAACAATGCACACCTCACGCTGATATAATTTATATCAATGCTGTATTTAGGGTATGCAATTTCGATTTTATTGCGATTTGTCTATTACTTTTTCACGGATGTAGAGATAGGAACGCGACACTATATAATAATGTCCGACAATATGGCATACATTTCAAAATTTTTATATTGTACATGTATACGACAGTTTCGGACAGAGAGAGCAGATGATATTTATTCTTTACTGGATGCCAGGAATTGATTGATGCATTACATGCAATATCTTGGCATTAAAAATTTCTAATAGTACTAAAATGGTCTCATCAGAATATGTACCACTGATCCAATTTCGAACATTTTTGAGCTTATCGAGCTTTAAACAATATTTATCAATTAGCGAATACAGTAATATTAACAAGAACATAACTCGTAAAACGATTTTCAAATATGCTGAAAAGAAGAATATAAAAATTAGTTGTTTAATATTACAGGCAATGGCGAAAACTGCAAGCAAAATTACGTATTCGATTGCAGCGTTCACACGAATCTTTCCAAACACGCGCGAAATGAGAAATGAAATGCTCGCACGTCTAAAGCTTAGTTTCCATACATGCGTTTTTAACTGCGTCTCTGCGTCTAGACGCATAAATTGGTACGTCTGGACGCACGTGTCATGGAAACAGATATCTGCGTCTCCGAGTCTTGGTTGACGTGCGTCTGGACTTCATGCGTCTGAACGCAGAAAAGTGAAGTAGATAGGCTTTCTACTTCTTGACACACTTGTAAATGCGTCTCAAATCTTTCTAGATCAAAAGACGTTCAGTCCAGTCGTCGTGTCGCTACAACATGGCTGAAGAAAGAGAATTTGAAGATATGTTGATCGGGGAAATTTTTAATCGGCCAATATTATACGATAAAAGCCGATCAGACTACCTCAAAAGAGGCAGTCGCGCAATGGCGTGGATGAATTGGCAAAAGCTTCTCCCTCTAACGAGAAAAATTGCAAAACATAAACTCGTGACGCATGCGCAGTTGAACTTTCTGCGTAGACTTCACGCATGCATGGAAACTGATACTTGCGTTCGAATTAAATGCGTCAAGAGTTGTTGCAATGTGCGTCTAGGTTACATATGCTTTCTGCGTCGAGACGCAGTTATAAATGCGTCCAAAACGCGTGCATGGAAATTAAGCTTAAATGTTTTAAACTACTGCGCCTATGTTCTTTCCACTGCTAGAGCCATGCATTCCTTCTTAATCAAAGTTACCATAAACGTTAGGAGAGAAATATCATTGTTGCAAAGCGTTGTGGGGGAAAAAAATCTTGTAAGCATTCCAAGGAGCTTTAGCTATAACGCAAATGTAATTTTAAATTTGAATATTTCACTTTTACTTGAAGTTGGTTTAAATAAACAATGGAAATACCTTTGATTCTATCCACACTCACATCTGTTTTATTGCTTCACGTTCACGTTAAAACACACAACAATACAAATTCCGTGTCTCGTACAACGATGCAGATGCACAACAGCTGTTAGAGTACTAACATGAATATTTGAGGCAGACTAGGTGTACAGTGGGTAGGTCAGTACGTAAGAAATTGCAAACTCAAAATAAGTTGTATGTTGTCTATTATAAAGTAATTGTACGTGTTTCATAGCTTCTCGCGTTCTCTACATTAAGAGCTGTACAGGTCGTACACTACATGAATAAGATTACAACAGTCGCTAACAATTCATAACAGTAATTATTTGTTGATAATAATAGGCCTAACATAAATTAGGTAGTGTTAACAAAAGGCTTAACATATATTAGTTGATAACAACAGGACTTGCATTTATTAGTTACTGATAACATTATTACTTGTTAACAACAATAGGCCTAACACCAATTAGCTATTTTTAACAACTGGCCTAACAGCAATTACCTATTGTTAACATTAGGCTGAACGGTAATTATCTTTGAACTATATATAATATACCTAATATTAATCACCTACTGATAAGAATAGTCCTAGCATTAATTAGCCATTTTAACATTAGACCTAACATAATCACCTGCAGCGAAAGAGTCCCAGAGACGTAATTCTCCCATGTTATAGAAGTTCTCAGTTTAGTTCTGGAAGAACTGTTCCATTTCAAAGAATAGTATAAGGATTACTCTGGATCTTTATTTCGGGATCGTGGTGGTTTGAGTTTTGCGCACTCATTACAAATAGTGCCGAGGCTTGTGTGAACCTTCTGCGTGATCTATTCTACTGTGATTCTTCGGTCTTCGAGAGCCTCAATTTGTAGTACGATTTTCGACTTCTCACTGATGGTAGGCCGTCCAGGCGGGATCCTGTTCTAAGATGATCTAGCCCCTTTGGAAGCCCCGATACTAGTTATTGTACGATAGGGCACTGTATCTGTTATGCGATTTTCAGCTGTGTATGGATCTATTTGGCGTTGTTACTCTTCAGATATAGAAAAAATCTTGAATAATCGTGCTCTAATAAGGAATAGGACAGGTTAAATTGATTTCGGCGTTTCTGCAGGAATGTGGCTACTCGCTACCATTTCTTTCATTGCTGCACATGAAATTCAATGACCGATCCACATATTTTTCAAAAAGTATCCATTCTATATAATAATCAAGTAGATATTATTTGCAATATTGATCAGAATACATATAAAAACCTGATATTATAAAATATCATAAGGACTAGCAGATATTTAAAAAAAGTACACCTGGAAATACTATACATGTGGCAATTGAAATATGAAATAAGATAATCAGCATATGATCAAAATTTAAAGATTGTGGAGTAAACCATTTTTAGTGCAGGTGATGACAGATGTTCTTCTTTCAGGCGTATAAAGGAGCCTGCCAGGGTATTATGATACCAAATACCAGCGTTTGTTTAGCCTATCTAATTCTGCTAAAGAACGTGGAACATGCCTAGAAATCGCCGCCGTCCAGTTAACGGATTTGGAGCGGAGTCGCATAGTGGGCTTTCGAAAGGCAGGATGGTCCTTCCTTCAAATTGTGCAAAGTTGGACGGGAGGCGTCAGCAGAGCATGACTGTTAGAGCGGTGGGAATAGGCAGGATTATTCACCCGCAGAGTTGGTTCAGGACAGCGCAGAATTTCGAAGGGCCGCACTGACAGTCCGAACACTTACGTCCACTTATATCAGAACCACAGTCACATTACATCTGTCAGCTCAGAACCATCCGCAAACGTTTCATGATTTTTGATAGTATCTGTCGTAATATCAATAAAAAATTTATTGATGTTATGTGTACTATTAAAAGTTTTTGGTTCCATTTTGCTATGATTCACCAATGGCCCCACAAAAATTTGGATGCGATATTCGTAATCAGCGATAGAAGACGCATTCATTTCATGTATCGTATTTTCCGCACCTTAAAATAAGTGCGAACAGACGCAAATATAGACTGGGATTGCGGTTTTTTTGTCGAGGCTGCCGTCTGTACCTCGACACGATGAGATGCGTCTCCAGTAATGCCAAAACAGGCTATTTGTGATCATATGGAGGTCTTTGGTGTTCAATGATAAAAAGTCATTTCTATCTGGAGAGGCACATTCCATCGTGTATGGGGTGCTGAGTACTCCGGGCCCAATTCTGGAGTAATGATGTAGGGTGCTGTGTCTTTCACGTAGGGGACATTGAATGCTGCATCCTACGTCCAGAACACCATCCTGTCAAGATCACTTAGTTAGACGATTTGGAGGACGTGCTGTTCCAATAAGACAACGCGCGTCCACTATGCAGCTATATAACTCAACATGCTTTACATTATGTCGGTCAACTTCTCTGACCAGCACACTCAAAGACATTCTCTAATAAAGAATGTGACGGATTAGACTGAACGATGTGTCTTTCGTAGCCATCAACCGCTTGCGATTCTCGCCCAGTTACGAGAATGGAGCGAAATACCTCAAGATGGTATTCGTCATCTGTATAATCGAATGCATGACAGAGTTCAGGCTTGCATTGCAGCAAGGGAAGGTTATACATTTCACTAATGCTTGGGAGTAAAAAATTGAATCCGTGCATCTGCAATAAACAATGATAATGAGGGTGAACTTTTCATCATAATATCGTTTCATTCGCAGGACTCTGATTATAAAATCTCAGCAATGCGGCATCATTCATTCTTCATTTGACACCTACGTATAAAAATGAACTTTATACTTAATTTATTAGAGCTCCAATGAAAATATAAAAATCAAATTTTGGGAAATCTAAACATAGGAATCCAAATCTAGCTATATTCTCCATCAATTTTATATCATTATATCTCTGCTTCATTTCCAAATCTCATTTCACATTTATCAGCATCATCTTTCTAATTTGATTACCGAAGGAAACTTTTGCCGGACATCTTTCTTAGGAAAAGGGGGCTCGCCCTTCGCATAGAACAAATAAAAATATTGATCACCTAATGGTTTTCTCATGCATGTTACGCCATTCAGTCCCTTCTCCATTGAGCAAAATTATGTTTACGTTTTAAGATCCGTGATGTCATTGGACATTTGAAGGCAGATGAAATGGAAAAATTGTTCCCGTATCGATTTCCTGTAGAAGTTCAGATGCAGTACAAAAATGTTATCAAACTAAATGTCACGGACATTAATTATGGTAGAGTTGTGCGCAGTGGAAATATATCAGTAACAGTGCAACGGACAAATTAATTGGAAAGAAAGTATTTAATTAGGAAAAATAAATAATAAATGATGACAAAATCAGGAATAAATGTTCACACTCTTAATTGCTAAGAGAGTAAATAATAAAAATGATAATTGGCAAATAGGATAATTCTCCTACATAAAACAATTGCATGTTGCCTTAGATAATATTGGATAAACCACAAATATGAATAATCAAACATACAAGGCTTATACTAAAACCCAATGAAACAAAGCTTACAATTTCTAATTATAGGTGAAATCATACAAGCCATCTACAAAGCCCCAAAGGTTTAAGAGATTCAAACAGCAATAAATAAAAATTTATATGTGAACGCAAAAGCTCTTAATCGGTATCCACTAATAAAAAACACAATAGCAGGACATAGGGGACAATGATCTAATAAAGCAAAAATCATAATCAAACCACATTACATTTTGTAATAAAATCATTTTCGTAAATTTCATATAGTTGAGGCAACGAACTAACAAAGTTCAAAGTTCTAAAATTCAATGACCGAAGCCTAATGTCTCTTGATACAACACTTTAATGGCGGTGTTTAAAATACACCGTGAGTTATCAAAAAAACCCACAAAGTATCAGATATCGTTGACTGAACAATATCGGTATAAATCATAGCACATGGTTTAAACACACAAAAAGCCAGCTATAACACAAACATAAAGCTAAAGCAAGCTTAAATAGCTGACTGAGTTAAACAGTAAATTAAATAGCAAATAGGTAGGGCTTATTCTAACATAGCAAATGGCTTGGGTCGGACCTGCTTTGGAAAGATACTGGTAAAACAAACTCTCGTGTATACCAAATAACTAAACACAAAATGCCCAAAGCCCAAAACAATCTAATTAAAACAAAGAAGCACTATTTAAATAGCCTAGTTGTTTAACCTTAGTACATAAAAGGTAAATACATGTACTGCAAAACAAAAATATTAAGCTGGCGTGCCCATAGGAAGCACTCACTTAAGTTCGTATGGTTAAACACAAAACACTTGCGAAGAACATCAATAAAGTCTTAAAGTGGAAAAAGTCTGAAGTCCAGGTGAAAAGTTCTTAAATTCTAGATTAAGCACAAAAAAGATACAATGGGTTCTATGCAACCAAATCATTCAATGACGTAGATATATTACATAAATCTGTAAGAACACAATGTTCTGAGTCGTCTCTCTTTTTTTGTTTTTTTTTTTTTCCTTGAAAACTCAAGCGCAGTCGCTTCAGTTCTAAAAATTATAACCAAAGAGACAAGTGTCACTAAATACGGTTAATCAACAATAAAAGCAAACATTTATCTACAAAGATATAAGCACAGCATGTATATATATATCAAAACACTTAAAACCGCAGGTGAACACAAATCACATGACCTAGGCTTTAGCACGCCTGAGGTCAATAACCTTGAGATAGGAAAATTTCATCAGGAAAAGGGAGGAAATATTTGACACACACTAGAACTCACACGGAGACGAGGAATTGCACTCCGCGACGCACTTTGACACAGGTGACTTAACTATTGCGAAGCCATAACTGTCACGAAGATATGCCCGCATTCCGCCTGGCCAAAGCCCACAAATAACTGCGTCACCTCGTAGCTCACGCTTAGAGAGTTCGTCAAATATTGTTCTTAACAGGTCGGCTTTACAGCCCACAATGAAGGTCGCACTTACCGTAGCGAAACACAGGTCCACTATAGATTCCTGCGGACTTCGTGAAGGATTCCCGTATGACGAGAAAACGTACGGAACTCTCCTCCGCCTTCCACGTTTTCCGTCGGTGCGATGCTCCGCCAACTTGACTTTCCTGCCGGTCACGTCAGGACTCGATGAAGCTGCCAACGGCTTCGTAGCCGCGCTCGTCATCCCACTATCGCACTTCTCTCGGCTGCCTCGCCTGTTGATGGTGAAGCACTCCGTGTGCCGTGAAGCAGGCTTGCTTGAAAGAGCTAACGTCGGCCATACGCCCTCAAACGTCTTCCTCTCTCTCTCTCGCTCCGATCACTCTCCTCGCTTGAATCCGCGCTTGAAAGCGAGCTCGTCTTCTTATAGGCTGCTGCATATTGCTGTTGTTGACGCTGCCTCTGACGTGGCCTCTGATCTCTCCGCGAATTGTAAACAACTCGAGATCGAAAGCGAGAGTCCTTGTCACGAGAATTCTGGATGATATTCGAATTCCGTGACACTAAACTTGCAGATAACCATTTTCTTAAGTAATTAGAGAGTTTTTTTTTATTTTCTTTAAAATATTATTGAAAGCATTGCATATAACGCAACGCACTAGCATTTTGTGTTAGAAACTAGAATTCATTTTAGATATTATATACATTTGAACATAAATAGTACATTTATGAAGACTATGTGATCAAAAGTTTAAGGGCACCAGCATTTCTGCATCGTAAGCCTCAGATAACAGGAATTAGTTAGCGGTGGGACCCCCTTTTGCTCTAAAGACAGCCTCTACCTTCCGAGGAAGACTTTCGATCAGTTTTTGGTAGTAAGAAGCTGAAATTTCCCTCCATTCCTGCCTCAGAGCACTACTTAGTTCAGCCACGGATGAAGGAAGCATAGTCTGGCTCGAAGTCGACATTCCAATTCATCTCTCACGTGTTTGGGATGGAGATCGGGGCTCTGGGCAGGCCAATCCATTTCTTCCACACTGTTGTCTTTACAGAATACTCGTGTACAGACCTTACTTTATGGTAAGGAGCATTGTCATGTTGATACAGATAAAGCCCATCCCCGAACTTATCCCATAATGTTGGTAGTGCACAGTTGTCAAAGATGTCTCGATAAGCAACAGCATTCATCGTTCCTTTAACATTACATGCTGGCACAGTCCGAACCATGAAAAAAACAGCACTATGCCATGATGCCACCTACTCGTCGTGTATTTTTTATGTTAAACGAACAGAGTGAGAGGGAGATAAAGATAAATGAAAATTTTTAATAAGTTTGAATTGAAATTTGAAATTGCATCTTTGCAATATAAAGTGACATTTAAATAATGAAAGTTGGATTCAGTCAATCAGTCCAGTTCAATTACAGTTTCGGAAATTAACTGGTCGGCTTCCAAAGGTAGGTGCACTTTAGTTACTCTTAACATCTGAAATAAACTCCGAAGAAATAAGTGGTCCTAGTTGAAGCGTCATCAAATTTCGGTACCGCGAACTCGGATGGCGACGACCTATATAGGTTTGTCAACCGGAGCGGGTGAGCTGTAGCAAATAGAATGAATAATTAATAGAGTCTCGCAAAACTCATACACTTATAATTATTATTCTTCATTTCATTAGCTAAGCCACTTAACACACTTAATGTAATACCCTTGGAGAAGACTCCCTAGTCCAAGCGCGGACATTCAGCAGGGCGCCCCGCGAGAATACCGGCTAAGTCTGTCAGTGGGTAAACGACTCCAATGCTCTTGACCTCCCACGGGAAATTTGGTAAGGTGCTCGGTTCGGGTTGGTGGGCGTAGCTGATTAAGTATCTTTCAACTTAGGGAAAAATCCAAGTTTCATCAAAATCGGTTCAGTAGTTTTCAAGATACGGCCGGTTATTACCTAGGCGATAGTGAAAGTTTCATTAAAGTCGGTTTTTTATACTGTTTAATCTTGTTTTTAACCGACATCAAACAAGATTAAACAGAGTATAAAATAAATGAACAAGTACGAGTCGAACTCGCGTGGAGAGGGTTCCGTACGATGAATATGTTATCTACCCAAATTTGTTTGTGGTAACGAAAAAAATTATGTTTGGTACCTGATTGTAGAGGGAAATTGCTGAATATATTCTAATTGCTGAATTCTATTGTATATTCTTTAATACGTGGATTAAGGTAGAGTGATAGTAGGTATCCTGATATTTCATTTTTTGATTTATTCTTAAAATTAATATTGAAGTCTCCTGCTACAATAATCTTTTGGTGTGCACTGATAGCATACTTAATGCATTCGACGGCAATTTTCGGAAGGCATTTTGATGATTTATATACGGTTAAGAATTGAACACCAAATGCTTTGAATTGGAGGCATTCACAATGCCCACCCCCTGGACTATCTATGAAAAAAATCTGAAGAAAATTAGAATTCGGGTCAACAGGCAGAGCTCTCTGGCCTAATTCGTCTCATAAACACTTCGGTTTTCATACCCATGAACTACTCTAAGTAAGGAATTAAACTCCTCCACGACATCTTCCTCAACATACCTATCACTATCCAATGGATAATTACACAGGTCAACACACATTTTGGTGCCGGCGATTTTTCAAGTGTTCTTAGGTAATTTTAGGGTGCAGAATTCAAAAATAACTTTATATTTGTTCCATCAGGTCTAGTTTTCGAGATATTAACGTCGCAACGTTGCACAATACAGATATAGCAGTCATCATTATTGTTTCTGGGTTCCCTCCAAACCACCGGCACACCAAATTTCAGACTTCTCTTTTGTCCATTAGTCCATTGCCATAAGTGTTCCATAAAAATTTTACACACAACAAGTGGTGCCCACGTTTTGTCTTGGTAACCAAGCTTAACGCCAAAGAATCCAAGGTACGCTCTTTTTTGATAATTATGGAGCTGATAATCATGACGTTTTTTTAATTAAAATTCGTGGCGTACAACAAAACTCATTTGTTGGCGAAACATTGTTGATTTCGACCATTGTTTATACTTCTTCTCAACAGAAGGACCATCTATAATTCACGTCGACAATCAATTTACACAAAACAATTTCGTCATGTCTATCTTAACTCTCGGTCCAGATAATAGCACGAGACCAAAAAAAAAAAGGAGGGGGGTAGTGGAGAGAGGAGAAAGACAAAATTGTAACGCCAAAACTGGCTGTTACAGTACATACATACATACATACATACATACATACATACACTTATGAAATTTGGCAGACTTGTTTAGAAGCTCACATAGATTAACATATACAAATATTGTGCAATTCCAACAATATTACATACATACGAGTCAAATTGATAACATCCTTTTTTGAAGTCAGTTAAAAACACATTTAAATTTCTAAATTCAATCTGGCAACAATAACACCATCTACAACAATATAAAAACCAACAACAACAACCAACAATAATACACTCACATTAGTGTTTTTAATTATGTTTGATTTGCAGGTTGTTAGAGGTTTGTTTTTTTTTTGGTTTCATTTTGAAATGTGAGAGTTGGATCTTTGTTTCATTTTACAAATTTATTTTCAACGATAAATTCGTCTCTTTTTTTGGAAATACAGATTGTTTTGTATGATTCCTGTTGCATTCCCTTTATCTGCTTTTAACGAAGATCACTGAAACACATACTGAAGCCGCTTTTTATAATTTATAAATATCCTCCAAGCCTTGGACCATAATCAAAACAAAAAAATAACAACCCAAATAAAAGAAGAGAGAAAGAAAGAAAGAATCCGTGCAATAACGCGGTCTGCAGCCCGCGTTGAAATGAGGAGCTTTAATTATAATCACCTGGTATGTAAATAACCTGTAAAAATAAATACAAAATTTAATTCTATAATCTTTTAATTATGGATTTCACAAATAATTGATAACTTTATGGATTATACAACTGTTTATAGTTAAAATGACTATTATAAATTTATAAATTATAGAACTATTTATAAATTATAGGTTATGTTGAGAAAAAAGATGTTATCTATATACAGGGTGTATCTAAACCCCTGTCAGAAACTTCTGGTGAAGATTCCCCACAGCGAGATGAAAACATAGATCTCATAGACATGGTTTGGATAACGAACCGTATATGAGATTTCCGCAGTAAAAAATGAAGTTTCAGCAGCTGGTTTTGTACTCTTTGGATAGCAGGTGAAGCTTCTCCGCATGTCACATATCTATGTATGCTTTGGCGTTCAAACAACCGTCTACAGATATCAGAGGTTCCAATTCATGCCAAGAAAACATTCCCCACACTTGTATTCCGCCTCCACCACCTTTCAAAGTCCTACCGAGACATGAGGGTTCCATGGCTTCATGTTGTTTTTGCCATATCCTAAGCCTTCCATCAAAAAGATGCAGCAGGAATTTAGAGTCGTCTGACAAGGCAACCTTTTTCCAATCCTGAATGGTCCATGATGCGCCGCGCTTTGTTCTTCTCTGACAGCATTGGTACCCGAGTTAGTCTTCGGCTTTGGTAACCCATTCGAGCCAAGGTACGACTAGTAGTCCGTTCTGATATTGTTTTATGGCTACCTGAGTTGTAATGAGCAGTAATTTATGCGATTGTTGCCTTTCTCGTTTTGCGCACAAGTCTTGATATTCTCCTCTGGCCTCTTTTATCAACAAGGGTTTACCGTCCACAGGAGTCACGATGGCTACATGTTATTTGTTCCTTGACCCACTCTCGATAAACCCTTGAAACTGTGGTACATGAAAAGTTCAGGAGAGTCACCGTTTGTGAAATGTTCATTCCAGCCCGTCTTGCCCCTACAACCATGTCACGCTGGAAGTCACTCAGATCACTGGTTTACCCTATATTTGCTCTGGTTCCACGCTTAACTAACAGTAGAAAAGTTGCTTCACGATATTTATGCCGTTATCATGTGACATGCAAATCAGGCCGTCACTCAATTTGCATATTTTGTGAGGTGTACATAATAAAGTGGCAGCTCAATAAATGTTGGAACGCTTCTGGACAGAGCTGGATACTTTCCTGACATCTGCCCTGTCACCAAAAGAGGCGTAACTTACAGTTAAAACTTAGATACCTAACCTGTCTTTTCATATGTTATATGAAACGATCATTCTTTGACAGATGCTTTATGGTCGGTTCGGTCAGTAATTTACTTTTACACCATTTCTTTCTAATCAAAAGGTACATACAATTACTTTATGCTGCATAACCACAAGGTAACAAAAATGTAAGGAGTATGTCAGGGAAAGTAAAGTCACCTGATACCCTTCAAATAGTCTCCCAGGTTCTCCACAGTTCTTTGCTTCCGATGGGGAAAGCGATGATAACTATCAGCTGTATGTGTTTCGTGTTAAGATGCCTTGTTTGTTTGCAAAGTGGTTACCATTCTCATGGTGGTATTTACAATACACTATTTTAAAACAATAAAAGGCCACATTTTGGAGGTAAGAAAATAGCACAGAAAGTATGATTACCTGTAAGGAAACTCAGAGAATAAGAGGTTGGAATATTATTAACGTAAACAATGAACATTCGGTAATCGGATAAACGTTTTCTTTATGCAACAACATGAAATTTGATGTAGAATCAAATACAAACATGAAAATTGAAATGTACAATACTCATTTCCAAAAAAGTTGGGACAGTGCAACATATAAGAAGAACTCCAACACATTTGTTTGGATTATTGTATTGCCGTTTATTTCAACGCATTACAATACATAAACGATAAATTAGGCATGGGATCACATATCTTATATGCTTAAAGAAAGATACAGGTGGTTTTCCTGTTTGGCGCGTGCAACACACTCCCAAAAAAGTTGGGACAGCACAGCGTTTACCACGGTGTGGCGTCATCTCTCCTCTTGATGACACACTGTAGTCTTCTGGGCTTCGATGACACCAATCTTTCTAACACCGTAACCGGAATTCTGTCCCATTCCTGTTGGATATAGGTTTTCAGCTGTTCAACTGTCCGGGGTCGTCGCTGTCGTAGTTTTCGTTTAATAATACGCCAAACGTTTTCTATAGGCGACAGATCCGGGCTGCAAGGGGGCCAATCCAACATACGAATGCGCTGCCGACGTAGCCATGCAGAAGTTATGCGTGCTGCATGCGGTCTGGCGTTGTCTTGTTGAAATATACACTGACGTCGTCCAAACAGGCGCCTCTTAGATGGCACCATAGCTTGTTCCAGGATCTGTATATCCGCATCAGCATTGACGGTGCCATTGCAGATGTGCAAGTCTCCCATTCCATGGCCACTAATACAGACGCAGACCATGACAGACGGTGGTTTCTGTACCGAACGCCTGTAGCACGCGGGAATATCCTTTTCGTCTTTGGTCCGGTGTGTATGGCGTCCATTATTTCCGTAAACAATCGTAAAGGTTGATTCATCGGACCACAATATGTTCTTCCAGCGTGCTTGGGACCAATTGCGATGGGCTCGAGCCCATATCAGACGGCGACGTTGCTGTCGTTTGTTGATGTATGGCTTCCGTTGTGCACAGTATAACTTAAGTTTGCATTTGTGGATGCACCGGCGTACAGTATTCAACGATAATGGCTTCCCGAAGAAATCGCGGGCCCACGTGGCTATGTCCGTAATCGCAGCATTCCTATGCGTGACGCAGTGACGTCGGAGGATCCGAAGAGCTCGAGCAT
The DNA here is from genome assembly GCA_023313115.1 of Rhysida immarginata. Classification (NCBI taxonomy): domain Eukaryota; kingdom Metazoa; phylum Arthropoda; class Chilopoda; order Scolopendromorpha; family Scolopendridae; genus Rhysida; species Rhysida immarginata. The sequence goes on from JAHWFO010050227.1 coordinate 234,929, forward strand.
TCAGAATAGGTTTTCTACCTTGGCCTTTCCGAACTGTGATCTCACCACTATCTCGGTAGCGCTTGATAATATTATGTACTGTAGATGATGACAGGTTAAATGGTTAAATCTTCTGGCTATTGCACGCTGAGAAACGTTGTTTGTGAATTCTTGAATGATTCGAACACGAAGATCTTCGCTAACTGGCTTGCCTCGACCCATCGTTCCGAATAAGTTACCTGAACGACGATGGCAACTGTTATTTATACGGAATGTAGTACGACGTCATCATTCTAGATTATTCCCGAACAATTCGGAAGGTTCCACTACTAACGGCGCTTTCTACAACGTATGTCCCTACTATTTTGGAACGTGTTGCAACACCCCCATTCAAAATGAACGTCCCGGCCACGATACAAAATGTTTTGGTGCACACAGTATATTTATGTCATTTCATAAACGTATCTGCTATTTTGTATTCGCGAGAAAGTTTTGTTACATCATCCCTTTTTGTTTTTTCTATATATTTTGCACTGTCCCAACTTTTTTGGAAATGAGTATTGTACAAGAACACACTATTTGTGTACCTTTCTTGTATTTTCACTACCGTTGCTTTTGTATTTTTTGCAGTTAGTAATAGGTTGGGCCATTTGGCATCCGTTGAGACATGCTTCGGAGATGTCTATACATGGAAGTTTGCCCACTCTTTAAGAAGGATACCTTCTAATTTCTGGGTAGTAGTAGGAGCGTTTGAACGAGATCTTTGCGCTTACCCAGTATGTCCTAAACGGAGATGTCTTGCTCCTCATTCATGCGACATGTGCACAAGCTTTATCTTATACGAAGAAGAAATTTTCACCCATAGCTAATGCAGACGCACACTTGATGTAACTGTGATGGAGTCATGTCTGATGATAACAAAGTCCGTTCTACCATCGATGGAGATACAACCCTATACCATTATAAATCCGCCAATGAAAGCTTTGTTTCCTTTGTTTCCATTTTGCATGGCCCTTTCGTGGCTACACGATTCGTCAATGCTTTCATTGCCAAAAACCTATCGTCTCTAGCGGCCCTAGGCGTCGTTTGTTCAGGACACCTATGGACGTTTTTTGTCTCTTCTTGTTGTCCTTTCGGTTTCCAGATCTGTTTTTTGAGAGACCAGGCTGCTGTGCAATATGACGCTGAATGTGACCTTTTTGACGCGGCACAAGAGCCCTATTAGCCTTTGTCTCTCAAATGCCTTCTCTATTTTCGCAGTTGTTAGTATCTTATTCAGGCATCTCACCATAAATGCACTATTTGAGGAAATCTGTACCATTCTGTATCATTAGTTGCCAGGAGCATTTGGGGCGAGTGTTATGAAGTGACGAATCACGATTTACGCTTTGTAGGACGGATGGACTTGTGTGGGTTTGGCGGTTACCTGGAGCACGTACGCTATCGGATTGTACAGTGCCCACTGTGAAGCATGGCGATATTGGCGTGTTGTTATGACGTTGTTTCAGCCGGTTCGGCGTGAGTCCGCTGATTGTAATGCATGAAACATGAATTCCGAGGCATACAGAGACATTCTGGACAATTCAGTGCTCCCTATTTTGTTGCACTTCTATGGAAACAATGAATGTCTCTTTCAGAATGATAGTGTCTCCCGTCATGTTTTCAGGGCTGCACTACAATGGTATATGGAAAATTAAGTCTCCTGGATAGGCTGCCGCACAAAGCCCGGACTTCATCTCACTGAGAACTTACGGCATGAATTGGAACGTACTTATATAAATAAAAGTACACTGAACACATCATACGCGGACTGTGCAAATGAATATGCGAGATGAAGAAATGACGTGAGTTGGTTATAATTTCTATTATAATGACTGCGCAAACGTCTTGGTTACAATTTTTAAAAAGTATCAATTAAAGAACAGGACTGAATACATAACGTAATCAAGGGGTAGTTATTGTAAATTAAAAGTACTGATTTTATGAGCTAACACGAATTTTTTACATTCACTACTGCTCATGCCTTGCTTCTCTTTGTTGTCTTGAGAAAGTGGAGAGTTAGCAACAAAGTTGACAAATAAGATGGGGAGAACGGCTCCCAAGTACCTCAGGTTTTGTGTGTATGTACCTGAGGAAAGCATTCTGTCTCATAAGTTCAAAACATGAAACGCATGTAAATATAAAAAGAGGATGTATGTTTAAAAAAAGTTTTGTTTTATAAAAATAGATTTTTCTGAATGAAAATGAATACCCCAGTCACTGCTCTTAATTATCAGGAGAGAAAAAAAAATCAAACAACCAGTCCTATTACAACAATCAATATTTTCCCCCAACTAAATGCAGATCAATGCCTTCTCAAATTTTAATTAAAAACGCAAACAAAATGAGGAAACTGCTACTTGGAAACACTTTGCTTTTGATCTTACCGAGTTATCGACTTCGTAAAGACAATTAAACGTAGTTATTGTACTTGCTTAATTTCTTTCTTTCAACTTATTTTGTATTTGATTATTTTCGCTAAGTTCAGAAGCATGTTCAGAACCATGGCACGGTTGAAATTTCCTTTAATACCACACCAGACTCTAAAAAATCTAGACGACTAGCAACTCGTTATCTACGAGAAATGCCCGGGCAAACAGACCCCGTGAGATTATAAAAAGAAATACACGATTGAACTTTTTCCATTCAATTCGCTTCCTATCGGAGACATTCAGTATCCTACCTGGTCAGTCTTTAATTTAATGTACATTTAGAAATAAGCAGAGGAAAATTAACTATAGTTCACTGGAACACTCAACAGTCAATAATTTTATATAATAGATTTTTTTTTGATTTTTTTTTAATATTTAATTAGTCAGATAACTTACCGGATAGCCTGTGGAAGACGATAAAAGCATCCGGCTGTAATAATTTTAGCGACCCTGGCGGCATAACGCATAATTTTAGATTGAACATTCCAAAATTCAGGAGCATTGTTAATTTCTAAGAAGGTTTTATTCTGTCATAATTTTTAACCAATATTTTTTACTTGATTTTTAATAAATTTTCTGAATTTATGTAAATTTTTCCAAGTGGATTACTCTAATGATTTCTGTGCATTAACTCTCCAACAAAACAAAGTGGGCATGTCCAATTAAATTGTCAGTTACAAGTGTTAGTCACTATAACTGCCGCCACGTGAGTTGAACGATCTTTTTGACATGCGCAGTAAGTCATCTCATCAATATGTTTTTGTCTAGATTTCAGCCATGATGCACTTGTTATACTATGGACTTCGCACGGGGCCAACAGTATAACGGGCACCAGCGCGGAAAAGTCACCTGACCATCTTAGTCCGGCCAACAATCCAATCTTCATTGTTTCCATCTTGGATTTTAACAATCAGTATTTTTTCGTTTGTTGGAAATAATGAAGATTGGATTGTTGGCCGGACTAAGATGGCTAGGAGGATTAATACAAAGGAGGCGCCCTCCTATTCACTGGCTCATTGTTGAGTTGAAGCCATATCCGCCATATTGGTTGACCCTTGCATGGCTGTTATCTACATGAGCAACGTGTAAATATTGCACTAATATGCTAAAATTTAACAACAAGGCATGACTGTTTATCTCTTATAGCAAGAAATTTATGAAATTTCTATTTACGAAATAGTTTATCTATACATGCTTGGGGTCCTCCAATATGGCCGATACAATCCCTCGACAATATACGATCCCTCAACAATAGGCTTCAAGATTATGACGTCATGCCATCTCCTGTTATTAAACCTCCTTGTAAGATGATCAGATGAGTTTTCCGCGCTGGGGCCCGTTATATCGTTGGCCCCGGACTTCGCACGGGTGACGTAGCAGTTAGCTCCACCCCTTGGCAACGCGCCATCTTGGTTCCACACATTTCGTTGCTAAGCATTACATATGCTGATTCTGATACTAGTTTGGCTACACAAGTGATCAGAAAGTCTGCAATAAAACTATTGCTACGTTTCTTATTACGACCCAAAATTAATTTCAAAAGGAGAAAATAATTTAAACTCTTCCTAGCAAAAGCTGTGTGGAACCAAGATGGCGAATAACTAAGGAAGTGACGTCTCTTCGTACGAAGTCCATAGTAATGGTGGACAAGGCAAGTAGAGTATAAGGTTTGCTCGATCATTGCCTAAGGGGCTCGGGCCACGTCATTTTGATGTCATCGATGCTCCCGCCATCTTGTGTGCACAGGGAGAAATGGCCCGATCATATAGTAAGCAGTGGCTCGATCGGGCCGTTTTTCCCGGTGTTCACCAGATGGTGGGAGCATCGATGACGTCAGCCAGAGCCCGGAAGGCAGTGATCGAGCATACCTTATACACTACTTGCCTTGAATGGTGGAGATATTGTTGAAACGTCGAAGGCCTATTAAAAGTCATAATATAAAACAAATTGCATTCGAGTCGACTATTCTGCGTCATTTTTTAATTTATTAATTTGTTAATTTCATTTATCTATTTAAAAGAAAAAACGAAAATAGAAACTAAATATAAATACGAAAACAATGTTTCGAAAACGAAAGCGGATGTTTCATGGAATAGCTAAGCGATTTACTTCCCATTAACGCCTATTGGCGGGCATTAGAAATGACGACATCCTGTCGTTCAACTTATGTGGTGGCAGCTATAGTACTTTTACTTTGCAACAAAGTCTAACAATTAAAATCGGAAATTTAACAGGACCAGCCATTTAACTTTCACTGGACAGAGTGTAGCTATATCGTTTAGATAAGGAAATCTCGAAATATCGATCTCTATCAACGCCACCTAAGATAAGGCCTGAGCGCTGAAACGTCATTACATTGTTACACCACCTCATTAGGGAATTGTTAATCTTATTTCCACCAATAATAAGCCCTGAATTTTCCCTCAAGGTGATCATTTGTTATTCACAAAAATAAGAAAATGTATATTTTGACAAAAATGCTGGATTATTCAGCTTAATAAAAAAAAACGGATTTATTTGCCAGCTGCACATTGAAGATCCTGTGCGAGGCAAAATTTGCGGCCCCTATAACGCCGTCCTGAAATAACCATAGCAGTTGAAAAGGACGTTAATATCAAACAAACCAACCAACCCTTATTGTATTAGGCTGACGAAGACGACTAACCGAATAGTAACAACTGGGCCGCAGAATAACATCTTTGAATCCATTACACCTCGTACATTGGCAAGGATGGGCTACAGTAGCCGACGGCCAGTCCGGGTATCTTTGTTCGGGCTGGTGGAGGCTCTGTAATGATCTGGGGAATGTTTTCCTGGCATAATCTTGGTCCGCTGATACATGTAGACCAACGCCTTAATGGTCAGGGCTACCTGAGCATTGCTGCCGACCACGGCCATCCCTTCATGGCTACTGTTTCCCCCCATCGGAAGGATACTTCTAGCAGGACAAGGCTCCGTGTCAGAAGGCTTGTATCGTCATGGAATTGTTCCAGGAGCACGATAATGAATTCAACTTACTTCTCTGGCCACCACAGTCCCCGGATTTGAACCCAATCAAACATCTTTGGGATGAGCTGGAACGTGTTATTGGAGACATGGATCCACCACCATACAATAAGCATGAACTGGGAGAAGCTGTTGCATCCACATGGACAAACATCAAGGAACAATGCTTTCAGCGACTAATTGAATCCATGACACGGCAAATAAGTGCTGTTATAGCTGCTAGGGGTGACGCAACACAATATTAAGGAGGTATTCCTAATAAACTGGCCACTCAGTGATATAAATAGCAAAGGTGTAGAATAAAAATTGAGTTAAAAGGAAAACTATGCATTACTTCTGGAACGAGCCGCGTACAATTAAACACACTTAATTCACTCATTGAAAGTAGGCTTTAATTGTCGTTTATCTTATCACACAAAGCAACACTTGAAAGTAATAACTTCACAAGAGTTATAAATGAATACTGAAAAGGTCCGAAAAAACGAAAGTCGATTTTATTCTTTCTGAATAAAACATTTGTATTGTAAAGCGGACATTAGTAAATAATTATGTACGTATATATTTTGTAATTTCCACCTGGGTTATAGGATAACCCGCAGAATCAAGTTATTTCTTCAACCCGTCAGCAATTCAAAAACTCGACATTTTATGATCTACCCACTAAATTGTTCAGAATTAAACAATTTTCTGGACTATAAGAAAATAACGATCAAGAACCAATTGATATTAGATAAAAGACATAAAATATTTAGATTCTTCTCTTTAGTCCATCCCTATTCAAAGGCAGTCAGCCATTTAATTGGTCTTCCCTCAATATAAACTACTTTTAAAAATCATACAGGAGAGAATAGTTTATCATCCTAAGCCTTTAGTGGAAACGTTTTTTATAGATTTTTTTAAAAAATTTATGTAACTTCGAAACAATTATTAGAAGTTGTAGGGCGAAAAAAATAAAGGCATCAGTCATTAGTCATTAGCGGCCATTGGTGGCAATAATACGTAACTTTGGTTTGAATAGTCCAATTCAGAGTCGTTGTTAAGGTTTCAGGGTAGGCAGTAAATTTCAAAATAAATTTTTTCTTTATTATTTATTAAATTTCTAGTTTTATATGAAATTCTGTAAAACTCTTGGTTGGTTGTCTTTTTTAATCATTCATTTAATAATTTTTATTTTTGATTTAGAATTATTACAACCGAATACGGTCCTACCCTGAAATAGATTAAATTTCAAAATAATACAAGTTTGGTTCAAATCGGTTCATGGGTTGCCGATATATGGTTTCTTTTCAGGCACTTTTTATTAAAAAACAATTAAAATATACGAAAATGTTATTGTCAAAAGGAACTGTGACCTTTAATTTTTGGTCTTTTAATTGCTGCCTATTTTAAATTGCTTTTTGGTTTTGGTTTTAAGAAGGAACCATGAATAGACTTTGTTTTGGTTTTTAAATAGACTTAGTGGAGAAAGCATAACCTGCACTACCCTCTTGTTGTGACCATCAGTGGGTAATGCTGGTCACCAGAGTATCTCGCATCTGCTTTATAGTAGGAACACCCCAGCACATGCCGTTTCCTAATCATCGTTTGGGAAACTAATGGCGATTGAGATGCCACCTTGGTATTGTCTATTTGGCTGCAGTGCTTTCAAGTTGTATTCACTTTCTTTCCTTCTGAAATATTATCTTATACAGGGTGTTTCAAAATTATGTACAATAAATTTAGTGACATATTCTTCAGGTCAAAAGAAGACGAAAAAGTTCTATAGCACTTTGTCTGGAAACGATTTATTTACGCGATACAGCCAACTAAACCCGTGGCTCCAAATTACAGGAATTGTTCAAAGTGCCCGCCACCAGCTCGCACGCACGCTTCGGCTC
>JAHWFO010050227.1:252261-282697 GCA_023313115.1 Rhysida immarginata
TTGTGGGTATGCATATCTGCCTGATGAACACATTAGAAATTCTGCAAAAACCTTCCAGGTTATCGCTGCTGGATACTCGTGACAATGGTTCAAATAAGCACGTGAATTCGCATTGTTTGGTTTCACGCAAGGAGGAGAGCAGTGCATTGTATAAGGCAACGAGACGTGCTGTCATTGTTGTCGCCGTATTTTTCAGGACTAAAAGTGAGCCAGCGGGAAGCATGGTGAGGAAGAGAGGAGAAGGATCGAAGCATTCGGACATTGCAACTGCGGGCGTGCCGCCTACGTACTTCGTACGCGTACACGTGATCGTGTGGTTGTTGATGCTCCACCTCTACGGCTTCCTGCTCATTGGACTCATCAAACCTGACGTCCTGGAACGAATCCCGCGCGCCGGGAAGAACATGGCCGATGTTGCTGCAGCTGCCGGCATTGGGCTCTGGATGCTGATCAACCTGAACCTCCTCTTTACGGCGCTGGTTCTGAGGAAATGCAAAGCCCATTGCCTCAATGGTAAAGCCGTCTGCAAGTGGGTCGCCCAGACCATGGTCACCGGGTGGTTCTCGTACAGGCTCATTAAGAACGCTGTCCGATAAGAACAACGAAGGATTGTTATTTTGGGTTGATGATAAATGAAGCATTTGTGTCGGAAAGCTACGTCGGCATGAATATGAAGTTTTTGTACCCCATTTTATGTACTCTGTAAGGAGTTTCATTATTATTAAAAATTTGTATGTGCTAAATTGCAAAAGAATGGATCTACTTATTGGTTGACCCTTGTACGCTTGTCTGTTCTTATGTGCTACTTTTATGGTGAGCTTGGTTTGGATTGGACCATACGCTCAGAGTCACGTGGGTCAGTCCGAAGTACTACACACTGCTTTCGCTTTGGTGTTGTTGTTTTTAATGTATCTTTCAGATGTAGTAATGAAGATGAGGTCTACCCAGGATTCTTTCAATAGGATTGTGCTCCCCCCCCCCCATTATTGCACTGAGGGCACATTTGGACCTACATTTTCCCAGTCGTTGTATTGGCCTACGTGGGCCAGTGGAGTTGCCCGCTAGATTCCCGGAGTTGAACCCAATTGGGAAAGAATAGAGGCTGTTGAGGAACTGCTCTCATCTCGTCGTCGTCTTGGAAATGCCGTCCACGAAGCGGGTTCTTCAGGCGAGGGAAGAGGAAGAAGTTACTTGGCGCCAGGTCGGTTGATTACGGCGGATGGGGCATGAACTCCTCATTGATTACGTCACGCTCTTAGGGGGGAGTATGAAAAGTGTGACACAGCGTGACATGAGGGGAGGGGTTTTTTTTCATGTGTGTGATGTCACAGCAAATCTGTAACATCACACTTATGGAAACCCCCTCCCCCCATGTCACGCTGTGTCACAATTTTCAAACCCCCCCCCCCCCCCTTAAGAGCGTGACGTATTTTCTTGAACGTCCCCTTGAACGACATGGCATTTGTGACATTTTGTTAATTTGGAAACAAGCAGTTGTGGCTTTGGTGGTGAATGTGGATGTTACGAGGGGCTACTCAAATTATCCGAGAGCTTGAATATCCTGCCCAAACCAAAAAACAGTACGAGGTTCTGCCACTAGATGTCTCTCGGTGCACCTTTCAGCTGCTGTCTGCCAAGTTTCGTAATCGTAGGAGCATTTCTTTGTGAGTTGTTGTTGTTGTTGCTGTTTTAACGTGTTCTTGTGCTTCTGCGAATTTCTAGATTATTCGACCTGGTCAGACTGTCAATAGGACGTTTTTGTGCGAGGTTTTGGAAGTGACTGAGTGAAAATTTCGCACAAACGGCCCGAGTTGTGGAAGGAGAAAGGCTGGTTGCTCAACCAGGACAAGCGCCCTTTGTGAAGGAATTCCAAGCCTTCGAACCGTCCTTCCAAAAATGGGGAAAATCGTTGGTATCGTTGCGTGACTGCTTTGGACGTGACTGTTTTGAAGGTGACAGAGGAAATTAGGCTGTAAGGTATTGTTTTTTGCTTTTTATAAGAAAATTTTCGAAAATGTTGGTTAGTCTTGACTAAGAAACTGCATTAATTCAAGAATGAGTAAAGATACGTAAAAAATAACAACACCATTGTGTTTGTCAGGAAATTCCACCTGTATTTCATATGTCACATGACCCCCTTACAATTATTTGAATTAATGGTATCCCCAGTCGAAATTATTAGCTCCATCCTTAGCGTTTGACAATGCGTACTTCTGGGTCCTGGTGTTTGACAATGAATAGCATTTGAACCGCTTAACAGAGATGGCTCTGTCTTACATGAATTGCATCCCTCACACCTATTCCTTTGAGAAGAGTCTTAAATAAGTATTTCTGGCGTCGTCCGTAAAGTTCGGGCTCTCGTCATAACCTACCCCACACAATGGGATATTGTACAGAAAGTAGGGGCAACTACAAGACAGGAGAGCCACGTTTATAAGTTCTTACCGCGCCATGTTCAAGAGCGACGGACCAACTGCCATAAACTGCATGAACACGATTCCCCATAGACTCTCTATAGGGTTCAAGTCTGGGCTTCTTGGGGCCAGGTCATAACGTAAATATTTTGTTTTCTGAACCACTCCATTGTCGATCGTGAAGTATGGATGCTGGCGTTATCCTGCTGGAACACGAATTCCAGGCCACACTAATGATCACAGACGGGAACAGATACTGTGTAAGGGTTTCTTGGTATGTCAGCGAATTTTCTCTTCCACTGATGAAAGCCAAATTTGTGGTACCGCTGAATGCGAAGTCGCCCCAAACCATGACAGAACCACCTCCTTGTTGTATTGAGTAAAAGGTCTTCGGTTCCTGTCGTAGGTCGTGCCTGTATGATGCCCACCCATCAGGACCATCTAAGTTCCACTTCTTTTCGTCATTGAACAACACCGACATGCATTCGTCTTTCCAGGCCTTGAGTTCTTGAATGCGCTTGGCAGTCAGAGGCGGTTTCTTCGTCTTATTCAGAGACAACATGTCCACTCGCGATATGTTTAACCCAGTCACGTCTTGTATCTGGCGAACAGAAAGATTTTGTGTGGCTGTCAGTCGTATGTCATCGCGCGTTGAGGTAACTTTGGGACGACCAGATCGTGGTTTTTGGTTGAACGATGAACTCCTCTTCAAAACATTATATACCCCTACTGTGGATCTTCCAGTAATTGTGACGATATCAGCAACAGATAGTCCGTTGGCTTTCAATCGCCAGATTCCAGCCACTTCATCGATTGTGAATTGAGATTTGGCGAGGCATTGTCTTAGGTCAGTTGTGAGTGGAAGAAAAGCTTTCTTTGAAAAAAATGACTAATTGCGCAGCAGATTAATACCCTGTCACTCGCAAATTTACATATTGGACGTCTCCATTCAGCATGTGAGGGTAGTTCTTTAAACTTTTGAGACACGCAAAATTTCATTTTATTGAATAGTTTTATTTCTACCGGGCTTTGCAAAAGTTGTGTTACACTCTTTACATCCCCCAAAAAATGGACTGCTCATGATTTGGATAATTCCATTTCCACAAAAGGATCGACTAATATATTGGAAATTACGTGTTAACCTCTGAGTGATCCTAATGTCCACGACAAAAGCGATGGAAACGAAACGAGTAGAGATCGCTGCTCTCCTGCGCGCGGGCCACACGAACTCCGAGATTGCCAAGCTCCTCAAAGTCAGCCGGATGACCATCCACAGAGTTGCGGACAGGCTCAAGAATGGGAGAGACCTTAAAGATCAACCTCGTTCAGGTAGACCTCAAGTCGTCAACCGTTTGGCTGTGAGAAAAGCCTTCGAACGAGACCCGACGCTCAAAACGACTGCGCTCGCAAAGAAAAAGGAAATTTCGGTGTCCACAGTGTCCAGAGCGGTCAAAGAAGAAGGTGGAAAGAGCGTGAAGCCTCTGCTGACGGATCGGATACGGGAACAACGTCGGGAGCGCTGTCGCCGTCTTCTCAACGACTTGAAGAGTCGTGGCGAGCGAATTGTCATTTTCTCTGAAGAAAAGACCTTCACGGTCGATCCTGTCGTCAACAAGCAAAACGACTGCGTGGTAAGCTTCGGCCAGGACATCTCCAAGGTCCGCTACGTGTCTACAACCAAGCACCCGGCCTCTGTGACGATGCTCGGAATCGTGGCGTCGAATGGCGAGAAAATGCCACCCGTGTGGTTCCCAAGTGGATACCGGCTGATTACAAGGACATCCTGGCCACAAAAGTCCTTCCCTGGGTGAAGAAATGCGGACTACGTCTTTCAACAGGACGGTGCCCCTGCCCACACGGCCAACACTGTGCAAAACTGGTTGGGGTCCAACATGACCTTCTAGTCGAAGGGCTTTTGGCCTCCGCAGTCGCCAGACCTCAATCCACTTGACTACAGCGTGTGGGCGCATGTCGAGGGGAAGGCCTGCAAGGTCCGTCACAGCAACGTCGACGCGCTGAAAACATCTGTCAACCGTGTGTGGACCAGAATGAGGAAGGACTACATTCGCAAAGTTTGCTAAGGCTTTTCGGCCTCGTCTGGAGCGGGTTCTCGATGCAGATGGTGGCTACATTGATTAAATGACTAATTACAATGTTATTCTAACACAAAGAAATGGTTAAGTGGAAATAAAGTAACTGTCCCCTTCTAACACGAAGGAGACTTAAAATGTTTTTATACTTTGGTTTAGATTGAATATTTTCTAATGGAAAAACAAGTAAAACCGATAAGTATCGCTTTGATTTACAAAAGTCTTCAGTGACCCACTTGGATCCACCTACAATACTAAACTATGCTGGCCTCCGTGCCTAAAGTTTGCGGAGAGGTAATTACCCTCTTTGATTCCGCGCCATAATGCTACACCAAATTCTTGTGCAGAAGCCAGAGAAACGCGGAAGCCGCTGTTCCCGTGTTTCCTCACAGCATAACCAAAGAACCGCACCGGAAGGCTTTGCTAACTTGGATTTATCTTCTTAATTGTGGCAAATTGCCCCCAAAACATCAGCTGCAAAGGCTTGAATTCCCCAGGGCATGATTAGATCTTCATTGGGATTTTCTCGTGTCGAAAATGTCTGTACTGACCAGCTGGGCACTCGTTGCACGTAGACCAGTCGCTAGAACCAGTTATCTCGCGGCTTGACAGGGGAAGGCGTCCACACTCCCAATTCTATGCTGAACGCGCAACTGGCCGCAATTGAAGCTCGTGGACTCGGTGAGGGTCAGCAGGCTGCTAGTCGAAACTGTCATCCACTCAGAATTCCAATGACGGGTCGTCTTGGCACCGTAAACTCTTCTCCCAGTGTACTGCTAGGTCGCAGTTAGTACGTTTACGGAATTCGTTGAGTAATCCACTTGTTGGTTACCTCGGCTCTCCTTTACGTGCACTATAAAAGTCAGTTCAGGATTAGATAACGCTAGCAATGGCGCAGCGAACTCCTCAGTCCCGTCCTCAACTAAAGGCACGCTCGGCGTTAAACCGTCTTTGTCTCCATGAATAGCACTGACCGTTGAGACGCTTTTCTCACTCTTTCCATCTGTCAGGCTCAATTTTACGTACTGTTCTTTTCTCCCTGGATTCTCGCTCACCTCTCTCCCGTCTTTCTCTCTCAAAACTTGCGCCACAGCTCTCGGCTTGCGCACGCGCTCAAATGCGTTCTTTTGGAGCTGTTTGCTGCTAAGAGATGGCGCCACCACCTTACGCTCGCTTCTTGTTTCGATTTCGTGCTCTTCATAGGCCAGGCTGTAACAATTTCGGATACACTCCAGCAGGTACCCTGAAACTCCTTACTGTTTTTTTACTGTTTTTTTTACTGTTTTTTTTTTTAAAGACTGGGGGGGCTGCGCCGAGTAATTATATATACGTGATATAAGTGATATATACCGAGAAATTGAATGTCCAGTGCCAATTGAATTGTCGCGAAACCTGTAACCGGCCGGGGGGAAACCAACTGCCCCCTGTAACCAAAACTAGCGGTTAAAACCCAACGCATCCCATCGCTTCAGCGCATGCGCATTTACGGTGTTGCTAAAAGGTGAGTATTCTGTGGTGATTTTAGCAGCGGGAAAGCAATCCCTTCTCACTTATAATATTTTCTCTTTCTTAGATTAATTTGTCTTTTATGCGGTATCGTTTTTTTTTGTTTTTTTTATGGATTTTCTACTCCATTTAAAAAAATCAATCACTTAAAAAATATAATAAAATCAATAATATATTATTCAGAAATAAATTAAATTAAAGTAAAAAACGACAACTTAAAAAATTAAAGAAATCATGGCCATTTCAAATTCCTTTTGAAATTAAAATAAATTATCTTTGATATTAGAATATCACAAAGTTTTGATAAGTTCTGCTTTTTATTGTATAACTAAATAATTTTCGATTGTTTAAATAAGTTATATTTTATTAATTGAACAATTTCATTTTATTTTAATTTTGTATATTTATTTATGCATTAATTCGGTATTCCAATAAAAGCCAAAAATGGCTTCTGGAAATGCCAATTATTTTGCATGTTTCATCAATAAAAATAACGAAATAAAAAACTATAAAAAATTGTAAATGTTTTTAGTACTTTATAACAGTACATAGAATACTCTTAAGGTCAATTCATGAGTAAATTTAATAAAAATGCATTTCAAGATATCAAGAGAATTAGACAATGAAAGTTGTTGTCAACATTCGTGTAATTCGTAACGACGGGAATATGGCAATGTCACTGTTAAGGGGGAGGGGGATTATTAATTTAAGGACAAGTTAGGTTAATACTCTTAAATTGATCGTAAGAGTAATCTATATATTTTTTGTAATGTAATAAAAACCTTTACAAATTTTTATTTTTATTTATTTCTTTATTTTCATTGATGAAACATACAAATGATTGGCATTTCAGAAGGCATTCTTGCCTTTTATTGGAACGCCGAGTTCATGCATAAATAAATATACAAAATTAAAAATAAAATAAAATAAAAGGAAGTTGGTCAATTGATAAAATATAACTCATTTAAACAATAGAAAATTATTTAGTTATACCAATTATTTAGTTATACCAAAAAAAAAGCACTACTTATCAAAAATTTTGTGTTATCATTCTAATAATTTATTTTAATTTCAAAAGGAATTTTGAAATGGTCATGATTTCTTTAATTTTATAAGTTGTTGTTATTTACTTTAATTTAATTTATTTCTGAATAATACGTTATTGATTTTATTATATTTTTTAAGTGATTGATTTTTTTTAAATGGAGTAGAAAATCTATAACAAAAAAAAAGAAAAAAAAAGATACCCGCATAAAAAATTATTTAAGACAGAAAAAATACATGTATTGTAAACTTCTACGTGAGAAAGATCCTGCTTTCTCACTGCTAAAATCACCACAGAATCATCGCATCTGTATGCTACTATCTCAGCTTTTAGCAACACCCTAAACGCGCATGCGCTGAAGCGATGGGATGCGTTGGGTTTTAACCGCTAGTGTGTAAGAGAAGGAGAGGTCGCCTCAGTTAGTGTCGTCATTGGAAGGAGCCAATGAGGTGACAGCGGAGAGAAGCGAGCAAGATAGAGTGAAGAAAAAGGTCGAAGAAGCCGGCCCCTGTGGAAGAGAATGGAAGAGGTCGGAAGGAGAGAGGTCGGAAAAGAGGAGAAATGAAATTGAGAAAAATAAAGATTTTTCGAGAAACAAGGAGAAGAAATTTGGAACGATAGAGAGAGGATAGATTGAGGGACGCTGTCGAGAACTGAAAGGAATACGAGAAAGCACGACTCTATTACGAATACGAGAGATGTTAAGAGTCCGCCGCCAACGAGGAATTCAGCGAAGACGGAGAGGTGCTTCGAGTGGAAGAAACGGTACGACTGGAGTAGGCAGTGAAAGACTGCCGTCGACGGGAGGAAACCTCACGACCGCGGACAAGCAGTACGGAACAAAGCCCGACTCCAGCAACAAAGTAAGAGTAACGTTTCTGTATTCGATTCGCTGGCGATTAGTGCTATCGGCGTGGCTAAAGTGACTAAGAACTTTAGGAGATATGCGACACGGACTTTTAAATTAAGAGGAGCCCGTAATAGCCGTACAGAGAAAGTGAACCAGGCGAAAATTGCCACGAAGGATATCGAAATAACATTAAGTGGGATTATCGCGGATAACGAGACTGTTGATAAAACAAGTGTTGTTTCGGCGGCGCAGGGCGAATTATTAATTAATTTGGACAATAAAAGGACATGTATACAAAACCTTTTAGAGGATTCTAGTGAACTTCTGGACAGCGTAGTTGCAAGGAAGGATTCGATTAGCGACTTCATTGTATCCAGTGGCCAGAGCCCACCTATTCCTTGCCAAGTAGACGGACCCAGTCATAGCAGCCAAGCAGTCAATTCATTCGAATCTAATTTTTCGCTCTCGTGGGAGAGGAAGGATTTATTTTCTGGTGGGTTTGTGCCTACCCGGGTGGCCAAAGCGGGTAAGTGTCGGGAGTTAGCTGCCGACCAGCGAAAGCTGTGGGCCAAGTTCATGTTGGCTCGTTCGAGGTGTTTTTACGTTGGGCGTAGCATTATGCCACCTGAAGATCTTTTTAGATCTCTTAAACTCCATGGAGGCAATACCATCTGCCTCTCCACTTCAAAAGTGGGAGAGAGAGGAGTGGACTGCCTTTTGGATTTGTGTGTTTTCTCAATTGTAGACGTTTTACCTGGATTGGACATTTCATTACGTGAGTGACATTTGTGTATTTCTAACTTGACTTTTGGCCCCAAGCTCGTTGTGGGTGTTCACGGCCCGAACACCACCAGCACCATTATCAACCGTGAGGAAGGCCAGCGACGATGGATTGGATGGTTCTACTCACCTTTGATGGACGCTACGCAGTATGCGACGTTATGAAGGCCATCTATGCAAAGACTAGCATAGATCCAAGATTACCATCGGAGAAGCCGGCATTCATCTGCCTTCAGAAGTTGTCTGCCACGGAGTCTCGGATGCTGTGCCAGTCGGCGAATATTGCGGATCGACTCATCGCTGCTGATTTTGTTAAGGTGGGTGACACCACTGTTCACTTTTTCCCGGCGGAGCCATCGCTTCTGGTGGTGACTGTGAGAGGCGTTAACCCCCTGTTATCGAACAAGTATGTTTTGAATTTTTTTCCTGACTTAGGCGATATTTATAAGTTCTACAGACCAGATCATTCAGATACTCCCAGTCTCCAAAACGGAGATGTATTTTTGGAAATGAAACTGGAAAGAGAGATCCCCGACTCCATGCTTATGCATGGTGAAAGAATTTATATTATGTATAGAGGCATGAGAAAGTGCTGTTGGTATTGTCGCAAGAGCACTCATGTCAAGAGGGACTGCCCTCTGTTGAAGCGATGCGATTATTGTAATCGCTTAGTGGGCAGGAATCATCAATGCCCACAAAGTGCTCTTGTGGATGAACCATCAATGCCTTTTTCGGAGCATGTAGATGCTCAAGAGGATAACTGCCAACGAACATCCCCTTCTACGCCTGCGGATGGAGAGCAGCGTCCTTTAAATGTAGTTGATGCTCAGATGGACGAGGTCGCAAGTCACGAGGAAGACCCGAGCCTCTACATCGGTCCTCAGCTAACCATTGAAACTGAGTTTCTGTCGTTTACGTTGCCAGAACGCTCGACTCAACCCAAACTGAATGTTTCTTCTCCACCGTCATCACCAACTATAAAACCTTCTACTGCTCCGCCAACAGTGCCTGACGATTCCCATAAGACGGATGACCAACAAGCTAGACGTACCAGATCGAAACGTCGATCATCAAGATCATCTCGGAAAAAACCGCAAGAAATCGCATTCGAACTCTGTTGATACATCTAAGGATAACGTTAACATCGAGCGGGACCGATCGCCGAATGTCAGATCTACTTCCCCTGAGAGTCAAGAGTCTTTGTTGGGGTCTGGTCCGTCCTCTCCTAATAAGTCGTTAGTATGAGGATAATATCATTGAACATTAGATCCTTAGGCTCTCGGTTTAAGCAGTCAGTACTGTCCACTTTTATCGCTCTGCATTCACCAGATATTTTTCTTCTGCAGGAGGTCAAATTGGCACCCTCGCAGCTACTATATAACCTAGACAGTTTGCGCAACCGTTGGCCAAAGAGCCAATGGTTTATTAACTCAAATTCGTCATCTGGTCTAGGGGTCATTATTGCCATCTTCGACCCCAATATTCAAGTTACGCACAAAGTGCAAGATTTCGAATGCAGAGTGATAGCTTTGGATTTATTAATATCTGGTTTTAAGCTCCGGCTGCTCAATGTTTATGTTCCTTGCCGTCCAATAGAGAAACGTAATTTTTTCGAGGATTTTGATTCCTTTTTGTTTACTTTTCTTCCACTAGTTATTGCAGGACATTTTAACTGTCACCCATCTTCTCATCTGGGCCAGTGTTTTCTCTCTGCCAGCAAAGCGCGTTGTTTGATCTATGGCCATCAATCCATAAGGAGTCTGGTTTTACTTTCTATCAAGGGGTCCGTCTATCTTCTCGATTAGATTTGTTTTTAGTAGACAATGCGTTTGCTGACTCGCCAGGTTCTATGATCATTGTCCCGTGTATTTTTTCGGATCATAGTGCCATAGTTTGGAATTGGCAACCTCCGTTGGGCATTAAAGCGGCTGCATCTCCATCTGGTCAGTGGTTTCTGAACGTTTCTCTATTGGACAACGAGAGCTATATGG
This sequence comes from Rhysida immarginata, assembly GCA_023313115.1. NCBI lineage: Eukaryota > Metazoa > Arthropoda > Chilopoda > Scolopendromorpha > Scolopendridae > Rhysida > Rhysida immarginata. Next base: position 262,938 of record JAHWFO010050227.1, read on the forward strand.
ATTCTTTTGTTCAATTGAACGACATCTCCACACTTTGCCTCCGACCCTAGACTCGTGGCTTTGGTTGAAAACTAAGATACGCCGGTTTTTTTTAGGAAAATTGGCATAATCGAAGCCAGGGCTCGTAAGCGTCGCCTCCTCATGCTTGAGGAGATACTTAGGTTTCTTAGAGTGTCCACTCCTAAAGAGGAGTTCGCCGTCGACATACGCCAGGTCAAATGTGAAATTTATGCGTTGTTGGTAAGGAAAGCTGCGGGCGCCGCTCTAAGGGCCAAGCTCAAGTGTCTTTCTGGTGTTCGGCATATGTCGTCGGCGGTGTTTGCTGAAGAGCGAGGTCGTGCGGCAATTAGATCTTGCCGTCGCTTGGTGGTTGAGGGCAGGGCAATGGAATCTGACGAAGACATCGTGTCAGCATTTCATGACCACTTTTCCTCATTCTTTGACAATCCTGTCTTCCCTTCAGAAGCCACGAAGTTTTGGGTAGAGGCTTTGCCTCCATTTGCTGACGACATTGACACCATCAATATTCGTCCTTTTGTCAGTGGCGAAGTGATGTCATTTCTGTCTGCCGGCGGTCGTCTGCAGTCCAGTACGAATGTAGACGGCTTTCCGTACAGTTTCTACATCAAAACATGGAAGGTAATAGGACCTTTTCTTATTAAAGGCTTTAATTCTATTCTGTCTACCCTTCCTCCATTTCGTTAGTTTACAGCGGGCAGGATCATTTTGCTGCCTAAAACTCCATCTCCCGAGCAGGTTTTTCAGTGCAGGCATATTACTCTGTTGAATACAGATTATAAGGTTTTCACTGGAGTCCTGCAACGAAGGCTAAAACTTTTTGATTCTGATTTTTTTGATCCTGGTCAATCCTGCTCCATACCATCACGCAGGATGTCTGATTATCTTGTCGCAATTCGTTGTAAAAAGGAGGAAGCGCTTCTGCGTCGTCAAACACTTGCGATTCTTAGCTTGGACCAAGAAAAGACCTTTGATAAGGTTAACCATACCTTTTCATTCGAAATTTTGCATCACCTTCTTCTTCCCAATTTTGCCTTGGTTGTAGCCTCGCTTTACGCATCACCCATCTCTTTCATTTCTGTAAATGGTTTGGTCTCACCTTCCTTTGCTCTCTTGAAAGGGGTCAGACAAGGGTGTCCGTTATCGCCCCTTCTGTATAGTTTGTATCTCGAACCGCTGTTGCGATTTCTAAACCATCACCCTCAAGTGAAAGGATACTCTTGGCCGGCTACGTCGATAAAAAGCACCACGTTAGCGTATGCCGATGATGTTTTTTTGCATCAGACCCTGATACCCTGGAAGTGTATAATAAGTGTTTTGATTTAGTTAAGGATTCCACCGGAAGCTCTATTAACCTTGAGAAATCTAAGGGGATAGTTTTAGGGTACTGGTCAGGTGATAACCTTCGTCGTTTTCCGATTTCTTGGGGTGATGTAATAGTTAGGCTACAGCTTTTCCTTTACTTTGTCCATGGATCCGGTACATTGGAAGCCGGTAATCGATAAGTGTATGTCTCGCCTAAATAAGGCTTTTCGGTTCCCAACATCTATGCTGGTCAAGGTTCGTTTTGTCAAAACCTATATTGTCCCGTTATTGACAGCCAAATGTCTCTTTTCTCTGCCATCGCAGCGAAATCAAGTAATGTTGCGTGGGAAAATCGTCGATTGTGTTTGGGGTATAAATCTTAGCAGTTGTAACCATCCTTTGCGTGCAGATTATTTGTTTGATCCGTTTGAAAGAGGAGGGTTAGGGCTTCCGGTGGCCCGTCAGCGTCTGATGGCAGCCAGAATGGCGGCTTTGATTCGGATGTTTTTAATTCCTCCTCCCATCTGGGAGAATTTTGTTTTCATTCACTTTCGGCTGTTTCTCAAGGTCAACCGTTTGCCATTTCCGTCATCATTGCCAGCAATTGTATTGTGTCAAGAGCCGAAATTTTACAGAAATATTCAATCGGAATTTGAGTCTTTTGTTTATGTTCTTCGTGGGGTCATTTTTGACTCTGTGGGACTCCTAAAAGAGTCCTGGTTTTTCGATAAGTTGAAACCTGATTTGACTACGGACGTGGTCCGTTGCATCCTAACTACCCTTGGGCATCGATTTTGAAGGTGTTAAAACTGGTATCCTTCGAAAATAATGTTATCAATTTCCATTGGAGGTTGTTGCACCAAGGGTTCCGTTCTTTGCAACGCCTTCGGGCATGGGGGATTGTTGATTCAGACCTATGTCCTGATTGCAGAGTAGTGGAAACCATTCCGCATATATTTTTCGAGTGCTCACTCGCCCAGACCATTTGGGCCCGCCTCAAGCAGCACTATAGGTTGAATGATCTTACTTATCATTCAGTGCGGTGTCTGTTTGACGAGTCATCCGGTGAGGCTTTCAAAATAGACCTTGCTGTTCCAATGGTGTTCGTAAATAAACAGTTGTGGTCGGCAAGGGTTGCTAGATGTTTTGGATCTGCATACCCGCCGTCCGTTGTTTGGGAAAGGGCAGCTTACCATCTTCGGTCCTTTCTCTTGATGGAATGGAACGGACTAGGTCGGCAAAAGTTTCGTCGCCTTTTTGCATCTTCTAAGCGGCTTTGTACGGTCGACAAAAATAATCAAGCATTTCATTTTACGTTTCCGTTGTCTTTGTGATGGCCTCGCCGGATTGGAGTGGGTTACTCTTAGGGGTGTTTAAACAGCTGGCGCAGCCAGTAAAGGCTGCCTGATCACTATGCTGTCCCATGTGCGCTGGGCGCCTGTAGTTGAAATCCTTTGAGGCGTTCGCTGAGGCAATTCCATCTGCCTTAGCTTCAATACAGGGAGAGAGAGGAGCGGACTTTCTTGAGGATTTGTGTGTTTGTGTTTTCTCAACTGTGGACATTTACCTGGACTGGACTTTTCACTGGATTGGACATTTCATTACGTGAGTGACTTTTTTTTGTCTTTTTCTTGATTGTGACTTTTGTCGGTGTGCGTGACTCCAAGCTTGTCTTGGGTGTTCACGGCCCGACTACCGCCTACGCCACCATCGAGGTTCCTGGAGGAAGACCAGTGACGATGGAGCGGGTGGTTCTTCTTACCTTCGACGGACGCTACGCAGTATGCGACGTGATGAAGGCCAATTATGCGAAGACGGGCATAGCTCCGAGATTGCCGTCTGAGAAGCCATCGTTCATCTGCTTGCAGAAGTTATCTGCTACGGAAGCTCGGATGCTATGTCAGTCCAGGAATATTTCGGACCGTCTCATCGCCGCTGATTTTGTTCATTTTTTCCCAGCTGAACCAATGCATTTGGTTGTTAACGTTAAAGGGGTTTGTCCCCTGTTGTCTGACAAATATGTAACGAATTTCTTTCGTGATTATGGTGATGTTTTTAAGATATTTCGACCAGATCATTCTGATTCTCCGGGTCTCCAAAGTGGAGACGTTTTTCTGGGTATGAAATTGGAGAGAGAGATCCCCGACTCCATGATCATGCATGGTGAAAAAATTTATGTGATGTATAGGGGCATGAGAAGGTGCTGTTGGTATTGCCGCAAGAGCACCCATGTCAAGAGGGACTGCCCTCTGTTGCAGCGATGCGATTTTTGTAATCGTTTAGTGGGCAGGAACCATCAATGCCCACAGGGTGCTCTCGAGGATGAACCAGTTAATACAGCTTCGCCATCATCTTTGAAGCATGTAGGAGCTCAAGAGGACTCTCGCCAAAAAGTCTCTGCTTCTGCGCCTGCGGGAAAAGACTCTAATGCTACGCATCCACTGCCAAAAATATCCTAGTTATTTAAGTTCTAGAACTTAAAGATTCAGGTATTTTTAAAAACTCAAACCTTTTGTGGTCTCCACTGCAGAGGAAAAGAACTAGTTTATTATGACGATGTTCTTAATGTTCACGCGTCAGCCTCATCATATTGTCAATTTTGTGACGTCATGGCACCTTTGATCGAAGTGGGCCGTCGGCCGCGGCTTACGATGTTTTCAATAGCGATAAAACTAAGAAAAATAGATGTTTACAAAAGGCAAATGTCTTCGGCCCCTAATATGCAAGAGGCCCGGCGATGAATTTATGATTTCTTTCGCTATATTTATTTCTAAACACACAATAAAATAGGGTCCTAGCAAACTTTTTGTCTGTAAGCGAAGCGAGGGAATCTGCCGCCATTTTAAACGAAGTTGAAATATCACGGTTATGACTCATTTGTCTCAGTTATGACGTCAATAACTAAGATAGTTTTCCCTAACCTTTTTTATCTAGGTTAAATAACCAGGTTTTCTTTATAACTGGGATCTTTTGTAATGGACACCCACAGATAACCTGGATATTAAAGATCAAGAACTTAAATAACTAGGTTATTTCTGCCAGTGGACGCGTAGCATTTATAAAAGAAAATACACAAACGTCGATATCTCACACACGATCTAAACTAGATGAAATGTTTATAGGACATTTTTTGTTCCATTTGAACCATACAATGTTCCTAATCAATTATGCTGGATAAGTTTGGTTCATCCTGAATAATGTTAAACTTAAGATCCATGTTGGGAGTTTATTAAAAATCTATGGAATATTCTTTTTCTCTTGCACCATATAAGTTAAAGATTTTGGTATTACGTGATTTATTTCTTAACCTATCCTGGTGTTCTGTTTACTAAATATTTTTTTTGAAAAACATTTTCTATAATAATAAGAAATTCAATGAAGTCTGTAATTAATTTTTGTATTCCTAATTTTTTTATAAATATTTTCTTCCAAAAGCATTCCAGTAACCGTCGATTTTATAGTTCTATCTTGCAAATGTTTTACTTTTGAAAAATGTAATCTATGGTGATAAACCAACAGCCCGTAATGTACAGTACCCTTGATTCAAAGTATGATGTATTAACTTTCTAAATTTTACTAAATTTCTAAAATTTAACAAAAAACATCACATATAATATTAATAATAATAAAGCGGCCGTGTGAATGAAAATTTTTCTCTCTTAATTCCTCTACATAGGTAATTTTATCTTATCTTATCTGGTACAGAGGGTAGATTATCGCAAGCGATAATCTGCGGCACCTACTCCTACGAGGGAGTTTTGCGCCATCCCATTAAAACGACTGCTACGAGATGACAGTAGCAGTCGGGACCGACGGCTTAACGTGCCCTCCGAAGCACGGGGGGTTTCATGATGGAAGAGCTGCTGGGGATAAACGAACCGGAGGCTGTCACCAACCGCTAGAACACCAGCTATGGTCAATCGGCAAATGGATCAGACCAAAGTCCCCCAACAGCCGCGCCCCAAATAGCTGTCCCGCCAGCGGTGGCCCTCAAGCCCAGGCCATCACCCAACCAGCAGCTGGCCGCGCCTGAAGTTGCTGAACTCCATCGATTGGCAAGCCAACCGACGAGACAACCAGGCCACGGCCACCCCCTACATAGGTAATTTGCATATATATATTCTGAAATAAGTGCTTTTAATAAGAACATTTGGAGTATTTTCAATAAGAAAAGCTATAGCTTTTCGTCATATGCCGTTAGCCCCTCGCTCAAGCCATTACTAGTTTGAGCTGATGAATGTTAAGCATTAGTGATTTCCCTCATTTTTTTTATAGTTGGCTCAGACGATCTATGCTGGCTCAGAATCGATATGAAACCAGAAATGCGAAACAGAGTACTAACAAGCACCCTCTGCCAACTAAGTGGAATAAGATAAAGTGCGCGTTATTTTCATAATTCCCAAATGGATAATATTAAAATATAGAAAAGTGAATGAAGTGAAATGCATTGTTATATAATGTAGCAATTTTCATCGTGAAATTTGAAATTAATAAATTAATAAAATTCTTTTAGGAATTAATGAAACCACGTAAAAATTGAATGCTTCAGCTACGTAATGAATTTCACGCAAACTTCTTTAAGTATTCTTTCAGAAATTTAGCTTAGAGAAATTAATTAAATTATTGATTTATTCTTATCATTCTGGAGACAATAGAGTGACTGAAAGCAATGAATGGCAAAAGAAATTTATGAAGGTAAATCGAATTATTAAAAAATAAGAAAAAAAAATAGGCCGTCATTACAAATAGAGTACAAAAAAGATAGGAGAGAAAATGAAAATGCGCGGGAGTATTGTCTGCAAAAAATTTTGTTTTTTTAAAGATAATTTTCTGCAAATTCTGCTTGTTTCTGAAATTAATGTGGGTCTGTAGGCTCCCCTGCTTCCTTCAGATTATTGGACGTACGATATATATTGAGTGGCCAGATTATTATGACCAACTGACATTTGTAGGCAAATTAGCTATGATTTCGCGCTGAAGTTGCTAGAGAGCCAGAGAGCCAGACCATTAATAAATAGTTAAGCAGGTTGTTTACCACGACAGTAGAAGTGATTTGTTTCTGAAGATATGGGTGAACGACTAGATTTAACAGCGTTTGAACGTGCATAAACTGATATCCGTAACCTAACAACGACATCTGTTGGTCAAAAACCGAACAATTCTAGCATTAATTTTTTTTCCTGGAAAACCAATCCGACTTCATTTCAATCGCTTCAGTGCAAACAGAATATTTTTATCTACATTCGAGTGCGAATTATTGATTTTTAAAACTTTTCCTGAATTTCGGCTCACCCTGTACACTTTAGAGTCATGGAAGCGTCGTATGCAAATTTTCAAGTGTCGCTTGTATCGCGTAAAAAGTATACAGGGTCGGGACATTAATATCCGGAATATCCACCTTTGGCGGAAAGCACAGCAGCTAGTCGAAGTGGCAGAGAGTCACTAAGTCCTCGGAAGGTGGTTGCAGGTATCTGGGACCATTCGGCGATCAGTGCATCCCGTAATTCCATCACCGTGCGTGGTGGAGAGTCCAGCTTGCGGACATGGCGATCGAGATAGTCCCACAAATGCTCAATGGGGTTGAGGTCCCGGGAGTTTAGTGGCCATAGGAGTAGCTTGAATTCATCCTCATGCTCCTCGAACCAGTCGTGGACAATTTTGGCAGTATGGCAGGGAGCATTATCCTGTTGAAAGGTGCCATCACCCTCAGGAAACACTGTCGACATGAAGGGGTGTACCTGGTCTGCAATGATCGTCAGGTAACGAACAGCATTCAGTGTACCCTCCAGCGGTATCAGTGGACTCAGACCATATCATGAAAACATCCTCCAAACAGTCACATATCCCCCACCAGCCTGTCATCTGCCATGGTGACGGGATGCCTGTTTTCAGATGCTTCCCGGCGAATTCTCTATCGTCCATCCACTCTGTTCACCAGAAACCGCGACTAGTCAGAGAAAGCAACCCCTGGCTACTCGGCCGACGTCCAATGGCGATAGTCCATTGCAAACTGGAGGAGTTTTCGGCGATGCACAGGCGTCAACATGAGTGCTGTTACCATACGCCTGCTCCGGAGCCCCAACCTCAAGAGGGATCGTTGCAGTCTTGGTGCTGATACGCCTAGTGGCCCCACTGTTCATTTGCTGTGTCAGTTGCTCAACAGTGGCACGCCGATTGGTCTTGTCCAGGCGTCGTAACCGACGCTCGCCTCTAGGATCGATGGCCCGTGGGGCCCACAGTTACCTCTTCGGTTGCTCGAAACTGTCTGGTTCGTCCAGTCGCGGTACACCTTCACAACGGCAGCCTTAGAGCAGTTCACAAAGGTGGCCGTTTCTGAAATGCTGCCCCCCTTGGCCCGATAGCCAATGATCATCCCCTTTTGGAGGTCCGACAGGTCACTTGCTCTGCCCATGACGGCGACAATTGCTGTGTTAACGGATGCTACTACACGTCTGCTGTTGTCAGCTTTTAATGATATGCAATGATTTTTCATCTGCATAGCATGGGACGTTCCAAGATGTTCGAGGAGAGGTGATCATATTAAAGTGTCCCGACCCTGTAATTTATTGGACTAGAATGAATCGATTTTAAACAAGTTAAACACAAACAAAGCAAAAAACGATAAACTTCTAAAACAACAGAATGCGCAATGAGGAATTCACATTGGAAATACCCAGAACATCTCTCCCAAAATCCGCACAGATATACCATATATCAGCTAAACATCATCTTCATGCTCTACATCCTCACCAGAATTATAGTGTTAATTTACTTCTGCGTCAGATAATGACTGCCATTACCCCAAGAGCTAGCAATATTTGTATGCGTAAAAATGAAATAGCTACCTATGCTACATTCATGAGAAATGTTCAATTACACAGTACATCAGAGAGCTTATGGTAAAAAAAAATTCAAACGCCGCAAAGTGAATTCTTAAACTTATATAAGTTAATATTTTAGAAGGAAAGAAAGTGAATACAACTTGAAAGCACTGCAGCCAAATAGACAATACCAAGGTGGCATGTCACTCGCCATTAGTTTCCCAAACGATGATTAGGAAACGGCATGTGCTGGAGTGTTTTTACTATAGAGCAGATACGAGATACTCTAGTGACCAGCATTACTCACTGATGGTCACAACAAGAGGGTAATGCAGGTTATGCTTTCTCCCCTAATTCTCTTTAAAAAACCAAAACCAAAATCTATTCATGGGCCCTTCTTAAAACCAAAACTAAAAAGCAATTTAAAATAGGCAGCAATTAAAAGACCAAAAATAAAGGTCACAGTTCTTTGACAATAATATTTTTGTATTTTAATTGGTTTTTAATAAAAAGTGCCTGAAAAGAAATCATTTTTCGGCAACCCATGAACCGATTTGAATCAAACCTGTATTATATTGCAATTTAACCCATTTCAGGGTAGTACCGTATTCGGTTGTAATACTTCAAAATCAAAAATAAAAATTATTAAATGAATGATTTAAAAAGACAAGCAACCTTAGAGTTAAACAAGCTGTAGTTTTACAGAATTTCATATAAAAATAGAAATTTAATAAATAATAAAGGAAAAATTTATTTTGAAATTTACTGCCTACCCTGAAACGTTAACAACGACTCTGAATTGGACTATTCAAACCAAAATTACGTATTATTGCCACCAACGGCCGCTAATGCTTTTGTTTTTTACGCCCTACAACTTCTAATAATGGTTTCGAAGTTTCATAAAATTTTTAAAAAATTAATAAAAAAATTTAAAAAAAAAATAAAGGCTTAAGATGAAATACTATTCTTTCCTGTATGATTTTTAAAAGTAGTTTATATTAATGGAAGACCAATTAAAGTGCTGACTGCCTTTGAATAGGGATGGACTAAAGAGAAAAATTAAAAATCAGTTTTTCATTTAGTTCATCATTAGCGTATTGTCCAAAAAATTGTTAACTCTGAACAATTTTGTGGGTAGATTATAAAATGTCGAGTTTTTGTATTGCTGACGGGTTGAAGAAGCAACTTCATCCTGTGGGTTATCTACCTATAACCCAAATGAAAATTACAAAATTAGCTTATATATATTTATATATTGTATCGGATTTAAATATTGTTGTCGAACACCGTTGTGGTGTCTTTCGTTCACAGACCTCTTAACCTAGGAACCTATGGACGAGAAAATATTGATAGGAGTACGATTAGTGGCAAGTAAAAAGAAATAAAAGCAAAATTGGAGCCTCTAACAATAGTCTACTTAGATTGTATTATGGGCTTCTTCTCATAATATATCCCAGCTGGAGATCCTCAGGCGCGTTCGTAGTTGTTCTTCATGTAACTTGATCGAAGAGGAGTAGATTGGTGAATAAATAAATGACCACTTGCACATCCTGAAAATCTGACGCAAAAATAGCCGGGGCTTTATTTCGGAAAACAAAACTAAACAAATAGAATATCCATTACACTTATTTATTTGTGTTATTTATCAACATTTGCCAAAAGGATTCGTGATATCTATTCTGGTTTCAAAGATTTTTTAGAATTCAAGCTTTAATCATAATCAAAGTTGTTCGAACGTCGATAAGGCTTCTTTTCTTTTTCAGGTAAGTCTTGCATAATATCAGTATCTTATATGAGAAAGCACTTTCTTTACAATAACTTCCTTAATTTCATCCACTATCATTACTTTCTATTCGTTTTCTTTCCTAGTACTGCATTTAATGCTTCCGTCAGGCATCGCTTAAGAGTCTCCAGACGCATAAAGAAGATATTAATGAATTCCTTGCAGCCCTAAATGGACTAAATCCATATATTAAATTTACTATGGAAATAGAACAAAACAATGCTCTCCCGTTTCTAGATCTTAAGATCGTGAGAGTAGGAAACGGTCTACAATTTGAAGTCTACAGAAAGCCAAACTTTGTCCCTGCCTACATCACAAAAGATTCTAACCATTGTATGGCACACAAACTAGCGGTGTTTCATCACCAAATTAGACGTGCTCTACTTTTACCGCTAAATAATGAGGCTAGGGAAAAGGAATTCAATTTTATCCGAGCCTGTGCCAAGTTTAACAGTTTTAATTATGACGTAGTCGATAAATTAACGTCAAAAATCAACTCCCACTTAAAATTAGACAGGATCACTACCTTTGGATAAAAATGCAAGAAAGATTTTAAAAATTCCTTAGTCCTACCATTTATTGTAAATTTAAACAAGGGTTTTAGAAAAATTTGCAAGGATTTCAATTGCAAAATGGTTTATAAAAGCGCAAATACCATAAAAAGCTATTTGAGTTCTATAAAGGACAAAATCCCCATAGATGAAAAAGCGGGGTATACAAATTGAAATGTGCGTCATGTGATCCTTTTTATCTTGGATCCTCAAAACGTGGTGTTAAAAACAGGCTAAAATAACACCTAGCCTGCATTAGAAATGCTAATATAGGATTATCAGCTTTCGCCGACCATGTACTAAACGAGAAACATGATTATGCAAATGAGTTATTTGAAGTGGTGCACAGTTGTAGTAATTATAAACTATTGTATCTTATTGAATCTCTTGAAATTGTAAAAAATAAAGCGACTAATAATCTATTAAACAGGGATGAGGGCCCCATGCCAGTATCTCCATGGTTGCCTTTAACAAAATACTTGACCAAATAAATAAATCATGTATTTCTTGCAGTAGACTACCCCCCCCCCCCCCCCCGGGTGGGCGGGTTATTTCATTTTGTTCAATTTGGTGTTTGTTTCTTATTTCGTGTATTACTTAGGCGGTTTCTTTTTTTTGTGTATTATTTATTATCGCTATTATAATGTATTGGTTAAAGCTCTATGAACTTCGATGTTTTTTATTTTTTATCAGCATATATTGTTAAGTTGACGACTTTTGTAATGGTCAGGGAAAACAGACTCGCTTTGCTCCGATTGGCTATTTGGTGCTAGCGAGATGTTATATCTCTTTCCTCCGTTGTTCGATTGGTTTTAGGTTTTTTTCTAGTTCTGTATGTATATATATATATGGGTATTGCCCGTCTTTTGTCAGATTCCAAGATCACTGTCTAGCAAATGGCCTTTTACGGGAAGAGCAGTTTGGCTTTCGTGCTGCCCACTCTTGTCCGATGCAGATATGGAGGCTCGTTGAAGACCTGAGCACCCCCCTGAACCTATTCAAGTACTGTGGGGTGGTATTTCTCGATGTCAGTAAAGCTTTTGACCAAGTGTGGCATGAGGGCCTTGTCTACAAAATGATCAGAGACGGGTTCAATGCCGATTTGATTTTGATGGTGAAATCCTTTTTTGACGGCAGATCCTATCAAGCCAAGGTTGGAGAAAATCTTTCCACACCCCGTGTTGTAAAGGCCGGTGTCCCTCAGGGTTCTGTCCTCGGGCCTATGCTATTTAATTACTTTGTACATGATTTCCCAAAACCCGATAATTGTAATCTGTATTTTTATGCGGATGACACTGCCATTATGACATGGGCACACCAGCCGGCTCATGTTATCACTTGGCTGCAGTGCGCCTTGAAGCAGTTTGAAGACTGGCTTAACTGCTGGAAGTTGAACCTTAACGTCGGAAAGTGCAAGGCTTTGTACCTCAATAGGAAGCTCAAGCATCCCCCAGATTCTCTTGTTCTGTTCAATAAGAAACTGGACTGGGTGGACAACTACAAGTACCTGGGAGTTATCATTGACTCAAGACTCTCATGGAACCAGCATATGTCCTATGCTCTGAACAAAGCGAAGAGGGCTAAGTACAGTATCATAGCTCTTATGGGTCGCAACAGCGCTCTCAGCATTGACAACAAGCTTCTTCTGTACAAATCGATTATCCGGACCATACTCCTCTATGGCATGCCTGCGTGGGCGACTATCTGTAAAACCAGATGGAGTGAACCACAGTCATTCCAGAATGTTACCCTGAGGACCATTGCTCAGCTGGAGAGAAGGACGGTGAAAAACCAATCCATCCACATGGATTTAAACATGGCCCATATCGGAAAGTTTATACAGGATCTCCTTTTGATTATGATACAGAAGATGAAGACTCACGACAATAAGCTTGTGAAAAGGATTCTGAAGAACTCAATGAATATGAACTGGCATACTAAGTATCGTAAACCGAGGCACGTTCTTGACGTCAATTTTGAAGATATTAGCAACGTCTCTTTCCCGGACTACTGGCAGATGTGATAATCTTCTTTCTCCTTGTATTTTTTTTATTTCGTTTGTATTTTGTTTCTGACAATCGTCAATCTTACTTTCTTTTTTGTATAATATGGAAGACCGCTTGGGTTGGTTAGGCTTCTTGACTACCTCAGTGTATTTCATTTGGAGTTTATTCTGGTTGGATGAGCTTTGTGAAAGTGCTGCTTTCGTCCCATCCTAACAAATGTACACTTCACTGTTCGATTGTCGATTGTCTGTAAATCACTCAATGATGATGGATTTTTGAAATACGAAATGTACATCTGAGTCAGTAAAATTTTTTCTATATGGAGTACTGTTTTCTGTTGTTTCCTTTATTTGTTATGTATTGTTTATTTTTTATTGTAACACTGTCCAAGCCGGCCAGGTGGCCGAGAGGGCTAGAGCGTAGGCTTTCTAGTTCTCGAGTCCGCCTGGTCGTGGGTTCGAATCCTGCCGTGGGCATGGATGTTTGTGTTTGTCCCGGGCTGCGTACAGATATAACTTGTGTAAAAGGCGCAAAATGACCTTAGTAGTCGACGCCAAATAATTCTAATAAACCAACCAAACTAACCTAACAATGTCCAACAATTGAAACGGCCATCATATTTCGCGCAAACTAAGGCTGGATGGACTATAGAGATTTGGCCCTACCTTCCAACAAGATCTTGATCATTCACAAAAGCTTCAAACACGCGATGTATAGGAAATTTCAGTATTATTGGAGTCTCTATGCAAATTCCCCATTATTACAGGCTGGTCTACGTTATTTTGTATGAAAAATAAAAATTTGTATATTCAGAAACATTTTGTACTGGTTCATTTTCCTATCGAACTCACGTGCTCCCTTAATTTTTGTGAGCAGTGTAAGAGTTATTCTCTATATAACAAAAATAGCCTCAATTTTTGTGGGTTTCAGCAAGGGAAAGATAATATTTTGCCTCTTATTTAAAGACTGAGCAGAAAATTTCATGCATGTTGATTATCTCTAAGTTTTTGTACCGATAACGAAATTTCAAATGTCGTTGATGAATTAGAAATATTCGTGGTAGGAAAGACATAGAAAAATTTTTAACAATGAATTTTTGAACAACTTAGGAATAAAATAAAAACTCTTTTACCACAACGAAACAGGAAATGAAAAAATAAAAACAACAAAATATAAAATGAAATTATACAACCTGATAATACAAATGAATTTTTATCACGAATTTATCTTTTATGAAAAAAATAGTTATAATTAACCGTAACTTCAATGTTATTTTATGTCAAATGTAAATCAGCCCAGTCTAGCAATTATACATTTCTAGTTTCAATCGCTGAAGAACGCTAATATTGTACCTCACATTTTAGCTGACTGAACGGCGCACTCCGCCTGTAGAAAATTTCTATGAGACAACGAGTGATTCTCTTAAAATATTAAACATTTCTCTGAAACCGAGATAAAATAATATGACCCAACAAAACAACATATTTTGTATTTCTCTTTGACCCACTCTTGCGGAAGAAAAAGTTTAATAGCAGATAATGCTGGAATGGCATACACTTTTTGAGCTCAACAAATTTTTGTTTAGCTGGAAGCAGGGCAAGATAATGATGAAGAAAGATATTGATCAAATGCGGCTTGTGAACTAGTAATGCTGAATGCTAGACTGGAAAAGCAATGGGATAGGAAATAAAGAAAGGAGGGGAAAACAGCGCGGAAAAACACAAGGAAATGAAAAAGAATTGAAAGATCAGAGATTAAGCAAACAAAACAAAGAATGGGGCAAAAAGAGCAGAAGAGATGATGAGAGCTGTAAATAATAACAAAGGCTCACGTATTGTTTATGCAGTCGGGTCGTTTTCAGTATTCGCGGAATGCCTTATTTGTCACGCTAAATTATATCGCCTGCAAATACTTCAAGCTTCTTAAGAAAGGACTGACTCACTCACTCACGCACGCACGTACGCTTTTCCAAAACCCCTATATTTAGAAACATGAAATTTGGGAAGTATATTCTATCCATGGCATATCTACATTAGAAGGGATTTCTAATTGTATTTGTTTCGATTTTCATTTTATATTTTTAAAATTCAGTTAACCTGAAGGTGAATGCCAGCATAAAGCAAGCTGTGATGTCATCGTTTGGTTTTATGTCGGCTAAGTGGGTGTTTTTTGCGACTGATCCATGAGAAAGCAGCAAGAATAACTGCAAACAAAGAGGTGTTTCTAGTTGTGAATATTTTCCGTTGATAATCTATGTTACTGATGGACTGTCGACTAATTTGGCAAATTCAATGCGGGCGCAAAGTTCTTTTAAAATGTTTGTGGGGGAAAATGTGGAAGAAATTATTTTCGGTTTCTAAAATTTATTTTGAAATTTTTCAAAAACATTCAAATTCGTTTTCACATTCAGGTATTGAAAAGTGTCTTCAAAATAAGGGCTACACAGAGTTATTCACAACGAGTGTAAAAAGCTAAGACATTTTGTTCAGGAGATCAGGTTAAGCTACAGTAGTACAGGGTGAGTCAAAAGTCGCAGTACACCCCGTTTTTTCGAAAATCTTGCAGGAATTGGGAAATCTGAATATTCCAGTAAGATATGGGTGAGGTGGTTTATCTTTTGCGGTATGTACCGAACATGGCCGCCATCTTGAAATCGGCCATCTTGAATCTAAGTTAAGTTTTTTAAATGGAAAGGGGGTCGTGTGATATATCAAATAACATCAGCATTTTCTGACAATTTCATTCCTGTAAACAGATTTGAACTAGCAGTTATGGTTCAAAAGTTACAACACATTTTGTTTCATTTTTGCCATCATAATAAAATATAATAATGTATTATACGAGCTAACATTTCTTCTTTGTGCTCGTTACAAGTTGACATGCTCTGAAAAATATTTTTCAACATCTCGTAATGTATAATACAAATTTAAATTTAGATGAGTTAAAAAACCTTTAGAATTTTCATTAACAAGATTTGCTACTTTGTACCATGAAATTGAGGAATTTTGCTTCAAAGCACCAATACATTTGCACACTCAGTGAATTTCAACATAGGCCTGCTTCGGTGTCCACAAACATATAAAATCTTCTGTGTTGATGCACAAAAATATCATCACATTACCAGTCTATATGATAAATTAATCCATCTAACTTAATTTTTAACTCTTCCATTGGATTACTTGAGCACTTTGCTTCTTTTTAAAGCAAATTTTAAATCTTGGGAGGTAAATGTTGGTTTTCTATGTTCATTCAGTACCTCACAACTCCCAAACTTTGGTGATTTTAATAGGCTGTATACTGACAGTATCCTATAGAGTTGCAAAAAGGTTAGGTTGCAAGGATGTTAATTTTGCCTCTTGTTCATTTTTCTTTTTTTTATTAAGGGAATTAAAGTACGTTGTGTCAACGCGGGTCAATGAACCATAATGGGTCCACGAAAAGCAGGTAATTTTGAACCGATTTCGACTATCAATAATTTTACGTTATATTCATTCATGGCACATCATTCCAAGTCGTTTGATATATTACATGCCATATCCAGTATTGAAAGTTCCAATGAACCATAATGGGCCCAAGCTTCCGTCTGAGACTGACCCTTAGGTCAAGGTTTAAGCCCTCAAAGTTGAGACCGACTGGGCGATCATCGGAGGATAAAGTCGCTTACATAAAGATATTATATGGTTTGTAAAACCCCTTGAGGACAGCAATGTCAAGTACATCACTAACGGGCGAGTGATCGCAATAGTAGGTGTCGTCAAGAGGACCGATGACTAAGGTATCAGGTTGGTTTACCAAGGTAGCCATGGAGTATGGAACTGTTATGATTCATGCGTTTAAAATTCCAATGTGGATGTTTGGCATTCAAGTCACCCGCCATAATGACTGGAATGGGACCGTTTAGTAAATCATCGAGCTCGCAGGGATCGAGCTTGCGCCTGGGCGAGTTGTACAAGGAGATAAATTTAACTTCCCCTACGTCCACGTCATTTATAATGACTGACACGGCTTCCATTCCCACGAAGCTGGTTGTGGTAGTCTCACGATGGTCGATGCCTTGTTTTACTATGATTGCTGCCCCACCAGACGCAGGGCCAGCAGCATTTATAAGGGGTCTATCCTTGCGGTAAATCGAATAACCAGGCAATTTGAAGATCTAACTCGGTTTGAGATGAGTCTCACACACAAACGCAATATCAATATTCCAACATGTAAGATAGTTGTAAAACTCTATGCGATTGCGAGAGAGCCCCCTCGAGTTCCAAATAGTGCAACGAAGCTTTCCTTGCTTAATTACTCTATAGGGATGTCTATCCATGATTAATTTCTGTTTCGGCTGAGACAAACTGAGGCAAATCTTTGCTCTTTTCCTTGAGAAAATTTATTAAGTTCCCCACATATCTGTATACTCTGGTCAATTCATTGGGGTCTATAATTCAATTGCTAGCAGAGCTGGAGGCGACAGAAGCAAATGTTCTACCATCCACTGTTTTGGTGCTTTTGAATTTCCTAGCCTGGGGGTACTTTGGGCATTTCGTATAGCTAGATGTGTGTTAGCCTTCACAGCGAATATATTTAGGCGGGTCTTTACCTTTTATATTAGTACAGTCCCTTGACTGATGATCGCCTGCGCACTTGTTACAACGTGGTGACTCGGTGCAACCCTGAGACACGTGCCCAAAACGTAAACAATTGTAACATTGCAATGGCCTTTTGTTACCCTTAAATAATTCAACTGCTACAGCAAGTGGACCGATACGTTTCAGATTTAGGAAGGACTTATGATGTTCAGTGTTTTGGAGGAGGACTAGAACAATTGGCATCTCGACAGCACCGTTTGCTTTTTTAAGCCTAATTGCTTTGTCCGGGAAGTAGTTGGCACTTCTGAGGTCTTCACAGAATTCTTCGAGGTCGTATGTTTTGTCAACGTTACGAATAACGTATTTCAGTAGCTTTTCAGACTTTAGTTGGCGGTGTTGGATTTTAAGAACATCGTTGTTTTTGATTCCAAGAGTTTTGTGCGTCTCTTCGTCATGTCATTTGACCATAATGGTGTCTGAACGACCTGTGTGGGCGGTAATTTTGTCAAGAGGTACGTGCTTTTTGATCTCCTCCAAAATCTCCTTTATTGGCTTCCCATGGTGACGAACGATGATTGGTGGGATATATATTGCTCCCTTTTCACGGGTGACATTAATATGGGAAGAACTGTGTTTAGCTTTGTTAGCTCGAAGGGCTACAGAGACACTAGCGCTGACATCAAAAGTGGACTTAATATTGTCGATCCTGACACCTCCTTTGTTCCTCTTATTCTGTGCAGTCCGCCAGTCATCTCCATCAATGTCAACAGAATCATTATCAAGCCTCTTCTTTGTGCTTGTTCTTGATGAGGAGCTACTGTCGCTGACCGCGCCCAGACCTGCAGGACCTTCTTTACAATCGTATGAAGGAATAGCGTTATCCACTAACATGGGCGAAACGGATGTAATGGGAGAGCCCATAAATTCCTTGATAGCATTAATAAGATTGGCAATGCCGTTGGTAGTTTCCAAATTCGCACGCTTTACATCCTCTCTAAAACTATCAATATTTGTGTTTACACTGCTAATATCATTAGTCAGCGATTCCAACCTTGTTTCTAATTCTAGATATTTTTTGTTCAATTCCGAACGTAATGCCTCAAGCTGTTCATTTATAATGATGTCAAAAGCAAGAAATCTGGGATCCTTACATGCATCTTTGTACGCTACATCACAAGGTAACACCTTACCGTCAGCATATTTAATAGTGATGCTAGCGGATTTCGTCGACGCAGCGCCTGACGTCGCCATGAAGCAGGTGTGGTGCCTTAGAAGGACGCACCTACTCAGAGCTACTCAGTTTAAAAGACTTAAAAAAAAATCCTACCTTGTTGGAGATTCCACCGATGCACTGAAAGTCGAGTGATAGAATCGTCGTGCAGTAGCAGTAGTGTGACCAGTGTAATCATGTGTCCTGTGTGATGCAGTGTGATCCGTGATGACGTTCAGTCAAGAACCGACTGACTGATTAGAAACCGAAGAAAACGGTTTATATAGCGAGAGAAATACAAAGTAGACCAATAATAGAAAAGAAATAAAAACAATATTATTGGTTGGCTAATTGAGACCACCACTGAATTAGAGGGGAATCACCAATAGGGCCTAAGTCGGAGTTTAATAACGTGTTGTTCTTGGATTTATGGATAGCCATGCTCTCGAAAGCAACTAGCAAGTGTTTTTTATTGATAGGTTGTAACAGTTTTAAGTTGTCGATGGAAAAATCGTGACCCGTCTCTATTGAATGTTTGGCTATGGCTGATTGACTGCATCTACCGAATCTTCTGTGGTCGAGGTGTTCCTTGAATCTGGTGGATAAACTGCGTTTGGTCTGACCTTTGTAAAGCTTAGGACATTCGGAACAATGGATGACGTAGATGCCTGACTTTTGTATATCCGGTACCTTATCTTTGGGGTTGCCCAGCAAGTTTCGTATTTGGTTGGGGTTGCTGAAAGAAAGAGAAATGTTATATTATTTGAAAATTGAATTTAAATTTTTAATAAGTAGTTTATTGTAAGGAACGGATATGGTTCTATACTTATCTTTGATAGGGTGTAGAGTGGTTATGTCTGACAGAAATTTTTTGAACTTCCTCTTCCTCAAAAGATCGTCAATCATTTTCGAGTTGTACCCGTTTTTCTCGGCTATTTTTTTAAATCAAATCAATCTCTTGTTTGATTGAAGTATTGTTTAATGGGATATTGAGTGCCCTATCCAACATGAAAATAAAAGCTGAAACTTTTTGGGTCCAAGGATGGCTTGAATCGATGGGAATGTAGTTAAGGTGATTGGTGGGTTTCTATGAATATCAAAATACAGGGAGTGATTATTCCTAATTATCACTAAATCCAAGAACGGTAATTTATTGTTTTCTTGATAGAAGGGAAGAAACTATTGATGTGATTAATGAATGCATTAACGTCACAGGAGTTCGTGTCAAAAACTGCGAAAACATTGTTTACGTAACGGAACCAGGTGTCGGGAAAGTAAAAATTAGAAGCCTTAAGAATGTCTTCAAAACTTCTTAGGAAAACTTCAGCAAGAATAGGGCTGAGACATGATCCCATTGGTGTACCACCTATCATTTTATAAAACTGATTGTTGAATTGGAAGACGTTATTATTAACACAAAGTTTAGTTAACGCTATGCATTCATCGCTCTTATTCTTGGGGATCTTGTTTTTGACAAGGATATTTTTGA
>JAHWFO010050227.1:282797-305618 GCA_023313115.1 Rhysida immarginata
TTTTGTTTCCAGGTTTGTGTACTTTGGGCAAAGCATATAATTTCGGCCTTGTTGGTTTAGCAATTATTAGGGATGAAGCCATATTTTTGGGAATGATACTGGGGCAACTTTTGATGCAATCTTTTACTGCTGTAATTAATTTAGGTAGAGGGTTCTTATTTATTGTAACAAAAGGCCCTTCATCAATAAGATTGTTAACCCTATTGAAATAATCTGATTTTTCAATAATGACGGTATTATTCCCTTTATCGCTCTTAAGATAGAAACAGTCCTTCTCCTTAAGAGAATTAATGATATTAAAATTATCAGAGCCATAATCTGGACCGTGGCTTGTATTTCTCATGAAAATGGGCTAAGCGGTTTTAGTGAAATTAATTTTTTTTTTCATAAAAATGAAGAAATGACAGAAGCATTCATTTCATCGACTCACACACAATAAAAACATGAACGGCCTTCTCTCATTGAGACGAACCTTTTTTTGAAACGAAACTGTTTGGATGAGAAGAGCCATTCTGGATTAATTAATGTTTTAAGGATCCCCAACAGAAAAACATTTTCTTTTTTGAATCCGTATCATGGCCTCGTGGTAGGTGTGTGCGAATGTACCATTCCGCCTATCCAATTTTATTTTTCTCTACGCCTTTCCATATACAGACTCTGCTACAGTTAAATATAGTTATGCATAGTTTTTTTTCTGATAAATTTTGATTTTTTTTCCTTTAAAAAAAAGTTATTCTTTTTCATATTTCACCATTTTTCTGTTTAATTTTTTTTGAGGTCCGCGTCCTTTCAAGACATCCTGCTCAGTGCGATTTGCGTATTAGGAGAGCCTCATGGAGACAGGTGGAGAAGGGCATAGATGATAAACGGCAGGATTACAAAAGCTGTATAAAAAAGTACAAAGAAGTTCAAGAAAGATGGGGTTCTTGTCCTTAGGGCTAGCCAACAAATTTTTAAGGGAATTGGGAATCCTATAAGCTAGGTTGATGCCCTGTTCCTTAAAGGAACACAATTTCTCCAAAACATGCAACAAACTATAACTTAAATCCGTATTTCCCTCATTCTCCTGAATGATGGAAAGGTGTTTGTGGAAATAAATATTTTCTAATTTTTGTTGCGTCAAATCATCGAGGGATAAACAAGAGATACCAGTGTATTTTTTAAAGTGGTTTGAGGTCAATATTTACATTTCTTTTTCTAATTTGTATAGCTTGCAAGAAATTGGTATCTAAATTTCACCGGGATAATCCGACTCAAAACGGCCCATTTTTAGCAAAGTTTTATACAAAGTAACCGCGTTATCATTTCGCTCACAAACGAGATTTTCCCAAACTCTTGATGGCCAGTCCGCAATTGGTTCCAGCGACAAATAAATATTAATGGTTAAATAACAGTTATACGTGAATTTCTATGAAGGAAAATTACTGCAGAATAAAAAGTTGACTTTGACGTTATTGCCACCAGGGCCGGTAAAGGTACTGCAGCCTCCTGTTTTTATTGTTTTATTTCCTGTAAGCTCTAAAAATTATTTGCATGTTCATTTTAAAACAGAATAAGAATTCGATAAAAAGATATATTCTTAAATTATCCATTGAACTACAGTTAATTTTCAGTTATTTAATGTAATTAAGTTAAGAGAAATCAGATAGTGTGCTGAAAAGAGATAGACAGATAGAGATAGAAAAGAGAAAGTTGAAGAGGTAGGTTAACTATGTCTTATACCCCTTAAATCCTGTAATGCAATGTAATTCTATGTCATTGTCTTGAGAATTTGAATTACTGATGGGGATGTAGAAAGAAAATTCATCCTTATCAGGGGTTATTTTTCTGTGGGCTCTTTGGAAAAATTACAATAGATCCCCTACTTACGAACTTTCATAGATACGAACATGTAAATCCGATTAAAAATTTTGTTAATTTCAAAAAACTGAAAATTGAATTGGAAGCAGATGATTTCATTGAGTTGTTAAGAGAGAATACGTGGACTTGTTGGAATTACACACACTGGCCAATGAAGTAGAAACCCGTGATGAATTACTGTACTGATATGTAAAGCGGGGTCACAGGTCAAAAACGATTGTGATATGCAAATGAATGCAATCGTGTGAGGTACATGCTGATTCCAAGCTGCAGGTACAGGGTAGGAACAAGCTGCAGCTTCTCAAATTGAGCAAAATGGGGAAAACAGCAGACCTGTCTGAGTTCCAAAAACGAGTTATTGTGGGAGCCCGTCTAGCTGGAGCTACCATTTCCAGGACGGTACAACTGACCGGTATCTCAAAAGGTCAGGTCTCCAAGGTGTTCAATGCCTGGAAACAGAATCCACAAGAGTTGTCGAAACGGCAGAATTGTGGATCAAATACAATCAATACAGACAGGGACCGACGTCGTCTGAGACGAATTGTGCGGCAAAACCGAAGGTCTACTGTGGAGCAACTGACGGCAGACTTCAATGAAGGATCATCGCAACCCATGTCCTTCAGAACAATGCGCCGAGAGTTGAATCGAATAGGGATGGGAAGTCGCATGCCACTGAGCAAGCCCCTGAAGTCAGCAACAAACCGAAAGTTCGCCTGCAATGGTGTGACTGGACAGTAGACGACTGGAAAAAGGTGATGTGGTCGGACGAGTCACGTTACACATTGTTTTGCACCGATGGCCGGCAGAGAATTTGGCGGCAGCCCCATGAAATAATGGACCCCTTATACAGGGTGATTTACATCGAATGTAAAATATATAAAGGGGGTATTATAGAGGTTAAGATAAACACAAAACGTCCTATGAACATGGGCCCGAATTTGAACGATAACTGAGATATGAACAGAAATAAAAATGCAAACACCAAGTTGTAACATGCCTACCGTGGGGTGTTTGTGGGTTTTAAAAGAATTGCAAAAATGGCGCATATGAACAAAAAGGTTTTATTAAATAAGATAGAATGGACTTGGGTTATTAACAATGATCGCTCACGCAATCCTCTTGCAATTTATCCTGTGCGATCATAAGGAAATGCTGAATTCTTAATTCGAGTATCACAAACATAAAATTAAAATTGTAAACAAACTTGAAGATTTCTAGGACTATAACTTAAAACGCCAGCTTTCCATTGTCAAGACACTCGAGAACTAACGGGGAAATACACCCCTTTCGGAAAAATCACTATCGTTCATTCTATGAGATTCGCCCCACTTCGGAACGCAACTCTATCCAAGATTAAACTTTAGATTTTAGGAAAGACCTCCGCCCCTCCTGATCAGGTCTAAAACTACTGAGAAGCTGACGCACTGGTCCAATGAAATAAACCGGCGCTTTAGAAAAAGTCTACCGTTATATTATTTCCAATTTTTTTCATTACACTACACATGAATATCAACACAATTATCAGTTCAAATAAACGTAAAGTTATTCTCCTCGGACAGCACTCGCTGTTAGGATTTGTAATGTGGTCGTCGAGGCCTCCTCGTCCTGGGCTTTGAACTTTATCTTTTGTTGAGAATAACGGAGGATCGCTTTCGGCAGCCGCTGGATATAGCGCCCGTCCCGTGGCGATCGACCTCTCCCACGACTACTTTCTTCTGACCTCTTTGGCAACGATGAACTCGTCGCGTAGCCCTTTTGGGGGGAGGACTACTGGAACCCAGGGGCGTAGTTGCTCGTCTGGGATGAGGGTGACCATACGAGAACCTAATGCAGAAGGGGCAGAAGAAATAAATATTAATGTTAGCCGTAATTAAATTGTCCGCACACGCCTCATTCGCCCAACCACACTCACACACAAAATCACTCCAACAACGCGCGGCCTGCGACTCGCACTCACTGGGTGAGAGAAATTTGCGAGTTTCGCAACGCGCTACGCAGGGAACACCGGTGCTATGCGCGCTTGCGTTGCTCTCGTTCTCCACGTCCACGTAAACCAGCCTTGCGTCCCGCCTTTGAATCTGTGACGACGCTATCCTCTTAGCTGAGCCTCCAACGTCGTCCGCTCTATGTAAGGCTTGGCTGGCCGGCTCTTTATTCAAAACTGGCCGACGCCTTTTCCACTGACGCGTTCTAACCGGGGCTGGTGAGCTTTCCCTTTGTGGCGTTCGGGAGGTAACGCCTTCCTTGTTCCCGCGACGAACACGGCGGCTCTTCCTTTTTCCCGTATTATGCTCGGAATAAGAATTGGAATACCTTACCTGCCGCTCGTGCCCGCGCCCGGAAGAACCTCTTAGCGCCGAACGCCCGGAAAGCTCCACTGCCTCACCCCGATTCACGAAAACGTCCTTCTTCATCCGAATCTCAGGTAACACCCCTCTACCTTCACTCTTCTCCCCTCCTCGTCTCCTTTCCAATCTTCCCCTCTTTTTCATTGGCTCTCGCCGCGTCTCTCCTCTAACCTCTCTCTCTCTACCAATCTCAAAACTCCTATTTTCCTCCTTCCTTCTCACATAAGGCGCTTTTACCATTGGCTTTCGACCCTCCGCCGTCGTCTGCTTTACACGTCTCCTCACATGAACTGGGGTTTGAATGCTCGCTATCGCGACCCCTCCCAAATCTTGTGACACAAGTTCAACAAGTTAATAACTCAGGTTCTGTAAAGCCTAGATTAAAGAAATTTGGAGGAATAACAGGGTACATAAGACTGTGTATACCGTTAAAATTTGATTGAATTCCAACGAGAAGTTTCCGAGTTACACAGTCGAAATTGTAACAAGTGCTAGTTAGTACTCACAAGTGAGCACGTGTTATGATGTTGAATGAGTAACTCGGAAACTACTTGTTAGAATTAGATCAAATTTTAACGGTATACATAGTCTTATGTACCCTGTTATTTCTCCAAATTTCATTAATCTAGGCCTTACGGAACCTGAGTTATTAACTTGTTGAACTTGGTGTTTGCATTTTTATTTCTGTTCATATCTCAGTTATCGTTCAAATTCGGACCCATGTTCATAGGACGTTTTGTGTTTATCTTAACCTCTATAATACCCCCTTTAAGTATTTTACATTCGAAGTAAATCACCCTGTATGTTGTGAACACAGTTCAAGCTGTAGGAGGAGGTGTCCTTGTATGGGCCATGTTTTGTTGGTATGGCATGGAGAAGGGCATGGAAGATAGGCGGCAGGATTACAAAAGCTGTATAAAAAATTACAAAGATGTTCAAGAAAGATGGGGTTCTTGTCCTTAGGTCTACTCTACAAATTGGGATCAAACAGGTCGATGCCCTGTTCCTTAAATGAACCAATTTCTCCAAAACACGCAACAGACTATAACTTAAATCCGTATTTCACTTATTCTCTTGAATGATGGCAAAGCTGTCCTCGAAATAAATATTTTCTAATTTTTGTTGCTTCAAATAATCGAAGGATAAACAGAAACCAGTGTGTTTTTGAAAGTGCATTGAGATCAATATTTAGATTTCGTTTTCTAGGTGGTATACCTTGCAAGAAACTGGCACCTAAATTTCACAGGGATAATCCGACTCAAAGTGACCCATTTTTAGCAAAGTTTTATAGAAAGTAACCGCGCTATCATTTCGCTCACAAACGGGATTTTCCCAAATTCTTGATGGCCAGTCCGCAACTGGTTATAACAACAAATAAATAATAATGGTTAGATGACAATATCATTTAAGACAAACTTTTTTTTTTTAATTTCCACAGAATAAAATTTTGACTTTGACGTTATTGCCACCAGGACCAGTTTAAGGTATTGCAGACTCGTGATTTTATTGTTTTACTTCTTGTAAGCTCTAATAATTAATTGCATGTTCATTATAAAAAAGAGTAAGAAGTCGATAAAAAGATATATTCTTACGGTCTTCAATGAACTACATTATTTTTCATTTAATTTTTTATTTAAATGTACATTTAGTTAAGAGAGTTCAGGTAGTGTGCTGAAAAGAGATAGACTGACTAGAGAAAGTTGAATGTATGTTAATAATATCTTATACCATTTAAATTTTGTAATCAAATCGAATGTTATTAATATTGGTTCCCAGTGGTTGAACAGGATCACTTGCCTACTCGGGTGGCCAAAGCGAGTAGGTGTCAGAAGTTAACTTCTGACCAGCGAAAGCTGTGGGCCAAGTTAATGTTGCTTCGTTAGAGGTATTTTTTGACGTTGGGTGTAGCATTATGCCACCTGAAGATCTTTTCAGATCTTAAAAACCTGTGGAGGCAATACCATCTGCCTCTCCACTTCAAAAGAAAATGCTATTAATATTGGTTCCCAGTGGTTGAACAGGATCACTTGCCTACTCGGGTGGCCAAAGCGAGTAGGTGTCAGAAGTTAACTTCTGACCAGCGAAAGCTGTGGGCCAAGTTCATGTTGCTTCGTTAGAGGTATTTTTTGACGTTGGGTGTAGCATTATGCCACCTGAAGATCTTTTCAGATCTTAAAAACCTGTGGAGGCAATACCATCTGCCTCTCCATTTCAAAAGAGAATGCTATTAATATTGTAGTTGAAGATACGTCATTGTCTTGAGTATTTGAACTACTGATGGGGATGTAGAAAAGAAATTCATCCTTATTAGGAGTTATTTGTCTGTGGGCGTAACTCTCATGAACGAATACAAAATTAGTCGTAATCTTTAAAAAAATGCACTCTTTGATATTGGTTTTCCGGACACTGTTCCAAAACCTGATTACGTGCTTTATTTTATATGTTCATAATGTCCAAGATAATATATAGAAAAAATAAAATATTATCATTGTACTCGACTGCGATTTATATAGGAAGAAATATCAAAACATAAACATTGAATATCCGCCATCTTTTGAGGGCATCGAGACCCATGGCTCTGAACTTATCCCATTGTTATAGAATACATCCAAACACGCAACAACTCGTTACCATCGTTATACAATAACAAGTCGGGCAAAAACGGCGCACTTCGATTGCCTTCCTCTTGCCCTCAAAAAATGGCAGCTGTACCCATCATTCAATGCGAAGATATTTTCCCCTATAGAAGCATTATCATAAGATATCAACTACAGAGGGTTGAGTAGTTAACAATGAACAATTTTAACCACGATTTCTAGTGAGACATCAAATGTGAAAATTGCTCGCTTCTGAAAGCTTAGGATACGTCTACGGAATTAGTTAACCAGGTTGAGTCTAAAATGGTGGTAAAAATTGAACACATTTTGCGTCATTTGTCAGAGGTTTTAGTTCCTTCCTAATAATTGAAAAGTGCAAGGAACAAGATATCGTCGTAAGAAACGGTTTAATAAGTAATATTATTTAAAGGATCAAACACCTTTCACCTGAGGATAGGGGTCGTAGGTAAAAGGAACCAGCAACAGAACTCAGCCTATTGGTAACGCAGCCAACGTTTAACGGAGTTCGAGCTCTGGCGTCCTTGGAAAACCCACCTATGGCCAAGAAGATGAACATGTCTCAAAAAAGTGTCGGATGCATCATTCGAGAAAGCCTGAAATGCCATATCAGCATAAGACTCAAAATCATGGTCTGACAGAACGCAACATTCGCGAACGCTGCATCAACGCAAGAAAAATTTACGGTCGCTATCTTTCACATGACAATTTTACCATCAAGAAATCCTCCTCTCTGTGGTAAAGATGATCATGGAATGCGTATCTACATGGATAAAGCGTCGAACAACACCTTAGTGAACTATTATGCAGTAAAAGAAACAGGAATCGATATCAATGTGATCCCATTTTCTTCCACCCCTATGACGTCTGTGGCTTTGGGCTCCTTAAGAGAGACCAACTAGCTGTTGAGAGCGGAGATAGTACGCTGTTAGTTAAGTTGTTTTTTTTAAGAACGGCAGCAACAGCAATGCCGGAATATTAGCGCCTGAAACTACTGAGAAAAGGGCCCATGTCAATAAATATATTAAAGAAAATGATACAGAAATTCTAGTATACAGGCGATTTCAGTGTAGTTCCAGCGAGAGGAAGGAAATTCATCCATACTTTTGACCAGGGGTTGTATAATGTATCGCACAACTCGTAGCGCTCTATCATGAATGAACGTATACAGTACGAGTAAAATTGAAATTTTTCTTATAATCTCAACCAAATAAGTTTGTCTTTTACAATTATCCATCCATCCACTATTACTAAAATTCAAATTCTGTTTGTCTGTCCCTGTAAGAGATACCCGTTTACCAGATTTTCTTGGATTCTTTTGGCCATGTAGGGGGCATTAGAAATATTTTGGTTCCAATATCATGTTTTTCCCCCACAAAATTTTTTAACTTTATTTTTCCATTATCTCTAAGGAGTTTTGTTTGCCTGGTGCATATTGTGAAGTCATGGTTTGATTTTTCAATGGGTTTTGTTTGTGAGTGTGGTGTTACGCTTGAGCGCGAAGAAATCGCAACGACAATTCTAAACGAACTGCTGTTGTTTATTATAGAATGCAGGCTCAATGTTGTACGGCTCAATGTTGTTGGTTGAGGCCGCAAGCATTTGAAAAGTTCGAAAGAATAAGAGAGGGAAATGGGAATCTTGAATGCTTTTCATAAAATACGATCTCTTATTAGTCACTTAAAAGAGTCTTGCGGTGATAGCATTGTTATTGAATCTGAATCAGCTAACAATAACAAAGGCTTTAATACAAGTCACTGATCTAAACGGGTCTTCATCTTGGGAAAAAATCACCCATAATCTAACATAAACAAATGCCCCATTAACATTAAGCTGTTCAACCGATATTAATACTGTGTTTCTTGGTAGATATAGCATAGGTGTCAACTGTCCCGCAAATGACTGCTGCATCACATATACCCGCAAATGTTTTTAAATGTCCAGCAAATAAACATTTCCCTTGCATTATTCAATTTTACGTGATTACTAAATTTAAGTTCTAACTTTGAGTCAGATAACCTACTTAAAACTTTAATTAGAAAATTAAATTTGAAAATTTAATGCAGAAGAAGAGAGGGTCCTTTCGATGATTAGAAAAAGTAACAAACCTGAGGTAAATTAGACATGGGCAGATCTTTTAATAACCTAATTACATCTAAAATGAATATTTCCTTGAACAGCCAATGTTACAGAGCGAGCTTTTGATTAGTGCCAAAAAGCTACAATGAAATATAATACAGAGCAAACACAGAAGAAAAATTAATCATTTTATGTGGTGGAATTCTATTGTTGTTTCTCATAATTATGTCATTTTCATGTTTGCCATATTCAAGTAAAATAAGAAACAAAACGAATAAAGAACTCCTACGTTTTAATAAGTAAATCAACATTTCCATAAGTTGTCCCTCTAATAGGACTGTTTGTCACCTAACTTTATTGCTTTGCCCCTGATATGTATTTCCCGAGGTTGACTAATCATTCCGAGTAATCCATTCTACTAGAAAACCCTATACTTTCTATAAACTTTCTAGTATTTGTTGAACAAACAAAATTATCAGAAAATTCTTAAAAAAGTTTTTTCTTGGAAATAAATTAAAATTTTTAATATAAAATTATCTCTAAATTCCATTTAGTTCCAAAGGTGCAATCCAAATGATTAAAGTGGCTTCGCCAAAACGTCACTGTATCAAATTATATCGACGTCGCTAGAAAATTTTATCCAATGTTTAAAAGATCCATACAACAGCCTGGCAGCGTGCTAAGAGTCTGTGTCGCGTGCTCTTGAAGAATATCACCAACCAGACCCAGTTTGAACAGAGTGGTATGATCAGACTGCACAAAGCCGGATACTCCAGCACAAAAAAACTAAAAGAAATCTTTTATGTTAAGATGTTTATTGTACACTTGTAAAAAATATTTTATGCTAAGAAGAAACTAATTAAATTTACCTATAGCGCTTTAACACACTACTTCCCACTAGAAGACGAATTAATGTTAGCATTTCCAGCTGTAAAATTCCGTGAGAATTTCCGCTCTTATCTATTTAAGCTCTTTTTCTTAATACAAACAAGAATTTTTTGAGTCCTCTCATACATTGTTAACGAATTGCATAGAAAAACTTTCTTTTAATCGTTCCATGAACAACAATTGGTATTTCTTGCTGGTTATTTTTAATGTTAATGAATTTTACAGCAGGCCAGATAGAATGCTGTGTCTTCTCAAAAGGAGATGGGCTGAAATAAAAAAAGGATTATTATTTTAAACATGAAAATAAATTTCCCAATCTTAATAGTGGACGTTTATTGTTTTTTAGTCTTTGAAATGCTAGTTACCTAATATAAAATAATTTTTGCTTTCCAAGGGCTTATGCAGTTGTTTGAAACCCAAATCAACAAACACACAATTAGAATAAATAAAACTTGATGATAATGATGGAGATTGAATATTATGCGTTTTTTGATGAATATTTCATTTCCATCATGCACAAATAAGGGGAATGCACATATAAAAAAGCTTAGCCTTGCAGGCCGAGTTTGATAATGAGTTACGTGGGAGTGCTTAGTTTTAGTTTCAGGTTCTTTCTTTTCCTCTAAGGTTTGTCTTCTCGCGAAAAGGCCTGACACCAAATATGTTTAAACGTCTTCACCAACGATATGAATCTTTATTATTCATCATTGGATTCAATACTTTTAATACTAGAGTCTGTAGGTGGAAGCTTTTGGTCTATGTGTTCGTTTCAGAACTCAATTTTGTTTTACTGAAAACGACTTAAAAACTTACAATTTGAACAGATATGTTGAAATTTTGGAAAAAAATTCCTTATGTACGTTTGTGACCAATTCTATCCAGCTAAGTCCTATGAAACGGCAAATAGCAGACCCGAATAAAAATTACACATACATAGAGGGTATACCTTAACTGTGACTTAGCGTATTTTTATGCCAATTGGATTAGCTTATTTTAGAGGTCTTGTTTTTTTTTAAATTCAAAACTAGCACTTCTAAAATACTATAATTAAAAACATAAATTTCAATTCCAAAATCAAACACAATAATAAATTTCAAAATAAAAGATAAAGTAAGAACTCATTTTTTTATTGTGTAACGAAAGATTGGAGGTATTTATTGGTTTCTCCATGTCTGTCTGTCTGTCCCCTTAATGTTTTCTACATTTTTTGACATAGAAGATTAAAATTTGGAATATAGCTTACTATGGGCATGTGCTACTTCACAATTTTGTTTGACTTCGATTGGCCCTGTGGGATCGGAGTTATGGGTATTATAGGGGACGATCCGGTCCATAAAGTGTAAAGGTTTGTCAAGGAGGGAATTTGGTATGCACATTCCTCTAGGCAAGAACTGTATTACTATGAAGTCTGGATTAGTTTCTTTCAGTGGGGTCGGAAATGTGGAGGCACGTAGTCTTTAGAAATACAGTATTAACACTTTTATAAGGCAACATAAGGCATATGATATAGCATTCGATAGAAAATGATGAGAAACGGAAGAAGGTAGAGTTCTTTCCATTTTTTAATATTACAGTCGAGAAAATACATTTTTGATTTTAAAAAACTGGGCTAAAAGAGGTAAAAAAATAGATGAACTCATGGATCCGTTACTTTCCTATACCCTCCTCTGGGAAATTAATTTTTTTGTTAATTATTTTCAACCATTAGGAGAATGAATAAATGCAAACAATTCCAAATATAAAAAGGGACACTGTCTCCCAGTTGAACTTTGTAACATTGTAGCCTCTGAGATGATGTAACATCGAAACGCGTTAGGCAATAAACATTGTTTCTGTATCACTTTTGATTCTTCTTTCTTTATTTGTTAAGGAGTCCATACATGTCGAATTTATTGAATTTGGCTCGCTAATATGAATGCTACAGTCATTTCTTCGTTTTTTAAAAAAAATTATTATCTCTGAAAAGCCTTTACCAATTTTCATAACAATACGTCAAGGCTAAGTAGAAGGAATCCTCTAAGTATGTACTAATTTTATTAAGGAAAAAGAAAAAATTTAAAAAAATTCAGTGGAGGGGGTAGTACATTAATAACTCAAAAATGGATCATCATAGGATATTTTAAAAATATTCGTTTTAATGCGATGAGTCTGTAGATGTCGAATTGATTGACTTTGATTCGCTGGTATGAAAGCTATTATCATTTCTTCAATTTTAGAAAAAAATTAATATTTTTAAAAAGGCTTCACCAATTATCATAAAAAATACGTCAAGGCACAGTTTTAGGAATCCTCTAACAGTGTATTATTAATATATTTTCGATCTGCCTTTTGCCGTTTCGGAGGAGTTACCTGAACCAAATTGGTCCCTTATATACAAATTGATTTTTTTTTTAATTTCAACATATCTCGAATCATGAGTTTTTAAATCGATTTCAGAAAAAAAAATTGAGTTGGGGAAACGAATACATAGGCCACCACTCTTACTTGTTAGTGAATTTGGCTGTGCAAATTCGTCAATTAATTTGAAGCTTCCTACCACACTTTCTTGATAATCACGTCCTTTACATCTAATTCCATCCTCTTGAATGTTTCTTTTTTTCCTTTCAAAATAGATCTCAGAAAAAATTCTCTCAAGAAAAGATTTTAAAAGTTATTGCCTTCATTTGCAGGCGTTCGTCTGCTGTTTCATTACGGCTCCAGCATCTCACTCAAATAGCTCACACACCATTAATTGCTTTTTCTGCTTTCTGGGGGAGAAATTTCATTAAGATTTCTGTGAAAAGGAGCAAAATGTCTATACTGGACAAATCTGGTAATATGGAATGCCAGAGAAAAAATTAAACATCTTTGAAAGGGTGTACTTGTAATTGAATGCAAGGTACAAGCTCAAGCCCCTTTTTCGTTTTGAGAGGAGGAAAAACCTATGTCGAGATTACTTTAAATTATGCATAAAGATAAACTGTATTTACATGCGTCAAAAAATGTCAAGAAATTTCTCTGAACTACATTAAAATTTACCCTTACTCTTCGTTTATTTTCTATTATGTTCATGTTTTAATTGTCATAGGCCTCGGTGGCTCAGTGGTTGCATGATCGCCTCTGATGCCCGAGGACGCGGGTTCGACCCCGGCCGAGGACGACGATGAGTTTTTCTGGGGGAAAATCCTGAGATCACGCACTTCCTTCGGAAGGGAAGTAAAGCCGGTGTACTCGTTTGCCGGCTGCACGTTAAAAAACCCTTGCGAGGCAAAATTTGCGGCCCCTATAACGCCGTCATGAAATGACCATGGCAGTTGAAAAGGACGTTAATACCAAAACAAACCAAACATCATGTTTTAATTGTAATTCCGATATCACTTCAATTGGTTCTTCAGTTCCTCGGAAGAATACTCTGCTGTCGCGTTTGCTTCTCACCATTCAGCAGTTTCTACAAACTCGTATTGGTAAAGGACATCTTTCTCAAGAATCACTGATCAATGAGTACAAATTAATTTTTGATTAAAATGTTTAACTACTCGCAATTAATACATATCCTAATCTTCTCAAAATCTAATTTAAATATATTAAACTCGGCTACTTGATTGATAGGTGCTCATCATTTCTGCGTTTCTGCGAAGTCTGAACAGCAATCATATTTAAAATTAGGCATGTTCCGATATTGAACCTGTCAAGGATTATTTTCTTTCATTGAAACAGGGCTATCCAAGATTTCTGTCCGCGGGCAGCGCCTGTGCACGCGGGTAATCTTTCTTCTTCCCCTATTGCACATTACGTTGAGCAGTTCCTTAAAGTCGAGTTGCTAATTTTCAATTCGACACGGTAAAGAAAAAAAAAACGAAGCAGTTTACCATTTTATTTCCTTCGTTTTAATGTGACAATTTTCTCGATGTCAGGTAGAATTGTATTTTCTTTTTCCCGATAGGACACGATTGCATATTAAGCATTTAGAATGCGTGAACAATGAAAACAAAAACACAGATTTAAATACTGGTTCAGTGATTTTATGCTTTTTCGGAATGTGCGCCATGTTATGCGAGACGAAAAACAAGCAAGTATCAGTATGAAGAGAAATAATGCCTCATTTAATGGAATCGCCCCCTAAAGTCTGGCAACACTGCATAGGAAAAACTATACCACTCCCCTCCTGAGTTTTGGACTATCTCCTCGACTTTACCCGTGAGCTTTGTCCGCGAGCTTTTAATGTTGCACGCACGACGATTTGGACAGCCCTGCATTAAAAGATAACAAAACTTCCCCCCTAGAATTCGGACACGTTTGTTCGTTAACGAGAAATCAATTGCTTCCTATAAGAGTCGCCATAGACAAGCCTAGCAGCTGTGAATTATTGGGCTGTTGCAAATGAAATGGCATATAACGAGTTATTCAACTCGTGTGTGAAGGTGGGGGAGAATGCAAGCTGCGGATTATGTAAATTTTTGGTGATTAAGAAAACACAGGGGTGATGCAAGGATAGTGAACGCGAAGAAAACGTCCAAGAGCGAACACTGTGAACTCACAATTAGCTATGGAACCAAGTCAATGAAGGACAATATTTGAAAAGTGGATTTTGTATGACAATAGTACACGATCCAGTCAATCATTGAAAGTAAGAGACGTTCCAGGAATTGATCTGAAGCTAACTTTCATCACTTTTCTGTCCCACGGGTCAGACCATAGCAGAAATTCGGTATACTGCTACTCTTTCTTCAATCTGATTGCACGCTACGATGAATGTCTCAATGTCGGTGGCGACTATGTCGAAAAGTAGTGCAAGGTGTGTAGTTCATGATGCCATGGTGTATTTTTTTTGGCAATAGAGTTTCCGTGTGAAAAAAAATGGCGAAAATTACTTTCGGAACAACCTTCCTAGTTCCAAATAGAAAAGGGAAGAAAAAATTCCGCGATCTGGACTCAGGGACCATACCTATTTGTAATTAATTATTTTTCCTTCCCTTTTTTTGTAATTAATAAAAACGTATTTTTAAATTTTATTTCCTTTTCTATTTTTAATATAACAAAATTTTTTATCTTAATTTAAAAATTCAATTTTTTCTGCTAAATTAAACACACGGAATTTTTTATTTATGCGCCAAGAAATGTTTTTTACTCAGATTTTCCTGCTTTTAGTGATTGTTCTAAAGTCAAGTCATAGACCACGTTAACATGCATAGTTTAATGCGCATTATTAAATTCGCTTTAAATTGTCTTGTAAACCGTTTGCTTCGCTAAAGAAACTCTTCAAGATACTACGTTTGAAACAGGTGGATTAATTTGTTTGATGCGCACTTAAATGATCATGTAAACGATCTGTGAACTAACGCATGCGCAGTATAATAGATTGCGTTTCCGTCTTAGCGGGAAGAAAACCAAATCCAAACCAAGATGGCTGCTAAGCGTGTGTGGTGGAGCGACGAGGAAACGAAGACAATGCTGCCAATAATGGATGAACAGAATACAATATCTATTCTGGATGGAAAGAAGCATAAGAATTCTGATGTTTTTAAGAATATTCAGGCAGAAATGGAGCGACGAAGGATGGAAAAGACATGGGAACAGATACGTATCCGATGGAAGTTTTTAAAAAGTTCATTTACGAAAATGAAACGAGAAAATAGTGTCAGCGGAAATTCACGGAAATTTATCCGATTTCAGAAACATCTCGATAATCTTTTAGGAAGCAGACCAATGGTCACATCCATTCAAAGTGGTATCGATAGCACATCAGATACTGCAGGTATCCGAGTAATTAGGTTCAAGTAATATATACACTGTCATATCACTAAATTATGACCACCCGCTTAGTAATGGGAGTATGACCACCCTTCGCCGCTATAACTGCTGCTAGGCGTCGTGGCATGGACGCAAGAAGTGCGCGGTATGTGTCCGATGGTTTGGCAGTCCATTCCGCTTGAAGCGCTGTCCGCAGAGCTTCGAGAGTCATAGGTGGAGGGTCCAGCTGCCGTACATGGCGATCAAGTACTCCCACAGACGTTCGATTAGATTACTGTCCGGCGAATTAGCAGGCCAAGGGAGCATTCGGAAGTCAGTAGAGTGTTCCTTGAACCAATCCAGAAAGAGACGTGCCTTGTGGCACGGTGCATTGTCCTGTTGGAACACACCATCACATTGGGGGGACATCGTGAGCATGTACGGGTGCACCTGGTCCGCCACGATTAACAGATAGCCACAGGCATTCAAATTGCCCTCTAGACGAATCAATGGACCTAACTGCTCCCAACAGAAGATCCCCCACACATGCACATTATCCCCACCAGCCTGTTTCCGGTCCACAATAGCCTCCTGCAGTCTCTTTTCATGGCCTTCACGACGCACTCGCCATCGCCCGTCAATCTTATGGAGCAAAAACCTTGACTCGTCGGAGAAGGCGACCTTAGCCCACTTGTCTGTGGTCCAATGGCGGTGCTCACTTGCAAAGTCTAGGCGTCGTTGACGATGACCCCTGGTCAACCTGGGTGCAGCAATCATGCGTCGACTGTTCAGGCCCATCCGTAGGAGGGTGCGTTCAACGGTAATGTCGGATACACGTCTGTTGGCATCACTGTTGATTCTGGTGGTCACTCGATGGACTGTGGCTCTCCTTTCGCCTTTTACGAGTCGTCGTAGGCGCCGGTCACCCCGTTGGTCGATGGCTCGTGACCCTTTACAGTGATGGCGTTGGGATGCGATTTCTGTCGCTGCTGTCCACTCTTTGTACACTTTCATTACAGCGGACCGTGAGCAGTTCACAAATCGCGCCGTTTCGGAGATGGTGCCACACTTGCTGCGATAGCCTACTGTCATCCCTTTTTGGATGTCCGCTAAATCCGGACGTTTACCCATCTTGAGGCTCGACCACCTGCCGTTTGATGCACCAGCTTTAAAGCTTTCTCAGCCTGTTATGCAAATTTTGCAATGTGTAATCGTTGTTGGGGCGAACCATCCGTGTGCTTTGAAGGGGTGCTGGTCACAATTCATTGATATGACAGTGTATATAGCTTCAATAATTGACTTGGAATAAATGCGGATTTAAAATTTACTTCGAATTTAAATTGAAACTAGATAATTCGAACAAAATCTTACATGTAAACAAGTTGAAAATTTTGATTCGCAATTAGAAGCTGCGCACTATATTATGCATGTAAACGTGGTCATATTGACACAACGCAAGTATTATGTAACAAATGGCGCGCGAATAATTACGAATTAAGTAAGCAAGTTGTTTTGTCTTCCTGTTTGCTTTTAATGTAAAATACAGTAAGAATCGCCCGTTTTATTTTCAACAATCCAATATACGAAAACGTCACTTCAGATTCAAATTTTAATCGTACGGATATACGAGTACACCGTTTTAAAAAGGAAACCACAATATTCTATACTTTACTAATAGCTCTCAAAATATTGCCGCGAGAGACTCTTAAAATCGAGTTTCCATGTTAAGGAAAGAATAGGAAAGTCACGCTCGGAGGCGCTTTTTCTACATTTAGAAAGCAAACTACTAGAAAATTTCGAGGAAATATGGATATCTGGTACAAAATTTTTCATGCCCACCCTCTTTATGAATAAGAAGTGATCAGTACTATTCAAGGAGTGTGAAATCGTTCTGTTCAAGAAATACAAACTGATGACTGTTATGCCACTCTAATCGTAATTAAATTTTCAAATTCCTAGAAATTCCATTCACCAGGAGTCGAGTGGTTTTACGCGGCTGACCAAACAGACGGACAATGATGAAGCTAACGAGCACGTTTCATAAAATGCTGAGAACGCATCTAAAAAACTTTTAATTACATTACCTTGAAGCTGGATTTTAGAGAGGAGGGGTGTAGAAATTTAGGAAGGAGATGCTGGCTGAAAGCAGTAGGAAAAAGAAAAGAAGCTTCTTTTTTTTTTCTCGGGAAGGTAATAAAAATAATTAAAGAATGCGTTATCTTACTAAGTGGAACGTAAAATCGATGAATACTTCGACGTCACTATGTAAACGAAACTGGCGTAATGTCATATAATTCATACTGGATTCAATTAATTAAAGAGAGTCACGCTGATTTGGAATTGAAATTGGGTTGAAGCTATACTGATCATAGCTTAAACGAGATATGCAAACTGAAATTTTTTTAGAAAGTTTGTGCTTATCTTGTAAAAGATCTCATTGCTATATTGAATCACTTTATTAACGGGATTTGACATATAGGATATTTTGTGTGTTTATTTT
The DNA here is from genome assembly GCA_023313115.1 of Rhysida immarginata. Taxonomy (NCBI): domain Eukaryota; kingdom Metazoa; phylum Arthropoda; class Chilopoda; order Scolopendromorpha; family Scolopendridae; genus Rhysida; species Rhysida immarginata. Next base: position 300,797 of record JAHWFO010050227.1, read on the forward strand.
GAGGGTACCTCGGGAAAATCGTTTCTTCATAGGAGAACTGGAAATCTCGAACACTCCGATTTTGTCTTTAAAAGTATTACGTGTTAATGGCATTTGCTTAAAAGTTCGTTAAAAGATACAATCGGGTCCATGTTGCGAATTCAAATAAGTGAACAGATCGAAGAATGCAACTCTCGTTTTTATTAAAAAAAAAACCCAACAAACTACTGTTGCATATTTAGACCTGCTCATTTATTTGTAGGGTAGATGTACCAGTAGTTGACAGTGTACCAGCAATTGACAATCCACGATTTAAAGGCTTTTAATAAAGTAACAAAGCAAGAAAAGGGACTGGGGTTGCCGCCTCTTATTAAACAATGTATTAGGCTTCCCAGAAAAACAAAACACAAGGAACTTTGGTCCCTATTATGGCCGCAAACACGTGTCGATTGTTCAATGCCTTATCGAGTCGAAAAAACCTTGTAATGAACCACTACGCGAGGGTTGAGTACTTGAATTTATTTCATGAATGTTATGCAATATTTGTTATTAATTTTACGTGAACCTTTTTGTGTGATCAGTGGACAATAGTTCTAGTAGTAACAGAATTTCTGATGACTAATTTTTTAACTGTTTTAATCCACCGTCAATTACTAGAACCCAGATATGCAGTGTCATTGTATTGACGTAACCTGTCCGTTATTGATAATTTCTGTGTTTAAAAAAAAAACGACCACAAAATATACTAATGTGGTTAGAATGTAGAGAAATAATAAGGAAACATGTTGGTTTTAAGTGTAACTTCTGAATTTCCAGTATTTGATCTAACTGTGTCAATTATAGGAACTTGACTGTCAATTTCTAGATCACCCACTTTGACATAAATCTTCTACGCCCTATTCGCCGATTTTTTTTGTTGGTCCTGAATCTTGTCACAGAGACGATCAACAGATAGCCCAAGACAAGTTATCTTCCAAGAAAAAAACTACTATTCTGTTTGCTATGATAAGACGTAACATAGGATGAATTGGATGAATTTTGCAAAGTTGGACAACAGTTGTCAAAAATCAAGTTTTTCTATAAACAAATTGTTGGCCAAGATCTGATGATACTGCACTACTGGAAAACACCTTCATTTTTTACGGTCTTTGCACTCTACATGGGAATAGACTGATTTTATTTATTATTTCAAAGGAGAAAAAAGATAAATGATCAATATGAACAACTTAAGTTTTAAAAAGCACAATTTTAGTTATGTTAAATACTTTTGATACGTTTGAATGTTATCAATTTTTTTTGTATAAATATATAATAAAGATGTGTAATTAAAGTATTGTCAATTACTGGTACATCTACCCTATTTGTTTAAATTATGATGTAAGAAGAAGACTTCAAAAATACATACGGTTTCTTTGATTCATGATGATCAAATTATAATCACACTGTTCCAGCATGTTGCTTAAATTCCTCCGGATTTTCGAAGTCCAAATAGTGCTTGTTGTGTCCTTTTTAGCGGAATTGCTGAAATATAACGCCTCCTAATTTTTTTATTTGAAAATTGGCATACTTATTTGAGTAAAACAAATAGAGGTAACTTTCTACAACCTGACTATTGATATCTCCAATACTATTTTTCCACATTATCGCCCTGACGATGATTACATTTATTTCTCTTATCGTCTTAGACTGCAAAACCACATCGTCACTCCTGTTTGCACTTTATCATCAGAATCAAAGTGGTGTTGCTTAAATTTTGGGAAGAGACCAAAATCGGATGGCGCTAGGTCGGGACTGTAAGGAGGATGATCAACAATCGTAAAACCAAGACGCTGAATCTGTCTTATTGTCATTGCACTGATGTGCGAACGAGCGTTGTCGTGCTGTAGGAGGATCTGCTCCACATGTGCATTCGTGCCTTAAGTTTTTTTAAGATTTCACAGTACTTTACTGAATTTATGGTAGTGCCTTTAGGCACGAATTCTTGGTAACCACACCTTGAATATCTCAGAAACTGTAAACATGAGTTGACGGAACTCCATTGACGATCTATTGTTTGCGGGATCAGCTTTCGTAATGAATGAATATAACGTAAAATTAATGTGATAGTCCAAATTGGTTGCAAGGATCTTGATTTAGTGGAACCATTATAGTTCATTGGAATTTCAGTGCTAAAATATGGCATGTCAAACGACTTGGAATGAGGTGTCATGAATGAATATAACGTAAATTTAATGATAGTCGACATTGGTTCAAAGGTACGTGGTGTAATGGTATCTTTATGGCCCATTAGAAAATTACAATGTTAACATACGGCTGTTTAAAAATATAGTTCCGCGAATGGTTTAGTTTAACCTTTCGGTGCTTGGTTATGTCATTCCTTAATGGTTTATTTATTCATATTATGTGTTCTGTATGAAGGTTTACAGATCGGAATCTTAGCAAAGCCTTCTTTACTCGAAGAACCTCAATTCAGCCGCCCATTTCCCAAAATCTTACCTGATTTGGATATTCAGAATACGGGCATTACGTCCTCAACGCAGCTGACAACGCACACCTCCGCTGACTTGTGAAATTGTAATTCTTTTTAAGTGCGATTTAAAATTTATTTCAACTGTGTTTATCCTGGGACCAACACAAGCATTCATGCTCACAATAGGATTCGAACCAACGACAACACGGAATCGGGAGCTGGAAAGCTAAGGTCCCAGTTCTCTCGGCCACCTATTACGGCGAACTAATTTAACTTTAATTTACTGAATATTCATTATTTTTGTCCTCTTATCTGGTTTGCAGCCCTAGGGCAATGAGTGAATCAAAAGTTCTAAACCTACCGAGCTATGTATAGAATATCAAGGAACTATTCTCGCTGACTTGCAGAAAAACATGAAAGCGCATTTTCTGAAAAATATGCTAAAATATCATTTAATCTGGTTAAAACTGGAATAAAATTTAAATAGTGCATGAAGTGAATGTAACATTAAATCACTCAATAAAATTGATCTTGATTCAATTTTAATGGACCCTGCGCAATTGCAAATAACAACTTTTGACATTTTAATTCTTCGTGATATTTTCTATTATTCATGTTACAAACAGATATAAACAGAATGTAAATAGTTAGGACTGTTGCCATACATTTCATTATTGGTAAACACTTCATATAATCTATGCAGGAAATTGTATTGCGAATGCATTAGCGAAACTGGGACATTTCTAAATTAGATAATGTAGCATTGACATGGAGAATTTTAATTATTTTAAAGTTCATTAAAAAGCATATCAATCATATTGCCCATTACGTAGGAACCACTGATTTACCCAATTTCAGCTTAACTTCCATGCAAATTGAGAAGTACTAGTAATTGGCACCATAGATGACATTTGGCCAGGAAACTAACACAGATGGCAACAGGCGAACGGATTATATTATAAAAAGGGAATAATAAAACGGATCGGGTTAGAACGCAAATTGTAAAAGCAAATTTAAATTCGTATCTTCTCTAGCCTCCTATGACATTCGCGTATCGTCTAGGGAATGTATATACATGACGGCAAGGGAGGAAGATGAGTTCATTTAGAAGTAATTCAGGCCCCCACCCACTACATTAGTGGTTCTTTGAATTGCGTGTATTCCCAAGGCAACCCTAACGACAATCTGAGCGCGTGAATAGGTTGTTAGGTGGAGCTTTTTTGTAATAGTGGTTCCAATTAGACCCGCACGCATGCACGCGAAAAAGGAAAAAAAAACTGTTTTCCATCAATTATTCAGAACCTGAGAGAGAGAGAGAGAGAGAGAGAGACAGACAGACAGAAAAAGCACACAAGATGAATTATCGGTTGGCGACAATTAATCGTTTGGATAATTTTTTATACACAGCATGGATGTAGAAAAACGAAATGACTGAGTCTTATAGGCACATGGTAGGATGAATAAGTGAACTTTCCTAAAAATATATTAAATGAAGTATTTAATATATTAGCCATCTTTCCTCGTAATAAATTGAAGAGGGTATTTCTCGAATACTACAATTTAATTTTATTTCAGTATAATTTTATTAATTCAGCTCTCTCCTGCAAAGTGACCTTATGTGCCTGTTTGATTAGACATTCAGGACCCCCTTGCATTAATTATTTCATGATCATGTACAGTCCCTTTCAAAAGTTAGGATATGCTAAGTTAAACGCATTCTAAGCAAATTAAAAAAAATTATACTTACATCCTTGAACAAAATAACTAATGAAAGACAATGGTTCTCTCTAAATAAAATATCAAAATGTAGTATGCACTACATTCAATAAAATAAATTTTTGAAATTATTCTTATGAAAACACTCGCTTCAAAGGTTTGGGATAATTTAAAATTTATTAATTAAAACGCCAAATAAACAAATTTTCGAACACGATTTAATTACCATATGATGGGAGAGTGCATGGTTCATCAGTGGGTGGATCAATAATTATATGAATAGTCATACATAATTAAGTGTTATTGATAATCAAAAGCAATTTACAAAAATGGGCAAACCTCCACAAATTTCGAAAAGAGATCGAATTTTAATCACTGAATTAAGCTCATAAAATAGACATAGCAAAACAATTAGGAAAAGTCAAAACAGAATGAGCACAACTTTAAAAAGATGGAAAGAAGATCAAACTGAGAAGGTGAGAAATCGAGGTGGTCGATCAAAAGCACTCGATGATCGTGATCGAAGAAGACTGAGGCATATTGTGAAAAAAAAAAAAAAAAATGCAAATTCTACAATTCGTGAGATCGCATCTGACCTATCAGCATCCCTAAATAAAAAGATTTCACGCAGTATAGCTTACAGGTATTTAAATGCAA
>JAHWFO010050227.1:305718-338878 GCA_023313115.1 Rhysida immarginata
AGCTTACAGGTATTTAAATGCAATGAACATTAAATCTCGTATTGCCATGAAAAAAACCTCTTCTAACACCACTTAGAAGAAAACCGTCTTCACTGGGCCAAAACGTTTAAGAATTGTACCAATTTTTTGTCTAAATTTCAACAAACGATATTGTGTGAGGAGAGATATGAAAAATGTTTCTATGCCTTCAACTGTCAACCGAGAAGTTAAATACGCTTTAAAGCTGATATAGAGATGTTGTAATGGTCAAGGTATTAATGAATTGCTTTTTGTGAAGAGCCGAGTCAATACTGAAGTTTATACTGAAACGAGAGTTAAAACCCGTTTTAAAAACGGGGAAATTAATTTTCTTTTCCAAGGTTATTAATAATTAATCAAATTAATCAATGAAAGTAAACAAACTTTTTTGAATGCTATTTTTGTGAAATATTTCTGATTTAATTTTTCCACGGCCTTCTAGAAACTACCAGGCCTGACCATGATGTCAATAATGTATTTTGAATTGTTACGTTGAACTTACTTCTGTAATAGGCCAACGAAAGATAGGCCAGGGCAATCAAAAGCCACCTGACCATCGGTGTCTGAGCAACAATTCAACCTTAATTTTTTCCAACAAACGAAAAAACAATGATTATTAAAGTCCAAGATGGAAACAATGAAGGATGGATTGTTTACTCGGACCCATATGGCCACTGTCTCTCGTTTGCCTCGAGCCAACACCACCTAAATATAAAGCCTGATCGCGGAAACATCATATATTGTTAAAACGTCATAAGTAGTCATCTTTAATCGGATTTCTACCAATAATAAGCCCTAAATTATGACTACGTATAGTGACGTAAGCTAGAGCACCACCGTAGGCCAACTAGAAAGACAGGCCCTGAAACTCAAAAGTCACCTGACCATCTTAGTCCAAGCAACAATGCATCATTCATTGTTTCCATCTTGGATTTTAATAATCGGTATTTTTTTCGTTTATTACAGTGTTGCTCGGACTAGCATGGTCAGGTGACTTGAGTTTCAGGATCTGTCCAATACCACCTAGAGAGAAAGCCCGCGCACAGAAGCGTCATGCATTGTTATACGTAGCCTACGAAAAAGACAGGCCCTGGCACTGAAAAGTCAAGCCTAGGAAAAAGCCCAGTGGGAGGAGAAATTTTTGTGAGCTTGGCTGTCCGGGTGTCTGCGATGGACCAATTGGTAGAGCCGAGCATATGATACTCGAAGTTCCTATTTCGAATCCAGGTCCCAGAATCTTTTTCTTCCATATTTTTTAATGGAAAAAATCATTGAGAAGCTCTGTTCATCTAATGATGTTATTTTTCAACACATCCAAAAAAATCAATGACATATTTTCAGGAAGAAGGGATAAGTGTGCTGGAATGGCCAGGAAATTCGAATGATCTGATTCCAATGGCCAATGGAAAATCTGTGAGCAATCATGAAGAAACAGTGTCAAAGAAACAATAATGATTTCATTGAATCCATCAAAAATGTTTAGAAAAATGTTACACAGAAACTTTGCTCTGACATTAATAACAAGTCAGACAACCGAAATGCCCAGGACCTATAGGATTTTAAGCATTTCGAGGATAAAAATAGCATTTGTTTTGTAAAGATGCACTTCGTTTTTAGGGTTAGATGAGGTTGATAAGGAAACCACTGCTTGTTACGCAAGGCGTACTTCTAAAAGAAATGTGAAGTTCAAAATGAATAAAAGTACATGTACCTGAAAAGTTAAAAGGAGAGAGTAGTAATTCTATGTGTGAGAGTGTCACGGAATTCGAATATCAACTCGAATTCCGATGACGTTGGCATTCGCTTTCGCTCTCGTATCTTCTGGCATTCGAAGAGGGCGGCGAAGCAACGTCAGCAACGACCTCAGCACCTTCAACACGCCCAGGCCAATCAGGGCGAAGGAGGATTTTCGAGCGCGGAGCTTGAAAGATCGAGAGAAAGGGGTGAATATCGAAGGTGGAAAAAAGCATGTGAGCGGCCAATGGAGAAAGTCTCCGATTCCGACTTCGGAGAATCTGCTGATAGGCCGGCTGGGAGAAAAAGCAAAGCTGTCGTCAGAGTTGTCGGAAAACCGTCGAAGGAGACAACTGCGTCGTGGCCCACGAAGACGCTCTGCAGGCAAGCAAACGCGGCGGAGGTTTCGCCAGCGTGGCAGCGAGAGAGCGGAGCCAGCAACTTTCCTCCCCAGTAATGTGTTCCCGAGACGCCGCAACTATTTCGAATGTCTAGCGAGGACCGAACGGCAACCTTAGTAAGTGCTTCTTTAATTGTAGGTAGAAATGCCAATTTGTTCCGAGCTTACTTCAGTGAACTCAGATATCGTGAGTTAAATTACGAAACGCCCGTACGTGGGTTATGGCTGTACGGTTTGACGGCATATGTTCGCCATGATTTGGGCTTCACCATACTCTCGCCCAGCGTTTCAAAAGTCCTTTCGCTACCCTAGCCTGTTGTCATTCCTGTTGTAATTATATTGTGATTCGTTAATGTACGTTTAACGTTTCTGATATTCTATTGTGGTGACTAATTGTTTTATCTTTATACTTAGTGCCTATTTGAATTTGTGGCGTGAAATTCATGTACTAGCGCCTATCTATTCATTTAAAGACTTTTAAGGACTTAGCTCGCTAAATTGCGTACGCGTTAACTTATTATCAGTGTAACAGCTATTTAGTGCTGCAACTGGACTTTGTCTGTATTTTCCCCAATCAAGAGAATTTGAACTGTTGTTGTTTTCAGGGCAATAATTCGCTCTGTTCGCAATTTACGCTTTGATGTAGAATGTGATGTATTTTTGCAAGAAAGCGCATTTATGACCTACTGTGAATTGTTGTTAAGAGTTAAGCCTGTTATCCATTTGTAGGTTAAATTTATTAATTATTAAGTTAATTTATCAATTTGGTGCCGTGCGATAATCCGGCAATAGGAATCTTGTTTCATAATTGCTAAGCGAGGTGAATGTTTATTTTTGTGAACTCTATATTGCTTAAGAGTGTTATCGCTATGTTATGAAATATATTTGCGAGTTGGAAATTGTAATTGAGCATACTTAAGTCAATGTTATTGCCGCATGTTCATTAACCAACCGTTGCTCTATCATTGGTTTGATTTATACTTAAGTCGCAACCAATTGTTATTACGTTTATTTCTGTTTTGGATTTAAGGTTTCATAAGGTGTAACCTCAAATTTTATCTTTATTTACGTCATTATTTTTGTGTTATTCAATAAATTGTAAATTAATCATTTATCCGTCACTGTCACGTGATCATTCAGTCTTCCACTGTGCTACACTCTAGTATCTTCAATTTTTCCACGTTACAGTGACCCCTTTAATTGTAAGCATTCCTGTATAATGAAATGAGCGTCAATTGTTGAAGCGTTCTGTGCAAGGGTCCAATATTTCATCATAATCTATTGCTTAACCGTTTCAACGTAAGCATGTACTGACAACAATATGCCTAACAGAAATTAACTATTGATAATGTATGGCATAAGTAATAACATGTGATATCTTAGAATTGAAAATATCCAATGTTATCATAATGGTAAAATTAAAATATTTACCACTGAACCAATTTCGGTTATCATTAATTTCTCGTTATATTCATTCATGACACGCCATTCCAAATTGTTTGATATATTATATGCCATAGCCTAGCCTTGAAAGTTCCAATAGACCATCATGGGTCCACTAAACCACGTACCTTTGAACCAATTTGGACTATCATTAATTTTACATTATAGTCGTTCATTGTACGTCATTCCAAGCTGTTTGATATAGTACATGCCATATCTGAAAATTGAAAGTTTCTAATAGACCATAATGGTACCACTAAACCACGTACCATTGAACCAGTTTTGATTGATTTTGACCATAAAGGAAGACCATCACGTGTCTTCACTTAATTCACAAGCCTTAGCTATGGAATGCCAAAGATAGAACAGCATTTATCAGTGCACAGACGATTTATACATGGAATTGTATAGTGGAAACGTGGTCCCCTCTGTTATTTGTGACCTTTTGGACCGAAAGTAGTGCACCGATTTTTTCCACCAACGAACTCAGTCTTTCGTTTTACCTAAGTTGTCGAATGTCGAAAACGGAAGACGAAAATTCGGAAGCGCTCGACTGCTAGAGCACCAACAGACAGACGGACGGACGGACAGACCCACTTTGTGAAAACGTAAGTACCTATCGGTCCTAATAAGATGCCCAAAAGAAAAAAGAAACGAGGCTGTTATTAAAACAAAAAGTGACTTTACTAACAAGGGAATCCCACATAGCCTAACCGCTTTAACAATGGAGTCTTTGTATGGCTACGTATGCTGAAGTTATTTCGTTTTCGCGGTTTATTTTGAAAGAAACACAATTTCGTACTCTCTTGTTTTGCAAGCATCCATAGTAGCTTTAGATGAGTAACATATTTCAATTTGGTGGAAATCTGTGACATACATGTTTGAGGGATTCCCAAACTTTGTAACAAATGCTTTCTTAAGAATATTTTCAAGATTCTATTTTCTTGCATGTAGTATATATTTTGATATTTCATGAAGAGAGAACCATTATGGAGTTGAATAAATTTTATAAGTTATTTTGGTCAAGGTTGTTGTATGAAGTTTTTAATTTGCTAAATTTGCTATTTAACTTAGGATATCTTAAACATTTGAAACGGATTGTAATGACCTTAAATGCCGTAACAGAAATTAATGATCTTCTAACGGGTCTTCTAATTTTTCAGTGACAATCTTAAGAACATATTATAGCTCTTTGCTGGCTCCATAATACTGCATTTTGCTTTCCAAACTATAATTTAACGATCTTATAACAACCCTTTTATGGTGCCATAGCAACTCCAAAACTCTTTAACGACTCTCTTAAATCAGCTCGATGCTGATTTCTAAATTGATATACGCTGTTTTTTAATTAACTAGGAGCGACTCAACACTCTTTTAAAAAAGTGCTGCCATTTTGAAGATCTTAAAAACTTTTATGTTCTTTTGTAGCATTTTTTAAAATAATGTTGGGATGGCAATTAAAAAATCCCGACCATATACCGATTTAAAGGAACCCTTATACAATTTTTAATTTTCTATACTTTCGGTCACACGAATGCAGGAAAAGATGACGGGAGTGGTTTCATCACTGACGCGTCATCGCTTCCAGATAATTCGATTTTCAACGCTGGCAGGTAACGGAAACAGTTTCTTTAATGGCTCGCGCATCATCTGCTAAAGCTTCCCTTCCCCTGTTTTCGATATGAGAAAAGCACGCGAATCTCTCTCTCCCATAATAGATATCTGAAGCTCGCGCGGCAAAGAATAGAGGATCCTTCATTCTTTTTTGCATCCATAGATTATTCATGGGCCTTTAAAATCATCATCGTCGACAGGGAGGAGGAAGTGAGCTCGTGACAGGCGCTCACGTTCGCCTCCACCCGTCACTGTAAAAGGACCAATTAGGGGAAAAGATGAAGAAAGGAGAACTTTCAAACACTTTTTCTCTCGGGGGACTCGTGGTGGTTGATCACCATTTCGGGATTACTCAGATTTGAAAGAGCGTTGATTCGTCTCCGACGAGTCTCGTGATTTCGTAACTATAACGGAGAGCTTAGGGCCAAAGCACTTTCCACCACGCCTAACTGAATTCTTTTTAAAGTCTTAAAACTAGCAGCATTTCTTTTTATATATATTGGAAATTAAGTCATAAAGAAGTTTGTTAGAATTTCATACATTGTGGAATTAGAAACGTTTTTATTCAAACCGTTCTTTCAAACGTGCCTCTTTAAAATTCACAGTAGCTCCGTCTTTTATATTTTGCAAGTAAAGAATCTTTGTCGTGGTGTAGATCATTCTTAAAATAAAGTACTTCTCTATAGAATGTGATTCAGCCTTATGTAAACAATTCATAATGTGAAATTTTTACGAGGAAAATTAGTAACACCACAATCTAATGTGTTATATCGGATGCCCATGTTATTGGGCGACGATCTGCATCGAAGTTTACACTTCAACAATGCTCCTTGCAGAACATTGGGGTTAATTCTGTTCCATCTTTCTTTATCAGTTTTCTATAAGCCTTCGACTGTTCGCAGTCGGCGGTTTCCAAAAGCTCGTTTCAGGAGCCCAAAGGCACAAAAGTCCATGGCAGCAGCATCGAGAGATTTGAGAAGTTTGGCATTAAAAGGTGTGATTCGAATTCTTGTTTCTTCCGCCATCCTCGCCTTTAAAGCCACTGTAGAAAAAAAAATGTGTCTGGAGGCTTTGACCTGTTAGATCTATATTTTATTTGCGTCATTTCCGTTACAGGCGAGCCAATGTTGCATAGTAATTTAGTTCCTTGTGGCGGCAGTGTATCGGTCGGATTTTATTGCAGTCAGAAAGGTAGATCTATGCTTCCTCTAACGTGATCACCTGTCTCTGCGACCTGCTTTAAGATTCAAATTTTGGGATACAATGCGTGACACTAATGCCTTAGATGGTCCAACACGTGATGAAGTTTTCCTTTGGATAGCTGGGTTTTCCCCAGTGACCAGGGCTTCCACTTTTCGACTTACGTCGCTTTAAGGAAACGTTGAAGTTGTCGTTTTCGCACACATTTTTTAGCATTGTCCGAATTTCGTAAAATTCAGTTGTTCGTAAGTATATCATGTACACCTGTTTTAGAAACACTGAACTCCTTGTTTCCACTGTTTAATGATCTCAAAATAACTATATCCTACGTCGGAAAGAGCCAGTAATATAGCCTTCCCAAAACCGGTCCATTCGAGACGGCATTTTCGCTGAAAATAAGGAAGTGGCATCTTCAATTTGCTTCTCTAAGCTATAGTCATTTGTATATTTCAGTCAACGTTCGTAATTGCAGCCAATCAGAAATTACGTAGCTACAAAATTTTTTTCATAACATATGATCAACAACATGGCGTTACAGAGCATTCCAGAGGTCGAACATACGAGGGTTGGGCATAAGTCAAGGACAACTATTTTTTTGTGAAAATTCGAGCGTGGGTGGAAAATGTGATATATACAGATGAAAGGATAAAGACTGGACGAAATGTACGGACATTTAACAACACGCCAACATTTTGCTCCTCATGTTTATTAAGGTAGTAGACATAGCATTATAGGTTTCATGTTCCAGAATCATTACAGCACACATACCCGTTTTTAAGGGCCTCAAAGTAGTTCCCTGCAACGTTCACAACATGCGGCCAACGATTTGCGAGGCGCCGAATACCACCTGCTTCATCATTTCCCTCACCATGCGTGAATCTGCTTATCTTCTGTTGCATTTGCAGTGTCCATTCCTGTCCCAACTGTCTACCACGTAATAGTTCCTTAACCTTCCGTATGAGTTCAAAATCAAAGGTCCGGAGGGTATGGTGGGTGCTTCAATTCTTTCCATCCCCAGCACGCCCTAAGAACTAAAACATGGCGGTTGACTAAGAACTGATTTAACATTGCTCTCTGTGCAACAACAGGAAATTACAGAGCCATCTGGTGTTGTGGAAACATATGACATTTTGTGAATCCATCTATCAACTCTGAGAAAAATAAAAAAGTTTCCATCACTTTTGTCCCAACCCTCGTATATACCAATCTGTTGATACATTGGTGCGCGAAGATTTCATGCAATCCCCAATTGCCAACATGAATCCAAGGTACATAATATTCACAAGATGCGTTACAAATGTGGTATTCCAATAGTTCTCTTGCGCAGTGTGAACTCGTATAATGAGACACAACTCCAGATTATCGAAATCTGAAGACATTGGCTCCTTCAGAAAATTCTTACTGGCAAAAGACAAGGAAGCGAAGTGATGCTCCCCGTTATTTTCTGTGACAGCCAATAAAGGACGACCCCTTTCGGAATCCGGCAAAATCAGTTTCCAGCTCAATTATTTGTAATTACCATCAACAGGCCCAAGGCCAATCCGTTCATCATCTTGGTCTTTTTCAAACCCTGTGGCGGTGCAAGGGAAATTATATATTGCATTGTCAAGAGTTACATCTCGCTTCAAGGCAAAGATCTTGAGTGTGAATCCCAAGGTGGGGTGTTCACAAAGAAAATTGTGTACCTAAAACTCATTCAAGCCTTGACTGTGTCGGCTCTGTTGTTTGTAATTGAAAAAAAAAAGAAACAAAATAAAAGAAGAAACGCACAAAAATAGAAAACGGAAAACGTTTTACACAACTCATACCCTCAGAAGGCCAAATTGGTTTGGCTGCCACTAGCCTGGCAAGGTACTCGGCCCTAAAAACAAAATAGTTTGTAAAAACTCTGAATTTCTTAAACTAATCCTTAGAAAGAATTCTAATAGCGTAATGGCAAGTAGCCCATACTTCGTGGTCCCTGGTTCGAATCCAGGTCAAGGAAATTTTACTTCCATTTTGTGCATTAATTTCTTATGCTTGGAGCGTTGACTCCAGATTTCATTTATGAATTTCTTAAGCGCATACGTTATTAATCACTGTAAGCTTTTCTCATGTTACACAAGCATAAAAAAAGCACTGAATTCGGATCTGTGTTCTTAATCATCATTTTTCCATCAGTAACTGCGATGGTGTTTTCTGAAAACAAGGTATTTCCATTCCACAGCCGATTTGCAAAAGAGAGAGATTCAAAAGACTGGATAGATTCATCACCTCATATTCCTGCATAGTCATCATAGGTTAGGAACGCGCAAACATAAAACATAAGATTTGAAATTTCTAAATATTGAAAACCTACTAATCATTCGGTGAATTTGGTTTGGAAAATAGAAGATTATTAATCGCTTGAAAATGTGAAACTACTCAATCTGTTGCGGCATTTTTATGATTTCTTCATTTAGCCCTAAGCGCTCTTATTCGATCGAAATTTGAAATTCAAATTCAAATGATCTTTATTTAATCCCATCTGAGTCGCAAGAGTCGATTGAAATATGGATTAATGTCTAGGGAGAGAATTTCACTGAACTTACACTTTGAAGTTGCTCATGAGTTTAATTTACCGCTGATTTGTATTGCTAAGCAGATTGTTAAAAGAAAAAAAAACTTAAAAGAATGTTTGCCGATATTGCAACAAGTAATTTATGCTAAGATAAATTTTTTTGTTATTCAGCTTTTTAGAAAATATTCAAGTGAAAATAAAAAAAAAACCCTGAAAGTTCAATGTGATATACCTTTTCTTTACATTTATTTTATTTTAATTGTTATATTTGTTGTTATATTTTAATTTATATCCCATTAAGATGCGCCCTTTCTGTTAAATATATTCATACGTTTTCAATAAGTTCACCCCTACAACTCCATAATCTCCACTTGCTAAAAGTTTTATGCAATCTGCCCCAAAGCCACCTACTGTCCCTGTAACCATTCAATCCTCTCCAAGTGTCTCCTCGTGACAAATGACCCTCTTCCGACTACAGTTTTCTCTCTATTAATTTGTCTTTAGATAAATATTTATCTAATATGACAAAAATGACCGCAATCATTAAAAACGAAGCAATTATTCAGTAACCTACCGAAATATTTGTAATAATCCAAAATTTTAGAAAAACTTTTCACTAAATATTTGTATATCATTTGTATCCACTACTCTCGCCCCTCGCTAACCAATGTTGCACAGTTTTGGTGGGTCAAGATTCATGAATAACATTATAGGGACTATAACTTTAAGAAATAATTTGGCAGGATAATGAATAGCCGGGTAGGGGAAAGTGAAGCAAGACGGATCTGCTAAGGTTAATGACTGTTTAATTCCAAGAAAACCCTAATGGAATACTTTCATTTTTTATTATTATATGAAGAACCATTGTTGTTTAATATGATAAAACTATAAGAGAAATATCTGAACACAGAGAGTGCTTTTAGATCATTTCATTTCCTAACAATTTAATTTTCTTTGATAATGTCGTATTATTGCCTAATAAAACCAAAACACACAGAAATTAAAAGTAAACATCACGTCTATTAATATAGAATGTCATTTCATGAATTACCTAGTGGGGGTCCGTTTTGACCCCGCCGCGTTGTACCATGTGGCTCCACACGCATTGCATTATCGATCCTCTGAATCTACATTAAAGTTCTATAGCTTAATTAAAGGCTCATCGTCTTTTTAATAGACTTGATAGATGCTTCGAATTTACAACTATTTTCTCTTATGACAATAAGATCGTTGATTACAAGCTTACCTTAGATCTGAACACGACGAAATCGTTCAGTCAACCGTTTCTTCGAAACAGGATGCGACAAACAGGAAATGCAAGAGCACTAGACATGAAGAGGTTGGTTACGAAAATTGCCAATTTGGCAAAACTTAACATGTAGTCCATCTTGCGTCTTGCTCCCACTTTCCCTATTGCATCAACTGATTTGGACTCTTTCATTCCATCCATTTCCCAAGCAATCTCTTATCAGATAATCTCCCACATCTTTGATTTGCTGTTACAGAAAAAGCTTATACTTCTAAGTAGTGTGTAATACATTTTTGGGCCACCCTGTATATATTAAGATAATAAAAAATTTTAAATAAAAGAAGGACTATATATGTCGTCAAGAAATGGTCCTGTTTTCATCTTTTACGGTACAGACACAAACACAAACATTTGTAAATATATGTTAGATAAAGTTATTCTCTAAAGTACCGTACTTTATTATGTTCTTTCCTTTTTTGCTTTACGTTTGTTATTAAATTTCCTTTGAATTATTGTTCAACAATTCTCATCTAATATTTACAGATACACACATTGATATTATTTTTTTTTTTATGATGTTAATGATAATAACGTTAATATTAACCAGTGTACAAATGAAGTGGAATTTTTTAGGAGAAATTGCAACAGCTGTTGGCGTCCATTTCAATTTCCATTTCGCTTCAGGAAATTATTTTGCCGCTTTCTACATCTTTTTTTATTTTCTATTCTTTCTTCTCCTTTGTGGCGCAACAAAGTCCCTCGGTCTCAATCGAAAATCGAATCAAAGACGCGTGGAAGCTGAAAGAAACGACTAATGAAAAAAAGAGTTTGATAAATCCAATCAAATAGCCAATGACAAACGAATAATAGTTTATTTATAAATCTTTTCCAAACTACATGGGCACAACCAACCATTGCAATCTTGATTTCAGAATTCCGCGCTAATAAGCATTCTGTATTTTTTATGCAATGCTTGTAGGAACTTTAAGGGGCAGAATTGCATATCTATTGAAAGTAATTATTATAAATAAAAACTTTAGGAATACTTTACGAAAAATTCAGAATTTCCAGTACAAATACAATATCAGCAACTTTAATGGAAGACCACTTTTAGAAACGGAGAAATTATTTTTTAGGATTACCTTCTTTACTGCATATTAAAATGCGGCCTCATCTAATATTTCAGAATAGTGACGAAACACATCGTGCCTGCGTCAAGTAACGTTTTATTTTCCGACAGTTTCGTTTACAGTTGTTGCCACCTCTTCGCGCTCAAACGTATACAATCACCACCAACACCATCTAGATAAAAAAGGCCTGGCCACTCACGAGGCTAACGAGAAAGACAGGCTCCGGCACTGAAAAGTCACCTGACCAAGATAGGTCTAGCAACAATGCAACCTTCTTTGTTTCCATCTTGGATTTTAACAAACAGTCTTTTTTTCTTTTGTTGGAAACAATGAAGGTTGGATTGTTGCTAGCACTCAGTTGGTCAGGTGACTTTTTCGCTTCCAGGCCTTGTTATCTCGTTGGGCTCGGGTACTCACAAATCCAACTAGAATGACAGGCCGGGGCACTGAAAAGTCACATGACCGAGATAGATCGAGCAACACTCCAATCTTCATTGTTTCCAACAAACGAAAAAAACATTGATTGTTGAAATGCAAGCTAGAAATAATGAAGGTTGGATTGTTGCTCGATCTACTTTGGTCATGTGACTTTTAAGTGCCCCGGCCTGTCTTTTTCGTCGGCTACGGTACTCATTTGTGACGTCATCAAAAGAAGGCTGGACATTCTGCTTTACAGGAAACCATCGCAAGCAGCCCCTAGTTGATGCTCCACATGGGCTGATATTTTACAACTTCAGATATTTTAACTCAAAACTTATATTACCTCAAGTAATATTTCATTATTGAAAATAATCCGTATATTGTAACTTCTGCGGTTTATTATTTTAATGAATATAACCAACTTCAACCAAATTAATATAATTTAAAAAAAATATAAAAATTGGTATAATTTTTTTTATTTAATAAAAGTGTCATGCATTTGCCCATTTATAAGCCAATAATAATTTTTAAAAAATACAGTGCGAAAGCTTCAACTTCTCCTACTACTTTTTTTCTGGATAAATTCACAATTGGAATATTCTGATATCAACTAATTCAAGATTCATCTTCTAAGGATTCATCTGAGATTTCTAATTTAAAGGCCATGCGCTGTTATTATTAGGCCACATTTTTAAATTTTATTCCTAAATTTATTTTTAAGCGTCAGTATTGTTAGAAATTTTTAATTAACTCTTCAATGTTTAAAAAAAATTATTATTGGTTTGAAATATCTAAATTTTTATTGATAATTTTAATTTTATTTATGATGACCTTCCTGTGATGACGTTAGAAGCGTGACACGTTACTGTGCGCAGGCCTTCTTTATGTAGATGGAGTACAATCACCCAGTCTTCCAAACAAAACCTACTGGCAATCCAAACAAACTGCTCCGCGTGTACAAAACTCCATTGATTATCATAAATTCGACCATATAGTTAGAATAGCAACAGTGTATAGAAATGTGTAGAACTAGTTTGGTTTAATGGCGATTGCAAATCAATGTTCATCTCTTTTATTAGGTTTAGGAAAACTGAATTTTATAAAGAAAAATTAGGGTGGGGGGACTGGAAATTGCGTCCAAAGTCTGGCATTCGCCCCAGGAGAATCCACACAAATTGTTTCCTTGTATCTCTTACTCAACCTTGTTCAACCTTTTAATCTCTTATTCTCTTTCTCGTGTTCAACCTTTTATCACAAAGGGCCACTTTCACCTTTAATAAGAAACTCGATGGCCGCCTTAGTCTGTCACCATGTTATGAGCCTTCAATGGCCTAATGACGTACGCTAAAGCTTGAAGGCTTATAAAGTTTAAGCAGTTTGAAACCTGCGGGCCAATGCGAACCTGCGGGCCACAAAGTTAAACACCACCGTCTTACAGGGACTGAGTCTATAAAAGGGTAGACAGAGAAACAGAATTTGGATTTTAGTAATAGAATATTAATACGCATAATGTATATGATGCCCCATCATGTGCTCGCATTCGATATTCTAATTCATTTCATGTATGTTCTCTTGGATTTGGAGCTTGGATTGGAGCATTTCCATATGATACCCCTCATAAATCATGGGATGTGATAAATGTCTCATGACAATGACATGCAAAGTATTTATCCACCTTCAGACACATATTTGCTTCGTATTATTAAGATATGGGTCGTTCAAAAGAGCTCAGCGATTCCAACGTAGAACCGAGAAATTGCACGTGTGACCTAGAGCAATCGAAGGTTTTATGCTGAAATGATTGCTACAGAGTTTAGAAAGTCTGCTTTCTGTTATGCTAGCACACTCACCATTCGTCGGGAACTTCATTCGCTGGGTTTCCATGGTCGTGCTGCTGTTCACAAGCTGATGCAACAATCACTGGTAACAATTTCAGGCAACGTTTGGAATGAAATTTCACAACCCTGCACTTTCTGCGCGATGCGGAATGCGTCTTAGATGGTGTTGGCTTTACGAGAAATTGACAACAAATACCAATACAACAATTGTATTCGAGCCGCTGAAAAACAAAATGTAAACACTAATTATGGAAAAATAATATTATATCAAAATCTAAGAAAATATTCAATAATATTTAGTAACGTCTTGTAACCTCTAGTACCGGTGCTTTCGTACTATTTCTAACCCTCATATCTTAGGTTTTTAATTCGCCGAAATTGAGGTGATTTATTTTATCTGTTGGAAAAAACTTTTGAACAATCGATCTGCTGTCAATAGACCAAATTAAAAGATCGCTCTCAGACTAAATCAAAGTTAACAACAATAATTAGAAATTCACGAGAAAATTTCTCTTTGGACACATAGCAAATTTACACGCTGACGAAAAGAACGGGGTCTTTGAAATGTGCATCCGTGGCTCCGGATTAAAAATCTGGATGGTGGAATTGTGGTTTCTGTTTTTATTTTGTCCACAGATTTTAGCATTATTGGAGCGTAGCTCCTTTTCAGTCACCATTGTAACGTCATCACGTCAAAACCACTAAAGCAATAGTAGCCAAATCTCGCACACAGTTTGTGTGATGCTTGAAGGTGGTTTGTATTAAAAAAAACGGACATATGTGATTTCGTTGAAGAATAATAAACGTTCGAGTTGAGCTCCATGATGAGGTCCGTCATGTCCGTGCTATGTGGTGAAGCCGAACGCGAATTTCAATTGTCAATGCAGCCAGTAAAGCTAATTGTTGTTGACGAATTCTCAATACTTGGACTGAATTTGCTGGGTGGACAATCGACTTCGTCAAGGAAACCCAGAAAAAAAATGAAATTCTTGGCGGATATGCATTGCTGCTTTTGGGCGAATTTAATCAGTTGCTTCGTGTTGGTGATACACCTATGCATAAGCAACCGAATCCATCGTCTATTTTTGCTGTTCAAGGAAAATTGGCCTACCAACAACTGAAAAAAGTATTTCATTTAACAACAATTATGCGTCAAGTAGGTGAAAACCAGACACCTTTTCGTGAACTACTCAATCGTCTCGCAGTTGGTGAAGTGTGTGAAGGTGACTTTCTTCTGTTAAAATCTAGATATGTAAGTTACAATCTTAACGAGAAAGCCCATTTTTCTAACGCCATTACATTGTGGTCTCGCAATAAGGAAATTTCGGAACACAACGAATCATGCCTTCGTAAGTTATGTGTACCTGTTACATTTATTGCTGCTGAACATAATAACAACGCTGCTTAGGAGGCATCATCTGACGAAGCACACGGACTCCCTTCTTATCTGTAGTTGGCAAAAGGTTGCAAGGTAATGATCCGTCAAAAACTATGGACGTTAAAAGGATTTCGCAACGGAACTGTTGAAGTGATGACACTATACAGGTTGTATATACAGGGTCGGGACACATTAATATGACCACCTCTCCTCGAACATGATGGAATGTCCCATGGTATGCAGATGAAAAATCATTGCATATCATTAAAAGCTGACAACAGCAGACGTATCCGTTAACACAGAAATTGTCGCCGTCATGGGCAGAGCAAGTGACCTGTCGGACCTCAAAAAGGGGATGATCATTGGCTATCGGGCCAAGGGGGGCAGCATTTCAGAAACGGCCACCTTTGTGAACTGCTCTAGGGCTGCCGTTGTGAAGATGTACCGCGACTGGACGTACCAGACAGTTTCGAGCAACCGAAGAGGTAACTGTGGGGCCCCACGGGCCATCGATCCTGGAGGCGAGCATCGGTTACGACGCCTGGCCAATACCAATCGGCGTGCCACTGTTGAGAAACTGACACAGCAAATGAACAGTGGGGCCACTAGGCGTGTCAGCACCAAGACAGTGCAACGATCCCTTTTGAGCACCCATGTTGACGCCTGTGAATCGCCGAAAACGCCTCCAATTCGCAATGGACTATCGCCATTGGACCTCGGCCGAGTGGCAAAGGGTTGCTTTCTCTGACGAGTCGCGGTTTCTGGTGATCAGAGTGGACGGACGATGGAGAATTCGCCGGGAAGCATCTGAGAACAGGCATCCCGACACCATCGTTGGCAGACGACAGGCTGGTGGGAGAGGTGTGACTGTTTGGGGGATGTTTTCGTGGTATGGTCTGAGTCTACTGATACCGCTGGAGGGTACACTGAATGCTGTTCGTTAACTGACGATCGTCGCAGACTAGGTACATCCCTTGATGTCGACAGTGTTTCCTCAAAGTGATGGCACCTTTCAACAGGATAAGCTCCCTGCCGTACTGCCAAAATTGTCCACGACTGGTTCGAGGAGCATAAGGATGAATTCAAGCTATTCCCATGGCCATCAAACTCCCCGGAGCTCAACCCCATTGAACATTTGTGGGACCATCTCGATCGCCTCGTCCGCAAGCCGGATCTTCCACCACGCAAGGTGATGGAATTACGGGATGCACTGATCGCTGAATGGTCCCAGATACCTGCAATCACCTTCCGAGGACTTACTGACTCTCTGCCACGTCGATTAGCTGCTGTGCTTCTCGCCAAAGGTGGATATTCTGAATACTAGCAGGCGGTTATATTCATGTGTTCCGACCCTGTATTAAATTATTAAGTGAAAATCCCTGTTAAATTAGTTTAAAGCCTGAACTCCGCTCCAACTTGCCAGCAAATGAAATTGATGGCTTCCTAGTATTTTTAATACTATGAGCATCATCTACTTTTTTTTCTTGATTATTAGTACATTTGTTAGTACTGCTATTGAATAAATAAAATAATGAAATAAATTAATCAATTAATTAAAGCCTATCTTAATTCCATTAATAAGCTACTGTTTTGTAAATTTTATTAATAGAAATACTTTAATACTGCGTTTTAATCATTTAACTAATGAGAATTAAGCGAGTTCATACATATGATTATTTTTTAATAAAATTTAAAATGTCAATGTTGCTATTTATTAATTAATAATAGAATTATTTTAATTATTTTATGTGCTATTAATTTTTGAAATTTAATTTCCCATATTTACTTTATTTTGAGTGTGTGGGTGGCTGTGTCTGTGCGTTTTACTTTTCACGAAGGATATTGGTACGATTTTCAAAAGAAATTAATATTTTAATTAAATCTGTTACGTGATATCAAAAATTTATTTAACGAAACTCCCAGTGATGATTTGAATTAATGAAATTCTCAGAAAAATTTACGTTCACCTTTCGAAATGAATTCTAAATTTTTTTTACAGTAAATCTCTGCCGGAAACTTAATTTCTGTATTCTATGGCTAACAACTTTGAAGAAAATTCCTTTTTTTTAAGACATCCATTCACAGTTAACATATAAATAGATTTTAATTACACATAGCATCTAACCTGATACACTTTTTTTTTTTTTTACGTATTCTTGGAAAAAAATTTCATTCAAATTATAATTCTGGAACAAAGCTTTTCTTTTAAGAATTTGCTCAAGATTTATACAGGGTGTTTCAAAATTATGTACAATAAATTTAGTGACATATTCTTCAGGTCAAAAGACGACGAAAATGTTCTATAGCACTTTGTCTGGAAACGATTTGTTTGTGAGTAATCCAATATCATACAGTAGGGACGCACGGTAGTTAGCGGACGATATTTTAGCAGTTCCAGCGTTTCGACCCAACACTAGGTTGAGTGGTTTGTTCCATTTAAACCTACTTTAGGGTTGTTCCATTAGTTGTGTACGGTTGTTTCCATTACTGTAGTTTCACTACTGTACATCCACTAGGAATATCAATTTCAGAACGTTTGCGTGCTTTGACATACGCATTAAGATTTACGTAAAAAAAAGTCATGTACACGTATTCCAGTGCAGAATACACTGACATGCACCTAATGTATGGTCTTGCGGACGGAAATGCTGTGGAAGCAAGAAGACTCTACCAAGAACGCTTTCCGAATAGACGTTTGCCAAATAACCGAACATTTGTATCTGTCGGCAGACATTTGAGGGAGCGTGGTTCCTTTGGCCGTCAAACAGGACAAGGGCGGCCTGTAGCACATTCTCCGGATGAGGAGGATGTGATAATTGACATCACACATGATGAACCACAGACAAGCACCCGTCGTATTTCTTCCATGGTACACATTCCGCACCATCTGTTTGGCGCATTCTTCACCGTCAGCTTGTGCATCCATACCACCTGCAACTGGTTCAGGCACTGAACCCAACGGACTATCCACACCGACAACGATTTTGCCAATGGATACAACGTCGTCATGCTGCAGACCCTAGTTGTCTCAGCCAGATACCTTTCACGGACGAAGCAATCTTCACCCGGACAGGAATCGTAAATTCTCACAACCAGCATCATTGGGCAGATGCTAACCCGCATGTTACCAGAGCTCGAGCGCATCAAGAGCGTTTCTCCGTGAACATTTGGTGTGGAATTGTCGGAAATAACTTAATTGGCCCTTATGTATTGCCGCCACGATTGACTGGGCGAACGTATCTTTTGTTTCTGCAGAATGCATTGCCAGAATTACTGGAAGATGTTCCTCTTTTGATAAGATCTAACATGTGGTTCATGCATGATGGCGCTCCAGCACATTTCAGCCATGTTGTGCGAGCACACCTTAATGCTGCATACACGAATCGGTGGATAGGTCGAGGTGGACCGGTAGCCTGGCCTGCAAGATCACCCAACCTTAATCCCTTGGACTTTTTTCTGTGGGGTCATGTGAAAACGATCGTCTACAGCACAGAAGTTCCTAACATTATGGATCTGCGACAACGAATTGAAAATGCATGCCAAACCGTTCGTAATGCTGGCGACGAACTCTTCCATGACATCAGACGGTCGCTCATGCAACGAGCCGAAGCGTTTCCAGACAAAGTGCTATAGAACAATTTCGTCTTCTTTTGACCTGAAGAATATGTCACTAAATTTATTGTACATAATTTTGAAACACCCTGTAGAAATACAAGCTGATTACCCGCGGCTTCGCCCGCTATGATTGAAAGGAAAAAAACCCGTGCTATTAAATAGTAACAATAATACGATTACATACAAAATTTCACAAAAATCAGCAAAATTGTTTTAAGAAAATTAAAAGATTATATAATAACAGAATATATTATATCCAAAATTGTTCAAATATTGATATTGGCACCATAAGTTAATATTAATTCTAATTAAGTTATTTACAAAAAATTAATAAATGTTAGTTATGCATAAAAGACCATTATTTTGACATAGAATATGTTACTCGAATGCCTTTGGGTACACTATTTTTTGTCAGGCCATTAGGATCATAAAGAGATTGCCCTTGTTAATCGTCATTGCGAAAACAAATCCCAGAGGAGATTGTAACCTAGATAATTGTTGTCTGGGTGATAGTGGGCTAAAACTTAGTGACAGTCTAGTACTATTGTATAATCTGGGGGAATCCAAATTTCTCAATATTATTACTGGCCCTACTTTCACATTGAACTTAAGGTGGTGGCTTTCCAGGTGGGTTCCAATGAATTTAAAAATTCTGTGGGTTAGTTTTCAGCTTGAATCCTGGTCCATAATAGTGTCAATAGATTTATATGGAATGTAAGATCTTGGCAACTCTTGCAAAATGATGTCGTTTTTTATTTACATTCTCATTCTTTGGTGAAAGAATCGTACGTTCTAAAAGCCACTGTCGGTCCTCAATTTTTGTGGTTACGTTCGGGAACACATTATGTATAATTATTTTTCGCACTGACGACAACAGTATACAGAAATCAGATGAGAGAGAAATTAAACCTGACGGAATTGTGGATAATTTTTCGTCTCCAAAACTGAGTAGCTGTTTATAAATTTTATGATTGTGGTCATCAAGAATACGCACCCTCATATTAGTAATTATTTTTTTGTGTGGACCAATTTCCAAATGATGGATACTCTGAAGCAAGCACTGAGTTCATCTGCAGATGTTCATTGTGGAATAATTGGAAGGGTTTGGCGAAAATCTGCGAGAAAAATGACACCGCTCCATATTTTTTCCAAGATCTCTTAGGTTTCTCATTGTCAGATCTATAAGAATTTGTTACGTTGTACAATTGAAGGGTTACCTGCAATAATCAGGTAAGTTTAGTTACCTGGTTTTTAGTGGAACTGCTACCAATAGATGCTAAATACACTTATCTTGTAATTGTATTTAATGCATAACCCTGCCGCGTTTTTTGGCTGAGAAAAAAATCGAAAAAATAACTGCGCACAATGTCAATAGATGGCGTACAGTCCATGGCGAGTAGCAGCATCACCTTCTAAACGTGTAGTTTACAAGGTGATGGTAGCAGATGCAGCAGACACGCGACTTAGAATTTCGTCTGCACTAGTGCGTAGCTTTTCAAAGGTAAAAATATAAATCGCAAAATTACAGTGGCCATTTTCTCTTAAAAATCGCGGTAGATATTAACTATTAACTGGATAATAACAATATTAATCCGTCGTCTACTGCGACTAATAATCTATTCATTATTTGTGAAGGAATACAAAACAGCAAAAGGAATGACGGCTGCGGCCAAGTCATTTCTGCCAGTTTTAAAATGCCGTTCTAAAGTTCAATGCTTTGGGAAGATTAACGAAAGACAACGGAAAGTACTCTTTGATTCATTTTGGCAACTATCTGATTATCACAAGCAAAATTTAATGATAGCCGGGTCCATGAAAGGTGACATCCCTCAGGTGCAATGTCGAAATGCTATGAAGCCAAAAGCCTTTTCATGGAAGTATTCCGTTAGTTCTTACCGGAAAAAACATTGAAGCTTGTAAAAGTTTCTTTGTAAGCTTATTCAAAGTAGACAAAAGTAGGAGCGAGGAGTTCCAGAACAAAACTCGGGACAACTTTCAATTACATGACACTAGGGGGAAGCATCAATATCGCCCAAACTCATTACCAAGTGACGTTAGAGAACTGATTGTTCAGCACTGCAAAACAATGCCGCACAGCGAATCTCACTACAGTCTCAAAGATACAAAACCTCAATCCTGCCTTAAATTTGCGAATCTTATATTTCTTATTTAGCGATTTCTACTACAGTGTAACTGGTATTGTTGAAAAGCCGCCACTGGCCTACAGCACATATGCAAACTATTTCATTCATTACGTTGACTTTTCATTCCGTTTGCCACGAACGGATGTTTGTAATATGTGCTATGAAGCGGAGAATAGCAGTGGTGCCATAAACCATATGGAATTAAACTTACATAACAGAAAAGTTAAGAGATACATGAAACTAAAGACAAAGTTCTTAGCCGAATCTACAGAAAGTCAGCATTCACTTGTATTGGAATTTGGTTATGCGCAGAACCTGCCCCTCCCTAAAATACCTGTCACTGATTAGTTTTTCAAACGGCTGCTGTGGTTATTCATGTTTAACGTACATGTTCATGGTTCTGGAGAATCTTATATTATTTATATGCTAAAAGGAACTTCAAAGAAAGGAGCGAATAGTGTGTATAATTATCTACATTACGTGATAAAAACGGAGCAGAAACCACTACGTCACAAACGCATTGTTCTCCTATCTGACGCTTGCAGTGGACAAAGACACTTACTGTTCCTGCGATCGGAACTTCGCCCTATATTCCAAACCACTGAAAAAGAAAGAATCTGTGGAAACTTCTCAAGAATACACTGATGTTGTCATAGAGAGTAGACAAAACCATTTTATTATGGTATATGAGTCGAAACACAGCATTTTGGAAGATTACGAGATAGCATTAAAAGGGAAGAGTTGAAAGATGCACCAAGATAAGGATAACCAAAGCAGTTCAAATCAAATACAATCCAAACACAGTTCGTATTTACAAGGCTTATGATGAAGGTGTAAGCTACTCTTATCCTTGCCACTGTTCAGTTGATCTTACGAAGACCTGTTTACCCTTGCCTCCCGTAAAAGGACTAAAAATCAGCAAGAAAAAAGACATACTGTATTTGCTGAACTACATAACCCCCTTCTAAGAGACAAGTGTATATTCATTATTTTGCCGAAACTGACAAAGATGCAGGATCAGTTAGTGAAGACGAAAGTGGATAGGACTTCAGTACAGCCGAGTATTGACTTGAATATAGATAAAGGACCTTAATACTTACCTGATTGTGTTTCTACTGATCTCCTTCAATGCAACAATATTATATGTGTTGAGTTACTGTGTTGAGTTAATGCGTTGTTACCACTTTAATACTAAACTTAAAATTACATTGTTTCCATGTGACCTGATTATTTGTACTTATAAGGTGATGCATAAATAAACCAAACTAAATATAATAATAATCTGCTTTGTCTAACTCCCTGAAGTAAGTAATAGCAGTATGTTTGCATAATAAGAAAATTATTCATATCCAGTAATGTACGAGGTCTGTTCAAAAAATACGTAGACTGGCGTCATAAAACAAAATATACTTTATTCAGAAGTTACACATCTGGGTCCCCTTCAAAGTACTCTCCTCCCCGAAGCACACACTTATCCCAACGGTGTTTCCACTTTTGGAAACATTCCTGGAACGCTTCTTTTGTGATGTCCTTCAGCGCCTTCGTCGCATTTGACTTTATGTCGGGAATCGTCTCAAATCTCCTTCCTTTCAAAGGTCTTTTGAGTTTGGGAAACAAGAAGAAGTCACAAGGAGCGAGGTCAGGTGAGTAGGGTGGGTGAGGAAGAACAGTGATCGAGTGTTTGGCCAAAAACTCTCGAGTTCTGAAGGCTGAATGGGCTGGAGCGTTGTCGTGATGAAACAACCAGTCACCTCTAGTCCACATTTCTGGCCTTTTCCACTCGTCCAGTTTTTCCGAGTTTAACACAAAATTTCACAGCAACTCTTTGCTCGTTCAAGTCACTCATTCTAAAAATCCGCCAAACGAAAAAAAACACACTTCACAAACAACCGCGTAGCTAATCAACCAATACTGATATTTGCAATCAAAAAACTGCCTTGTAATCAGCGGATCTGTCAGAAGATGGCGACACCAAGCGATTTTGATTGGGACCAACAGGGCCCGCGCAATTCAAACAGTCTACGTATTTTTTGAACAGACCTCGTACATGCTTATTCATGCAATAACCAGGCATGTATGTTTTAATAAAATCAAATATTACCAAAATATATATTAACAAAAATAAGAAACTGTACCTTTACTATGTATACAGACTACGTGGAACAAAAAATATACAAACAGCATTAATTTCTTACCATTCATTCGAGATTCATTTTGGTGTAAATATTTCAAGTGCAATTTTCTCGAAATCACTTTTTTCGACTTACCTGATTATTGCAGGTAACCCTTCAATTGTTAAAAAGTTTGGACTGTAGCCAAAATCATGCAATAGAAGGGTCTTAACCAGTACAGCCTAGAGAGAAAGCCTGCTCACAGAAAAATCATACATTGTTACATCACCTACGGTAGGGACAATTTCGGGCTTAATATTCGTAGAATCATGAATAACAATATCCTACCGTGGGTGATGCAACACCTCCTAAAGACTACATAGAGCATCTGAGTTAGAGTCGCTTGGGTATTACCATTGCGGACGTGAGCCTGATGGCGGGACATTTTGAGCGCTGCCCCCGCGACCTTAACGGATAAGCAGGTTTGTAAACTAAGAAAACATTTTTAGCCTCGCATTCATATTGACAGCGACTTATTTACTATTGGCAGTCCTGTCAATTATCATAATCCTAGCACAGACGAAATTTTATAATTAAAATCCAATTTACAGATTCATCTGTTGTGGCACCGTCGTATGACGGGCTTTATTACTAGTGTATAAATATATGTAAACTTGTGTAAAGTGCGCACGAAACTGGAAATTCACACAGTTTGGTAGTTTTCTGTGGACGCAGGTAAGATAGCACTCATTCTCAGCTCAGCAAACTGAGCATAGACTGCAGAGAGACGCTTAAGCTTTAGATCTGCAAAATTCTTGTGGTTTTATCAACTGAAATGATTCAACTGCAGCAGTTTATCATTAAACTGCGAAGTCTTAATGGCAACAAATTCATCGAAAGACTAAGAAATACCACCTGATGACGCGTTTATTAACCTCAGCGCGAAAGATCTATATTATGTATAATAATCACAAATATCACAAATCTGTACTTTCCTATACTCTCCCGCTTTTGAATAAATCATGACAGAGAAAGAAAAGTTTTGAAATAGAGAGAAAAATAATTTTAATTGATTGAAATAGAACCAAAGGTAGCTATAGTTAGCGCAGAAAAAAGAGAACAAATAAATCATTATTTTTAATTGGTCTTATTACTTCATGTAAAGAGACAATAGAATTACAAAAAAATTCTTTGCAGAATGATACTCGTACAGAAACCTCATCGTTAAAATGAAATAAGAGATCTATTAGGTTCAGTCGTTATAAACCAGACCTTACGGAAGCACAATTCCAAGAAGTTTGCTGATCAACTTGTTGCTCGTAAACATCATAATAAAAAATAGACAATATTATTCCATGGCTACAGTGATGGAAAAGTTCTTCGTCTATTCACTCTTAGGAATAAAATATACCACAATGGCCATTTATTACACCACCTATACAAAAGCAACACAGCTATAGTAGCATACAATGTAGGTTCACTTTTCCACATAGTCCCTAAGAGACCCGCCGGCCAGGTGGCCGAGAGGACTAGGGCGTAGGCTTTCTAGTACTCGAGTCCGCCTGGTCGTGGGTTCGAATCCCGCCGTGGGCATGGATGTTTGTGTTTGTCCCGGGCTGCGTACTGTTATAACTTGTGTAAAAGGCGCAAAATGACCTTAGTAGTCGACGCCAAGTTTCTAATAAACCAACCAACCAACCTAAGAGACCCTAAACATTTATCCGAACGATCAACCAACTTTTCGATTCCGGATGCATAGAAATCTCCTCCAGCGTTTTGTAACCACACGGTGACAGCCGCTGTCATCTCCTCGTCGTTTCGAAATCGTTGTCCACCGTGTTCCGTTTTGAGCTTACCGAAAAGATGAAAGTCGCATGGCGCTAAGTCGGGACTGTATGGAGGATGTTGCCAAACCTCCCGCTTGAATGGCTGCAGCAGTTCGCACGTTTGGCGGGCCTTGTGAGGTGTTGCGTTATCGTGCAACAAAATCACACCGGCGCTCAATTTCCATATACAGCAGTGATTTCACGATGAATGTCCGTGCAATTCACCCGTTTGGCCCATAGAAATCGGATTGCTGCTCGCACCTCAAGTTTGGAGTGGACATCCAGTTGACGCGCCATTTCTTTTAGCCCGCTAGTCACACAAAACACGACGGGAAACCACAGCAACCGTTCTATCCGACGTCTGCGCAGTTAATGTCCCTTTCTCCGCTTTGCCCAAGATTGAGACACACATTGCTTAGTGCGCTCTCCATGTTAGGTGAGCCCCATTGAGACAGGTGGAGAAGTTCAAGTATCTCAGGATTGCATTCACGAGTGATGGGCAGCAGAATAAAGAATTGGATACTCGGATCAGTGCAGCAAGCTCTGTCAGACGTGAATTGTGGCGATCCGTGGTAACGAAACGTGAGCTGGGAAACAAAACAAAGTTCTCCGTTTTCCATTCTATCTTTGCCCCCATTCTCACCTATGGTCATGAGTCTTAGGTAATGACCGAAAGAGTGCGATCGCGGGTACAAGCGGCCGAGATGAGGTGCGGCAGGTGTTATCCTACTAGATAGAGTGCACATCAGTACGATAAGGGAGCCTTTAACTGTTGAGCCGCTGCTACTTCGCATTGAGAGATCTCATACTTCCTAGGTAGTTGTTATTTTCCATGTCGGTTGATAAGAGACCAAGAGGTCGGCCTAAAACCAGGTGGGAAGACTACTTGGAGAATCTGGGTTCGAGTCGCTTGGGATTACCATGGAGGACATGCGCCTGATGGCGGAAGATCGCGATCGCTGGAGTTCCTCCATAGGGCTGCTGTCCCCCCGACACTAAGTTTGATAAGTAAGTAAATAAGTTGCCATTAATTATAAGGGATTAGCTAATTGATTATATGTATGATCAGCGGGAGGAATTTTATGATTTCATTCTACTGAGGAAGGAAGATTTAATGAGAACACTAATTTACTGTGCGATGCTAAAGCTTCTTATAATATAAAAATTAATATTAGAACAGTCACGAATGAAATTATTGAATCAATTGATTAAATAATATTTCACATAGAGGGGAGAGGGGAACTATTTGGCCGTGACGTAGAGGCCTATATGACACGAGACGTGTTAAGGAGGAAGCAGCTCCGTAGTGCAGGGTTTTTCCAAATACTGCGTGTCAGTGAACTGTAGTTGTTCGCGTTCGTCGGAAGGGAGTGGTGCATTGTGAGTGCATACTGGAAAGGAACGAGAAGTACACACGGATTCTGACCTGACTCCGTGATGCTGTTCGCCGGAAACGCCCAGAACTCGTGTTTTAAAAGAATTTGAAATTTTAGTTCCTTCTTAAAACAAAATAATAAACCTGCTTAAAGTAATATTTTTTTATTTTTTTCAAAAACATTCTTAATAGAAAATGTATTAAGATTCCGCCGCAGATGTCTCGATTTCATGAAGAAGTCTTTAAATTCGAGTTTCTCAATTCTGACCTCATAAAGAGGAAAACTCTCTTAAAATAGGAAGGCCTTTTGTTATCGCGTAGGCCGTGTGCGCCCTTTAGTAGCAGTTATAAATTCGAGTCACTGAATGGCAGAAGAAGTGCTGAGAGTTTCCGCTCTTATCGTTATAAGCTTCTTTTTCATATTTCAAGCGAAGATTATTCGTATCATCCCATAAATTGTTAATTATTTCCATAAAAAAAGTTTTTTAATCGTACCTATGAACAGCAGTTAGTATTCCTTTCTGGCTATTTATTACTGCTTATCAATTTCACAGCATACCGGATAGAATGCTGTGTCTAGTCAAAAGGAAGTGAAGTGAAGAAAGACTATTTTCAAACATAACGTTAAATACTTATACTTTTATCTTTCCTTGTTAACATGACGCTACATATGATCTTGACTTTTTTGAAATACTGCCTGGTTAAAATAAATCAATATTTCTCCTTGCTAGGGAATTTGCGGTTTTTTGTAACCCAAATGAATAAATACAAAATTAGAAAAATTTAATGCTGAAGAAAATGAAGGTTGAATGCCGTGTGTATTTATACTGAATAATCCATTTTTGTTATGCAAGAATAAAAGGAATGCACATAAGAAGGAGCTCAGGAGAATTGCAGGCCGAGTTTGATAATGAGCCTATGTGGGATTGCCTAGTTTTTGTTTTCAGTTTCTTCCTTTTCAGGTTTTGTCCTCTCGCGAAAGAGCCTGACAGCAAATATATCAGAACGATATGAATCTTTAATAACGCCTATCCTCATTAGATTCAAAGCTGTAATGATCGAGTCTGTAGATGGAAGCTTTTGACCTACCACTCAGTAAAAATTTCCGAAAAGTTGAATTTTTGAAAAGAAAAAAAAAATCCGACTTTACTTATGTACAGGGTGATTCAGTCATTTCTGACTATTTCAGTACTATGATTTATTGAACCATTAATGTTTACAAACTTAGCATTTCAGTATGATATTTTAGGCAGTTCGAAGTTTTTATTCCCGGGAAAAAGTCTTGATGATATGCTCAATGTGGCCACCACGAACGTTTTGAACTGCTCGCAGCCGAATGGTGAAGTTATTCATAACTCTATCCAGGATTTCTGCATCCACAAGGGTGCAGCAGTCGACGATGCTTTGTCGCAGCTGGTCTAGGGTTCTTGGTGCTGTAGTGAACACACTGTCTTTAAGGAACCCCCAGAGATAAAAATCACATGGGTTTAGGTCAGGGCTCTTAGGGGGCCAAAGAAAGCCACCCCCGAATCGATCTGGAAACCTGTTTGAAATGACACGATTTCCGAATTTCTGATTGAGAAAGTCTCGCACTTCATTAGTGGTGTGAGGCCTAGCCCCATCCTGTTGAAACCATTGATGTCGAAGCGGTATACGCCTCCTTCGCAGCTCGGGGATGAAGAAGGTTTCCAACATGTTATGGTAAGCCTGTGACGTTACAGAGCCCTCAAAAAAGAACGGACCAATGATGCCTCTTTCGGAAATCGCGCACCAAGCCATAACCTTTCGTGGATGAAGAGGTGACTTATGGATCTCATGAAGGTGCTGGGAACCACAAAAACGAACGTTGTGTTTATTATCGTCACCTGACAGATGGAAGAAGGCCTCCTCATCTGACAGCCACAGGTTGTCCACAATGTCCCGATTGGCTTCCATTTCTGCTCCAAACTCCATCGCAAATTGTTGTCGCTTCTGTCTTCCAGTGTCTGTTAACTCCTGATAAACATGGATCTTATACGAGAACAGGTGTAAATCCTTTCTCAAAATTCGCCACGTCGTGGTATACGACAGCCCTTCTTCAATGGATGGCGGCATACAGATTTTTTGATAGGGGAATCGACCAACCTTGTGCGAACATTTTCGACAACTTCGGCCGTTCGAACACGAGCTTCGCTCCCGCCTTTTTTCTTGCCTTTAACACATCCAGTGGCACGAAATTGCTTGACAGAATCCATGATTGCTTGCCTGCCTGGTGCGTCTCGATACTTATACTCCTTCCGGAACTTTCTTTGCACGGTTACAGGTGATTTTGTCTCAAAATACCATTCGACAACCTTGCATTTCTGCTCTGTTGATAAAGCGGGCGCCATTTTTCAACAATACGATTTTCATGCAGCGCCGTTGCAACAATACAAACTCCAACTATTTAGAAATTCGATATGGAGCTCATATTCTTTCAATTGTTTATCCCTAATGCACGTCATTCGAGTGAAATGGTCCGAAATTGGCTGAATCATCCGGTACGTATCTGACCAATATTGTGCAAGTAATTCCTCGGAAATGGCAAATAGCAGAACCGAATAAAAATTATACATATACAGAGGGTACCTTAAATTGTGCCTTAGCATATTTTTATGCCAATTGAGTAAGCTTATTTAGAGATAAATTGTTTTCTAAAAATTAAACAAAGGCGGGTGAGTTCAAACCCGCACACCATACACAAAAAAATCGACAGGTACGGACAGTCTCAATTTCTTGGGTTTCATATATGAATCGATTTGGTAAAATGCTAAATAATAATGATTATATTATATAAAATATTAACAAGGTAATTGGGATGATGATAATTATGGTATGATCATGGAAAAAAAATTATTTGTTCTGTAAGTGGTGAAGCTCTATCTTGAAATAAAGATTCATATTGGTTTCATATTGCCATTAATTATAAAGTTTAGCTAATTGATTGTATGTATGATCAGCAGGAGGAAGATTATGATTTCTTTCTTCTGAGGAAGGAATATTTAATGGGAACACTAATTTTCTCTGCGATGCTAACGCTTCTCATAAAATAACAATTAATATTAGAACAGTCACGAATAAAATTGTTGAACTAATTGATGAACTAATATTTCACGTGGTGTATGCGTCTGGATAATCAGAATAACATCGTGGTATTCCTCTTAATCCTTGGAAGTATTGGGGGGGGGGGAATGTCAAATTGATTCCTAAAAATGTAGTGAAGAATTAAATTTTAAATATTTTTATTTCCTTGTATGAGACTGGAGTAATCGGAATGATGATAATTGGACTATGATCATGGAATAAAATTAATTGTTCTATGAGTGGTGAAGCTCTATCTTGAATTAAAAAATGATTTTATTAATGATCAAGGAAGAAGTCCGGGAAGAAACTGGAGGCAGACTATGATTCGGCAAACAAGGTATTCTGGAAGACCATGTGCCACCTCCGCGGAAAGAGGTCTCTTTCATCATAGTCTATTAAGAGGCTTCTGAAAACGAGGTAGAGCGTATTTCATACGTGGAAGGAATACTTTGCATCTCTTCTTATTCTGATGACAGCAACAACTGAGGCACAGGAGATGCACCTTGGAGCGGAGAAGTCAGAGTTACGGTAGTATCACCGAAGCAGAAATCAGGTGGGTAATTAAGTCCCTGAGCTGACAAAGCTGTAGATGAGGATGAAATCCGGTTTGAGATGTTAAAGTTCTTAAATGAGGATGGTATCCTGTGGCTGACTCGCATGTGTTAGATTACTTGGATATCTGGCCAGGCCCCTAAGCAATGACAGACAGAAATTGTGATCCCTATTTTCAAAAAGAGAGATCAGAGAGATTGCAACAACTATCGAGGCATCTGGGAAAATGTACGCTAAGTGTCTGGAGAAGAAAAGTCGGGAAATAGTCGACGCCAAACTGTCGGGGAAGCAATGGGGTTTCCGACCTGGCCGAAGCACGATGGACCACATCTTTGTTCTAAGGCAAATCTTTGAGAAATCCTGGGAGTATGCAAAAGATGTCTTCGCTTGCTTTGTGGACCTCGAAAAAGCACATGATAGAGTTCCTCTGGAGAAGCTATGGCAAGTGTTGCAAGAGTATGGAGTGGATAGGCAATCACTGGTTGCTATCCTGTCTCTGTACGAAAGCTCTGAGATGTGTGTCGAGAGAAATGGAATTAAATCAAGATCGTTCACCGTGGGTGTTGGACTCAGCCAAGGGTGTATACTGTCGCCCCTCTTCTTCATTATCTTTATGGATTGGATAGACAGGGGCAGCCGAGGCAATGAGTGTGTTTGTTTGGGCGACTGCTTGGTGGATTGGTCGCTCTTTGCTGACGACTTTGTCCTCCTTGGGTCTTTTCGCACCAAACTTTAACATGCACTAGTCCGGTTTGCAGCCGAATGTAAAGAAGCTGGGATGAAGTTCAGTGTAGCTAAGACTGAGGTTCTGGTCCTTCTAAGACAGCCTGCTGAGTACGCTCTCCATGTTTGGGGGGCCCCACTGAGACAGTTGGAGTAGTTCAAGTATCTCTGGATTACTTTCACTAGTCATGGGCGGCAGGATAAAGAATTGGATGCTCGGATCGGTGCAGCAAGCTGTGTCAGGCGTGAACTGTGGCGATCCGTGGTAACGAAACGTGAGCTGGGAAACAAACGTGGATGCTCTTTGTCTCCATTCTTACCTATGGTCATGAGTCTTGAATTATGACTGAAAGAGTGCGATCGCGGGTACAAGCGGCCGAAATAAGATTTCTAAGAGGTGTGGCAGGTGTTATCCTACTAGATACAGTGGACAGCAGCCCAATTAGAGAGTCCGTAAGTGTTGAGCCGCTACTTCTCCGCATTGACAGATCTCAGTTGCGCTGGTTTGGCCACGTGATACGGGTGCCAGAAACTGGTCTTCCTGGGCAGTTGTTATTTTCCAAGCCGGTGGGTAAGAGACCAAACCATGATGGTCGGTCTAGAACCAGGTGGCTAGACTGCATGGAGAATCTGGGTTCGAGTCGCTTGGGTATTACAATGGGTGACATGCGGCTGATGGCGGAAGATCGCGATCGCTGGAGATCCTCCATAGGGCTGCTGCCCCCGTGACCGTAACGGATAATCGGGTTTGAAAAGTAAGTAAGTATGTTGCCATTAATTATAAAGTTTAGCTAATTGACTGTATGTTTGATCAGCAGGAGGAAGATTATGATTTCATATTACTGAGGAAGGAAGATTTAATGAGAACACTAATTTTCTTTGCTATGCTAAAGCTTTTCGTAAAATAAAAATTGATATTAGAACGGCCACGAATGAATTATTGAACCAACTGATGAAATAATATTTCACGTATAGGGGAGTGGGGAACTATTTGGCCGGCGCGTAGAGATATATATGACACGGGACGTATTAAGGAGGATCCAGCTCCGCAGTGCAGGGATTTTCCAAATACTGCGTGTCAGTGAACTATAATTGGTCGCGATCGTCGGAATGGAGTGGTGCATTATGAGTGCGTACCGGAAGGGACAACAGTAATCCTTGCCCGACTTCGTGATGCTGTCCGCCGGAAACGCCCAGCACTCGTGTTTTAAAAGAATCTGAAATTCTGGTTATTTCTTAAAAGAAATTAATAAACCTGCTTAAAATATTATACATTTTATTATTTACAAAACATTCTTAATAGAAAATGTATTAGGATTCCGCAGTAGATGTCTCGATTTCATGACATAGTCTTTAAATTCGGAAAACTCTCTTATAAAAAGAAGGCCTTTTATAATCGCGTTTGCCGTGTGCGCCCAATTAGTAGCAGTTACAAATTCGAATCACTGAATCACAGGAGAAACGCTGGCTTATAACGGTACTGCCGTGAGAGTTTCCGCTCTTATCGTTATAAGCTTTTTGTTCTTATTTCAAGCGAGGATTATTAGTATTATCCAAGAAATTGTTAAAGATTTCTAGAAAAAAAAGTTTTTTAATCGTTTCTATGAACAGCAGTTAGTATTCCTTTCTGGCTATTTATTGACGTTTATCAATTTCAAAGCAGGCCGGGTAAAATGCTCTGTCTTGTCAAAAGGAGGTGAGCTGAAAAAAAAGTGTTTTCTTAATATGAAATAATATTGTGTTTAATTAGGATGTGTCTATGGGCATTGCGTTTTGTTGTGCTTATATAAGCTTGAGTTTTTGAAATATTGCCTGGTTAAAATAATTTTTCCTTGCTAAGAATTATGCAGTTTTTTTGTAACCCAAATGAATAAACATAAAACTAGAATAATTTAAAACTGAAAATAATGGAGGTTGAATGTCATGTTCAATTTTACTGAATAATACATTTCTGTGATGCAAGAATATAGGGAATGCACATATGAAAGAGCTGAGCATTGCAGGGCGATTTGATAATGAACCTACGTGGAAGTGCTTTGTTTTAGTTTCACGTTCTTCCGTTTCCTTTGGGTTTTGTCCTCTCGTGAAAAGGCCTGCCAGCAAATATGTCTACACGTCATCACCAACGATATGAATCCTTGATAAGGACATTGGATTCAACGCTTTAATTCTAGAGTCTGTAGATGGAAGCTTTTGGCCTACCACTCACTAAAAACTTTTGAAATGTTGAAATTTTGAAAAGAAAAAAATCCGTATGTACGTATGTGACCAATTTTGTGGAGGTAAGTCCTCTGAAACGGCAAATAGCAGAATCGAATAAAAATTACATATACTTATAGGGTACCTTAAATTGTGCCTTAGCGTATTTTTTATGCCAATTGGGTAAGCTTATTTTAGAGATTTTAATTTTTTTCTAAAAATTAAACAATGTCCGCAGCGTTCAAACCAGCGGACCATTCTCAATAAACTCAACATGTATGGACAGTCTAAATTTCTTGGGTTTTATATATGAATCGATCTGGAAAAGAGCTAAATAACAATGATAATATATCCTACCATACTGTGCAAAGAATCCATGACGCTTTTTGTTAAGAGTTTTCATTGTACCAACAATACGCGCGGACAACCAATATACAGGGTCTTTATAATTAAAGTTACATTTTGACATGGCCATAAAAAAAACTACTGGACCAAAAGCTATAATACTTGGTAATATTATACAAGAGGGCATGGGAAGTTCATACCCACC
>JAHWFO010050227.1:339278-361025 GCA_023313115.1 Rhysida immarginata
TATGTGAATAATTTCAAATAAAAATTGTTCACTGAAAATCTGTTGTTTTTTTTTATTTGCTTAATTCCATTAATACTTGCATTTAAGGTTAATTATTTTCTGGTAAATAAATGAATCTTTTGTTTAAAACTTCTTAAATCTCAACAGCAATAAACTATTAAAAATAAATATTCATTCAAATTTATTTTTACAATCTATAAAATAACTTAAATCTGCAAAACTATTTAAAACATACAATTTTAAAACAATTTTCAAAAACATGAATCTAAAAAATGAGTTGAAATCATTTACGAAGAGATTACAAAAATGATTTCTAAATATAAAAATCATTTTTAAATCTTAAGTCATTTCATTCAGGTAAAAACTGTTTAGAGAATAGTACGCCCACGGTAAATTAATGTTCACAAGAAAACAGGTGGTGATAGCCGTTTTTTGATTTTATCTTGTTATTGCACATTGATAAATGTTGCTCCAAAAATAAACCTTTTCATTTCCTGGAAAGAAAGTCTGTGCACTGAAAATTCATACAATGTTACATGATCAATGGAAGGTGTTGGTTTATGTCAAAAACTATACAATGGAAGGTACGATTTTTATTATAAATGCTTTCCCAATATGAACTGACATTTTGATTTTGCCACCATTTTTTCGTGGTATAATCAGAATAGAGAATTTTATATGCTGTCATTATTAAACATTGAGGTTAAATATTGCAAAACTACACAATCGAACAATGCTTAGAAATTGTAAAAATTCACTTCAAAAATTTAATGGTCGTGTTATCTCGCAGCGAGGTGATGTCTCCCAAGATGTTTTCGCCAAAAATTTAATTGGTCGCCAAGATCATGTGACTTGACGTCGTTAGACTTCTTTCTCTGGGGTTATCTTAAGGATAAAGTGTACGTTAATAAATTACAAACTATCGAGGACCTCAAAGATGAAATTAAACACAACATTACCGAAATTTCTCAACAATCATGTCAACATGTTATTGAAAATTTCCTCAAAAGAGTGAATTTGTGGTACCAACGATGGAGCGGTTACTTGTCAGATGGTCAAATGTTTTGTATCATACATAATCTCCATGTTTTTACTTTCTAATAAAGCAAAAATAGTATAAATTTTCCAATTAAATTTGTTTTAATAAAAAGTAAAAATGTCAGCGCATTTTGAGGCACCCTTTATATACCCATCTTCGCCGAGCTAAAATATGTATGTGACGAATTTGAAGATGGTAAGCATAAAACTGGCGTATCGTAACATGTTTGATATGAGCATTGTACTTCGACTGCACAGAAATATGCCACCTTTGCGTTCCACACGGAAACATAAGCACATCCTGCAGAGGATCATACAATGGGTGATTTTCTAAAATCTGACAAACACTACCATCTATGTGCACTGAATTCACTTTCAGGTAAAACCACAGTAACGTCCGGTAAATTTATAGGTAAATTGTAGGGTCCATGGTCATCAGGTTGAACGTTTGGGATATTAAGCAATACAGCAGCCAATTCCGATTAATCAGGTTCACTACAAGCTACAATACTCAGCCGTGATAATACAGGAAATACAGGCGACTGATCATTTTGTGGAGTTCGAACGTCGACAATTTCCCGTTCGCCTAGCTTATGCAATGACAATATACAAGTCCCAGGGTCTAACCTTAACTAACATTGGTATATACCTAGAGTAGATAGATACGGATAGCCCGCCTTCGTTTTGCCTTGAAAAGCTCGGCGAAGACGGGCATCTCAGCTAGTAAAATACTAACACAGTAATTGGGATGATGATAATTATAGTATGATCATAGAAAAAAATAATTGTTCTATGAGTGGTGAAGCTCTATCTGAAATAAAATATGGTTTCATGTTACCATTAATGATAAATAACTTAAGAATAAAATAAAACTCTTTTTCCACAACGAAAAAGGAATTGAACAAACATAAAAAGAAAAAGACAGAAAATAAAATGAAAAAAAACAACCTGAGTCTGTAAGCGCTTTTCGAAAGCTTTGCTTTCATCATTCAGCAGCTAAGGAGCACCTCGAGGAGGAACTTGAGCGAACTGACTTGGAATTATTCCAATGGAATAGAACAAGCTGAGTATTTATAACGGACAGAAGCCAATCAAGACAAAAAGGTCCAAGTGAAATTTATTGATTGGGTAAGTGCGTCGCCCATTTGATCAATGGTGACTCGCTAATAGGGCCCCTATCTAAGCTGAGTAATAAATTTATATCTGTTTTTTGAATGGCTAAGCTTTCGAAGGCGTCCAAAAGGTGTTTCTTGTTTATTGACTCAATCAGTTTTACATTATTTAATAAGAATTCATATCCGGTATCTAAAGAGTGTTTGGCGTAGAGAATAATAACTATATTCAACCATGGGAGAGTCTGTAGATGGAAAGGCGTAAAGAATTAAATTCCATTTACAGACTCTGACCTTGTCGTTTCATGTCGTTAGTGAAGACCTTCTATAATTCATATAATTCATATTGCTGTTGCAGACGTTCAGACACATTTGCTATCACGCCTATTCGCAAGAGGACAAAATCTAGAGAAAAAGGAAGAACCTGAAACTAAAAATAGGCACTCTCACATAGGATCATTATCAAACTTTGGACGTAATGCTGACGATAAAGTGAGCTCTTTCATACACTGCCTGACAAATGCTAAGGAACATGCGCATTCCGCTATTTAAGAGCGCTGGAAAGTAATGTTGGACGCGTCAAAACATTGTGTACTACTCTGTTGTTCGATTTACGTAATTTGAATAAAAGTCAATCGGCCTCAGTGGCTCAGTGGTTACATGATCGCCTCTGATGCCCGAGTACGCAGGTTCGAACCTGGCCGAGGACGACGAGGATTTTTCAGGAGGAAATTCTGAGATCACGCACTTCCTTCGAAGGGAAGTAAAGCCTTTGGTCCCGTGCAGTCGTTTGCCGACTGCACGTTAAAGAACCCTTGCGAGGAAAAATTTGCGGCCCCTATAACGCCTTCCTGAAATGACCATAGTAGTTGAAAAGGATGTTAATACCAAACAAACCAAACAAATAAAAGTCACATGTCCAATGGCTATGGTTCAGTGAAAATCAGTAGCCGTGTAGTGTTCGGGCGAATACACGTGCAGGTGTTTTGCAAAAAAACTGTAAATTTTCAGTCACTCTATCACATATCGTCTGCAGAATGTCGCCTAGACGTCATTGAAGTGATTACGATCGTGGACGAACTGTTGGACGGCTTGAGGTAGGATAAAGTGTGACTGAAATTGCGCGAACAATGGGCGTTGTGAAAAATGTTGTTTCTCGTTTGAAAACTGCTGCTGCCACCAGAGGATCCGCTTTACGTGTGCATGGGGTGGTCGTCGAAGGAGCACAACCGCTCGGGAGGAACCGTAGCATAGCCCTTTCAGCAAAGAGAGGAAGAAATCAGACACACGCACAGATAGCCGCAGATCCTGCTGCTGCTACAGGCACTCATGTTTCTGCCAAAAACCATTTCCCGTCGGTTAAATGATGTTGGGCTGTATGCACGGAAGCCTGTCAAATGCATTTTACTATCTCCGCTCCATCGACGGAAGGGATTAGAGTGGTGCAACTAGCATCGTGCTTGGGGCGATCAGGAGTGGTCCATGGTGATATTCTCCGACGAGTCTCGGTTCATTATGCAGAGTGATTCTGGGCATCAGCTGATCTTGCGTGAAAAGTGAACTCGATATCACCAACAAGTCATGATGCATGTGGGGGGTGGGGGGATTATGCATGATGCCAGAACACTCCTTCACATCTTTGCAGAAGGGTCTCTTACAACAGCACGGTATTGCAGGGAGATTCTTCTGGATCACATTCGTCTTTTCCGTGGAGCAGTTGGTCCATCCATTGTGTTCATGGACGACAATGCCCGTCCGCACATGGATAACATGGTATCGGCTGTTCTTGAAAGTGAGGATATCAGCTTTTGCGGTGGCCCGCTTACTCCTCGGACTTCAATCCCACAGAACATGCCTGGGACGCTCTTGGTAGACGTGTGGCACAAAGGAATCCCCTCCCAGAACGCTGCAGGAACTGATAACTGCGTTACAGGAAGAACGGGATAAGATCCCGACAGCTCTTCTCAACAGTCTGGTGGGAAGCATGCCAAACAGATGCAAAACATGCATTGCGGTTCGAGGAGGCAATACTCACTACTAAGGGTCTCACATTTCAAACCAGTGACAAACAACCAACATTTTTCTTTAGTCACTCATTGATACTTCACGATACCTTGTCTGCTTTTGCCATTATGTTCGTTTCCTTAGTTCAAATTCCATGCCGTTCAGTAAAACTAGACATGACGTTCAACCTCCATTATTTTCAGTTTTTTATTTATTTAATTTTGTATTTGTTTATATAAAAGTAGGAGTTGTAATAATGCAAAAAATAGCAACTCCACTTTAATTAAAGGAAATAGAGATAAAAATAAATATTAAAAACAATTGATTACTGAAAGTCATCCAATGTGGAGAAATACAATTTATGAAGTGGACAGAACATAGATGAAACGAAGGTCTTGTGGAGCTTATTATGTACATCTGGTTGAAGCAGACGAAATACAGGTGAAAAGAAGATCCTGTGAAGAATTGTTAAAAGAAAAAACACAGAAAGAAGTAACAGTTACAGGAGAAAAAAATTTATAAACTAAGATAAAATAAAATATCCTATTGAAATGGTTATCATCGTTCTACTGATCATCAGGCTTTTATCATAGCTCTTGTTCTCCTATAACTGAGCTTCTTTCTGTATTTTTTCTTGTAACACCTCTCCCCAAGAATGTCATGTGTAGTTTTTGTATTTGTTTGTTTAGGTTATGAATACTAGCGTAACTCCTGACAAGAATAAAACTGCTTTATTTTAAACTTATCAGCTTTTTAAAAACTAAAACAAAAAGAAGCATACAAGCAAACAATTGGAATTGTAGTTAATCAATATTTTCTCGTCACCCCATCTCCTTTTGAGAAGACACAGCATTCTACCTGACCTGCTGTGAAATTAATTAACATTAAAAATAGCCAGCAAGGAATACTAATTGTTGTTCATAAGAACGATTAAAAGAATGTTTATTTTTATACAAATCATTAACAATTTATGAGAGGATACGAAAAATTCTTGTTCGTAATAAGAAAAAAAGCTTAATCGATAAGAGCGGAAATTCTCACGAAAGTGCTGGTTTAATAAGCGCTTTTTCTGCCATCTAGTGACTCGAACTTGTAACTACGATCAGCTACGAAATCTTTAGAATTTTACAGCAGGAAAGCATGGAAGAAGTAGAATGGCAAGCGAAGTTCCCAAGAAATTGTGATATAAAAAATACACTAGCACTCCTAGCAGATGAGTCGAATAGTAATGAGGCGAAAGTGAATCTATTTCATGTCACCATGATATCATTCTCATGTTAAGTCAGAGTTAATGAATGGAAAGTTACTTCTTCTCCTGTCATTAAGTGGTCTATGGTCAGGATTAAAATTGCACTTAGTTGTGGTAGAGCGATCGTCAAGGAGACATTTTCCTGCCACTGTCTGCCTTCCAATTGTAAAAGCCTTCATCCACCAAAACGTTTGCTCTTAACGTCTAACATCGACATGGAGAGCACCACTGATCTCTATAGAGATGCACAGGGATGGCTAGTTCTAAAGGAACAAAATATTGAAACGTTCGAACAAAAATGAAAATTTAAAAAATCTTCTATGAGGAAGAAGAGGGCAGATTACAACAGTTGAGGGCATTGTCGCATGGAAGCAATTAAAATAACATTGGTGATGGTAACTAGAAGAG
The DNA here is from genome assembly GCA_023313115.1 of Rhysida immarginata. Taxonomy (NCBI): domain Eukaryota; kingdom Metazoa; phylum Arthropoda; class Chilopoda; order Scolopendromorpha; family Scolopendridae; genus Rhysida; species Rhysida immarginata. The sequence goes on from JAHWFO010050227.1 coordinate 345,090, forward strand.
TGGAAGCCAACTCGAATTGGAGCTGTTCTTATTTCACCGATTTAGCATTGGATGTGTTACGAGCTTCCCTTCCCATTATATTTCCTCCATGAGGAAAGGCTAACATTCATTCGTCTTCTATTGGGAAGCATTGTGTACTAAAGCACTATAGTATAATCCAATAGGATTTTTCTTAACAAAGATTTCTATCAGTTTATTAGTGCTGGAGTGTCTGGCTTCATTGTCTGAGCTGGCCAGGTGGCTGAGAGGGCTAGGGCGTAGGCTTTCTAGTACTCGAGTCCGCCTGGTCGTGGGTTCGAATCCCGCCGTGGGCATGGATGTTTGTGTTTGTCCCGGGCTGCGTACTGTTATAACTTGTGTAAAAGGCGCAAAATGACCTTAGTAGTCGACGCCAAAGTTTCTAATAAATCAACCAACAATCATTGTCTGATCATACCAACATGTTCAAAACGGAATAGGTCGTGATATTCTTCAAGAGCACGCGATATAGTGGGAAAGTGAACCACAGAGGGTTAAGGTAACAAACAACCTCGGTGTCATCTGATGCAGTGACTTTTCAGCGAAGTCACTTTGATCATTTGCATTGCGCTTTGGAACTAAATGGAATTTTGAAAAAAAAATTAATTTTTATTTCTAAAAACATTGTTTTTTTACTAATTGTCTGACAAATTTAAAAATTTTTAACGATAATTTTGTTTGTTTAACGAATTTTATGAAAAGTTTTTGGGTTGATAAAAACTTTCTATGATTCATATAATTCATATTGTTGGTGCAGACGTTTAGACGCATTTGCTGTCAGGCCTTTTCGAGAGAAGACAAACCCCGAGGAAAAGAAAAAACCTAAAACTGAAAATAGGCACTCCCACATAGGTTCATAATCAAATGCTGCCAGCAATGCAAATTTCATTCGTATGTGCATTTCTCTCATTCTTGCATCGTGGATTCAATAAAAATACACATAACATTCCACCTCCATTAATTTCAGCTTTTAATTATTTTATTTGGGTTACAAACAACTGCATAACCCCTAGCAAAGCGAAAATTACTTTATCTTCGCGATCTAGTATTTCAAAAACTGAAAATACTGAAGATGCAAACCGTAATAGCGTTGCTTTTAGGAATATTATCTACTTTATTTCTTCAGCCCACCTCCTTTGGAGAAGACACAGCATTTTATCTGGCCTGCTGTACAATTTATTAACATTAAAAATAGCCAGTATGGGATACTAGTTATTGTTCATAGGAAATGATTAAAATAAATTTTTTTATGCTTATCATTAACAATTTATAAGAGGATATGAAAAATCCTTGTTTGTAATAAGAAAAAGAGCTTAAAACGTTAAGAGCGGAAATTCTCACGGAGGTCCTGATATGGGACAGGGCTTCGTCTGTCATCTAGTGACTTGAATTTATAACTGCGGTCTGCTACAAATTTTTAGGAGTTTTACGGCAGGAAGGAGTAACGTTCATTTGTGTTCTACTTGGAAATACTGTGTTATAATTTAACAGGTTTCTTCTTAACATAAAAATTTCTATCAGTTTATTTGTACTGGAGTATCCGGCTTTGTGCAGTCTGATCATACCACCCAGTTCATAATATGTCTGGGTGTTGTTATTCTCCAAGAACACGCGATACAATGGCATACTGAACTGCCTCTTTACACGCTGCCAGCCTGCTCTATGGCCCTTTAAAAGGTAAAGGTAAAAGTACAGGTTCCAAGCGACTTCGATATCATCTGATACAGTGACGTGTCGGCGAAGGCATTTCAATAATTTGCATTGCTCCTTTGGAACTGTATGGAATTTTGAGATAATTTTATATTAAAAATTTTAATTTATTTCTAAGAAAAAACATTTTTACTAATTGTCTGATAATTTTCTTTGTTTAACAATTTCTAGAAATTTTATATAAAGTATAGCGGTTTCTAGAAGAATGGATTGCTCGGAATGACTATATGCATACATATCAACCTCGGGAAATACATTTGAGGGACAAAACAAATAAATTTAAGGGACAAACAGTCCCATTTGTGGGACAACTTACGGAAATGTTGATAAACTTATTAAAACATAGGATCTTTTACCTTCTGGTTTCTTACTTTATTTGAAAATGGCGAGCATGAAAATAACAATTATCAGAAACACCAACAGAGTTCCACCACAAAAAAATGATTAATTTTTCTTCTGTTGGTGCTCTTTATTAAATTTCATTGTAGAATTTTTGGCACGTAGCAAAAGCTCTTTACTGCTCGAAGTTGTAACGCTGGCAGTTCGAAGAAGTATTCACTTTAGATGCAATAATGTTAATAAGAGATCTGCCCAAATCTAATTTACCTCGTGCTTCAGTTTTGTTTTTTCTAATCATCGAAAAGATCCTTTCTTCTTCTGGATTAAATTTTCAAATTTAATTTTCAAATTAAAGATCTATTCAGTTCCTGAGTGAAAGTTAGAATCTAGATGTAATAATGATGTAATAATCCTTAAAAATTGAATATCTTAAGGGAAAGGTTGTTTACGGGACGTTTACAAACATTTGCAGTATGGGGATGGAGGTATCATTTGCGGGGTAGTAGACACCCATGTTATATCCCACCAATCTTTATTTGAACTTAGAATAAAGATTAAAGCTAATGGAAAAAAGAAATATATGACTTGCACAGTGGAAAGTTTCTACGCACTGGGAATTGCAGTAGGATGTAAAGTCTAAGTGGTCGTTGCCCGTCTCGGACGAAACCGGGGTGTTTGGTTATGTTAGGTTATGGATGAATTTTTTTTTTCAAGATGAAGCCCTGTTAAGATCATTGACGTATATTAAAGCCCTTCTCATTCTTATCATTACAGATCCAGATTCAATAACAGTCTATCACCATAAGACTCTTTTAAGTGGCTAATAAGAGAGCGTTTTTTTAAAACCTTCAAGATGCTCATTTCCCTTATGTCGTGTCTTTTTAGTGGTAAAACGACCACAGTGAAACAAGGGAAGGTAATTTGAATAATTTTAATAGATTCGTTTAAATGAATCCATTAGAATGAATGAAAATAAAGATAATCATTGAATTTTACAAAGATCATTAAAGTCTCTTAATCCAATTCGGATACGAAGTTCGTTGTTAGTTGGATGTTGGCCAATGCACTCGCAATGCTATCTCCAGGACGTCCAAAGATCGTCTCTGATCCAAACAACCTTGAGGTGACACCGGTGAGTGGGGAATCCAGGGTTTCCGAATTTTCGGAGGTTGGGTGTCGAGCGCTCGTCACCGCTACACGAAAAGGCGGCGACCTAAGTAGGTTTGTCGACCGTGAGAGGGTAACTGAGGAATAGAACGAATATGTTAAACAATGTTCGACCACTAATAAATGAAGATAGCACATCTATGACATTTAATGATTAGCAAAGTCGACTTCTTGACTACTCTAATAGTACCATTGGATGAAGACCTCGAGTCCAAGCGCGGACATCCTGCAGGGCGCCCCGCGTGAATACCGGCTATATTGGCTACAGGAACTATCACTTCTAATGAGTTGACCTCCCACGGGAGAAGATTAATGCTGGCTGCACTGGTGGGGGTGGCTTGGTGTCGAATTGCTGTGGCCGAAACGATATGGGACAGCTGGCCTTGTGTCGGAGACTATGTGGATTGCGTCCTTCAAGGCGGTTGCATTGGGGTCGACCACACGCCCGATTCCGATCAAGCAGCTGGTATCCAGCGACTGCCGTAATTCAGAGTTCCAAACAGTATCCGTAATACACTTTGAAGAAGAGTTTCCTTTACGGGACGGGTTATGCTTAATGGAATTTAAGTTCGTATAAAATTGGCGAGAAGTATTTTCCTCACCTGCCTTCGAGGATCCAGGAGAAACCTTGTCTATCAAAATCCTGTCTCGTACCTCGGAAGAGTTACGTCCCGCTAGGGAGGTGGCGGGCGTAGGCGGTTGGCGAGTTAGTGATCCTCGATGATAACCCTCTTTTGGCGAAGGTACCCGATGACTTCCTTCAGAATAACGAGTTCGGCCTGCAGGTCCACTTTTCCTCGTCGACGTCCTCGGCAGATAATTTAACTTAAAAGAGTCATAGGCATTAGACTTAAAAGGCGTAATTGTATTTTTACTTGCCCATGATCTCCGAGTTCCAGAGATTCGTCTCGATTCTGTCCTGTGGATCAGCAATGTGGAATCGGCCTGATCATCATCGGTCTCGTTAATCGTCATCGGTTGAGGGTCTCGCACTAACTCTTTTTTTCCGTCTCTGTATCCTCCTTTTATTCTCCTTCGGAGGATTCTGGGCCGCACTTGCGCAGTTGTTCCGCCAATTGCCTTTCTTTTTTAGATTCTCTTTTTCTGGCGCGGGTCCACTGCAGCCAGGGGTGGTTCTTCTTCTTAAAACTCTTGTTTTATTCTTTTCGCATGCCAAACTCTCGGACACTATTTTTCTGTCAATTCTTTTCTTCCGAGGATTTGACACCTTACTTATTCTTTCGAACTTTCAAATGCCTGGCCTGAATCAAAATTTTAGTGACGAAAAACATTAGGCCTGTATTCCATGATACGTTTTTTTAAAAAACAGCAGTTCGTTTGTAATTGTCATTTCTTCGCTCAAGCGCAACACCACACTTACATGCAAAGCCCATTGGAAAATCAAACCACGACTTCACAAAATGCACAAAATGCACCACACAAAATGCATCTCCAATAGAGATGAAGGAAAAATGAATTTAAAAAATTTGCGGGAAAAATACGAAATTGGAACCAAAACACTTCTATCCTCCTGTACACGGCCAGAAAAATCCACAACAAACTCTGGTAACCAGGGTCGAGTTTTTGGACTTGAGATTGCGGTTTAGTAAGCATCGCTCATACGTCAAAATTGCGTAAGATCAGAGCAATTGCCATTGGAAGACTTTGATATTACGCAATTTTGACGATATTACGCAATGAGCGATGCTTACTAAACCGCGATCTCAAGTCCAAAAACTCGCCCCAGGTATCTCTTACATGGACTCAGTCTTTAAAGGGGACAGACAAACAGAATTGGAATTTTAGTAATAGTGGATGGATGGATAATTGTAATAAATCTGTCTTTTTTTTTAATAAACTTATTTGGTTGAGTTGATAAGTAAAATTTCAAATTTACCCGTATATGTTCATTCATGACGTTCGATTCATAACCTAACTCGTGTCATTCATGACAGTGTTACGAGTTGTTTGATATATTATATGCCTTGTCTTAGCACTGTGTCAAGTTATCAGATCCAGGTGAACGAAAAAGCACGTGGATTTGTTGGCATGGCACAAAGCCAACGTCTGGCATCGAGCCAGCGTTCTAAGCGATACTTACCTGTGAGAAAAAGTTGTTCCGCCATAATGGAGAGAAGGTGAGGAAAAAGAGTATCGGAGAATTGTATACAAGCACGCCTAATCAAGCAGTAAAGGAAGAACGTAAAAGCAGAAAGAAGAGACGGAAATGGAGGAGAGAGATTTTAGCCAGTCCGATAAGCAGGCCAGCTACTCCCGCTTGGAAGAATGAAGAGAAGCGGAGCCGAAGCCTTCCAAGGCTAAGGACCATAGCCCGACCGACCTCCTCAAATCGGGACGATAACGAGAAACAGCTTCTAGCTGAACTGGATGGAAGCATGAAAGTCAGGCTGACGTCAGCCATCATAAGTGATAATGAACGGTCGGCAATCAGCCAACGTGATAGAAAAAGAACAAATTTGAGCGGAACAAACGAAAGCAGTAAACCCGAGGCAAGTCAACTGAACTTTAAATACAAGGTAATTATAAAGTCACGATACATTTTGGTGAAAAATCCATTTTATTGCAACAATTCCAGTATGCTTCAACCAAATATCATACCAGGACACATTCTTAGTACATTTCAGTGTGTCCCCATTGCACATCCCGGCACAGCTCCCAGCATTCCACCGTGGCCCGAAAAACAGTGCGCAACATAGCCGGTGTAATATCCTCGACACGTTGATCAATTCCTGGAGCCACAGTGGGAGATGATGGGATTTTGGATACCGTTGTGTTCCAACAGGATGGGGCACCACCCCATTTTGCCAATGTCGTTCGGGACTACCTGAATCGCGCATTCCCAGGCAGATGGATTCGTCGGGGCTCGCCAAGACTGTGAGCTTCACAGTCCCTAGATTTGACCCCCATGAATTTCTTTGCGTGGGGTTTTATCAAGTCCAAAGTGTACCAGATCAAGATCACCCGCCTTTGCACAACTGAAACGACGGACTACAGCCACGGTGGAGGACATTACACCGGCTATGTTGCGCAATGTTCTGGGAGCTGTGCCGGGATGAGCAAGAGGGACACACTGAAATGTACTAAGAATGTGTCCTGGTATGATATCTGGTTGATGCATACTGGAATTGCTGCAATAAAACGGATTTTTCACCAAAATGTATCGTGACTTTATAATCACCCTGTATATATTTCAAAGCTTCAGGCCCTCAACGGTCACGACTTAAAGCTGTCTTCAAGCAGGCGTCGCCATTCATGTGTGGAAACCCTCCAGTTCTGAAAACCTAGAATTCGGAAAATGGAATTTTCTTAAAAGGCAAGATAATGAGCAGGGTACAAGGAAAACTCACCAAGGTAAAAGCCCTATTTTTTAGAATAATGGACTTTGTTATAATCATGTATCGCTGAGCGTACCCAAAGTTGTGATCCGTATGGATCATTTCAAGTAGCTAACTTGGACGAAGGCACCACAAAGGCCCGCGATACTGTAGTGACTCGTACAACACAATCTACTAATCTCCCGAGCGGATCTGGATAACCGTGTCGAGGCAGCGTTCTTAAAGACGTAACCGGTAAACAGACGCCGCGCTTGAGAACGAGCTCCTCGGCGAATGGTGTTACATTACCGAATGGACTATTTAATATTAAGCTTCTCATTTTTGACAATTTACCCGATACGCTGATCTCAATTCTTGTATCTCTCTTTTCAATAATAGGGACGACCGCTCAGTCGACTTACCCATAGTAATCGCCGTTTTCCAGTTCGATGGTGGCAAATTTCTCAGTCCTCAACGCTTCTGAAGATTTACCTGTGAACTAAATTTTGTAACATCATTCATTCCAATTAATCTAACTTGTACTACAATTTTCCACCAATCCTAATCAAGGTATCGGCAAAATAACTATTTTTGAAATCATGCCATCTCCTCCCTCATTCTCTGTACACGTATTCCATGTATTCCATGCCTTATCCAGTCATTGGAAAATTCCAATGGTACCATTATGGTGTTTTTAGAACATATACTAATGAATCAAATTCGATCATCTTCAAACTTATTAATTACTCTTAGATATTCGTTCATTACACGTCGTTACAAGTTGTTTGATGCATTTCATCCCATATTTTAGCATTGAAAATTTCCAATTGTATCATAATGGATTCATTAAAACAGGTGGTAATGATTCAAATACGCCCGCATTCTAAGTCATTAATTATTCGCTTTATTTATTAATGGCACCTCGTTTCAATTTTGTTCTTAGAACAGGTACAACTGATGTTCATAATCATTTATTAGTCGTTATATTCATTCATGATACGTCGTTTCGTGTTGTTTGATGTATTACGTGACGTATTTTAGCATTGAAATTTTTAAAAGGGTATCATAATGGTGACCTTAGAACACGTAGCCCTGAACCAATTGCGACAGTCTTCGAATTATATTTATAGATCGGCGAAAACTTACTTAACAAGAAATTAAGCCTCCCGAGGAAGGTATAGGAAAGTAGCGAAAGCCCTGAGTTCATCTATTTTTTTTTTAGCCGGCCAAGAGGGCTAGGGCGTAGACTTTCTAGTTCTCGAGGCCATCTGGTCGTGGGTTCGAATCCCGCCGTGGACATGGATGGTTGTGTTTGTCCCGGGCTGCGTACAGATAAAACTTGTGTAAAAGGCGCAAAATGACCTTAGTAGTCGACACCAAAATTTCTTACTTACTTACTTTTCAAACGCGCTTATCCGTTAAGGTCGCGGGGGCAGCGGCCCTACGGAAGATCTCCAGCAATCGCGATTTTCCGCCATCAGGAGTATGTCCTCCGTGATAATACCCAAGCGACTCGAACCCAGATTATCCATGTAGTCTAGCCAGCCGAACCCTAGGTCTCTTACCCAGCGGCTTGGAAAATAACAACTGCCTAGGAAGACCAGTTTGCGGCATCCGTATCACGTGGCCATACCAGCGCAACTGAGATCTCTCAATGCGGAGATTTAGCGGCTCAACACCTAAAGACTCCCTCATTGTGCTGCTTTGCACTCTATCTAGTAAGGTAACACCTGCCACACCTCTCAGAAATCTCATTTCGGCCGCTTGTACACGCGATCGCACACTTTCGGACATTACCCAAGCCTCATACCCATAGGTGAGAATGGGAACAAAGATAGATTTAAAGACGGAGAGCTTGGCTTTGTTACCCAGCTGGCTTTTCGTTACCACGGATCGCCACAGTTCACGTCTGACACAGCTTGCTACACCGATTCAAGCATCCAATTCTTTCTCCTGCCGTCCATCCCGAGAAACTTGAATTTCTCCACCTGTCTCAATGAGGCTCCCCTAACATGGAGAGCGCACTGAGCAGACTGTCTTGAAAGGACCAGAACCTCAGTTTTAGCCACACTGATCTTCATCCCAGCTTCTTCACATTTGGCTGCAAACCGGTTTAGAGCATGCTGAAGGTTCGTGCGAGAAGACCCAAGGAGGACAAGGTCGTCAGTAAAGAGCAACCTCTCCACCAGGTAGTCGCCCACACAAAGACGCTCATCGCCTCGGCTACCCCTTTCTATCCAGTCCATAAAGATAATGAACAAGAGGGGCGACAGTACGCACCCTTGGCGGAGTCCAACACCCACGGTGAACGGTCTTGACTCAATGCCATTTATCCCGACACACATCTCAGAGCTTTCGTACACAGACATGATAGCAACCAGTAATTGCCCATCCACTCCATACTCTTGCATCACTTGCCAGAGCTTCTCCCGAGGAACTGTGTCATATGCTTTTTCGAGATCCACAAAGCAAACCTAGACCTCTTTTGCATACTCCCAGGATTCCTCAAAGATTTGCCTTAGAGCAAAGATGTGATATGTCGGAAACCGCACTGCTCCCCCCGACAGTTTGGAGTCGACTATTTCTTGACTTCTCTTCTACAGACACTTAGCGTACACTTTCCCAGGAATGCTGAGCATAGAGATGCCTCGATAGTTGTTGCAATCTTACTGATCTCCCTTTTTGAAGACAGGGATCACAATTCCTGTCTGCCATTGCTTAGGAGCCTGTCCAGATATCCAAGCAACCTGATACACATCGAGTCAGTCAAGTCCTTTAACATCTCGGACCGGATTTCATCATCATCAGCAGCTTTGCCAGTCTTCAGGGACTTAATTGCCAATCTGACTTCTGCTTCAGTGATACTACCGTGACTATTCTCTGCTGCAAAGTGCACCTCATGTGCCTCAGTTGTTGCTGTCACCGGATTAAGAAGTGATGCAAAGTATTCCTTCCACCTATGCAACACGTTCTCCTCCGTTTTCATAAGCCACCCATCTGAACTCTTGATATTTTGTGATGAAAGAGACTTCTTTCCAAGGAGGCGGCGCACGGTCTGCCAGAATACTTTGTTTTATTAACCATAGTCTGTCTCGAATTTCTCCCCGAACTTCTCCCAGGCCTTGGCTTTAGCTGTTGATACTGTCTTTGCTGCTGCTTTTCGCGCCTCAGTGTACCACTCGAGTCGAAGTTGACTTATTTGCTGTTAGCCAAAATTTCCAACAAAACCAATCATCTATTTCTTTATTCCTTCATCTGCACTTTTTAACCCCCCATTTTTTTTTAATCAAAAATTGTTTTTCTCGAACCTTGTATTTAGAAAATATAAAAGAACCCTATCTTCTTTCCTTTCTCATCATTTTCGATCGAATGATATATCACATCCTATATGTTGCCATAAATTTCTTAAGACCAAGTGATTGACAGCCCCACAACTCCGATCCTATTGGGACAATTTTGCCCAAACTTTACAGTAATACTGATCTAGGTTAGAGGAATCTGCATAACGATTTTCACTCCTTTATATGCATAAATACGCGTAGACCTTTTGATCCCCTCTAATTTCTGCCCCCGAAACTCCGACCCCAGTGGGCCAATCAAAACGAAATTAAATAGTGAAGGTGTACATGCCCATAGTAAGGTACATTCTGAATTTTAACCTTCTACGTCAAAAAATGCGGAAACTATGAAGGGGAAGGACAGACAGACGGACATTGTGAAAACATTCTTCCGCTCCATTCTTCCGCTACTTAATAACTTATAGCTCGTCGTTAGGAGTCGTTTGGTGTGTTATTTACTATAATCGAAATGGGTCGATTGGCAAAAAAAGATTTTGAAAATGTTTCATAGGCGTCGAAAAGATCGAGTTACAGACAGACAGACATATGGACAGGCAGATAGACAATTTACTATAGTGCAGCAGTAGCCAAACGAAGGTGTGTCCTCAAATACCTTACGCACCCTGTATTATTGCCTGTATTCGATGATAACTCATTCATATAAATCTTAACTGTATCTCCATTCCAAAAATACAGGTATAAACCATATCTACAGAGAGTGGGCAGGAATGAAAATAAACAATTTTGAAAATTCATTGTAATTTATTGGCAAAAGACACAGAAATAAACAATACCCAATTTGTTTTCCCCTGGTTACTATAGATTTGCCGACAACGTTTCTTCCACGAATCCAGAGCTTATTAATAAGTTCCTGAGGTATTTTTTCCACTCATCGAAAGAACCTTTTTAAGCCCATTAAGACTTGTCACTTTGCGACCCCCCCCCCCCCAGTTTCTGTTTTATGTAACCCCAAGCAAGATAGTCCATGGGGGCTGCATCTGAAGATTGGGAATCCATTTGTCTGTGTGAATGTACTTCACCTTTTTTTTCCCAAAAAGTCAAAAGTTTTGTGGATTACATGAGCAGGTGCAGAAGCTTGATGGAGAAAGTGATCGCCTTTCGGATAACCTCGTTGATAGAATAATCTGTGTTTATCTTACCTCCATGCTTGCAAATTCGCAAACGAGTTTTGCCATTATACGAAACCCCTCCCTACACCTTGATGGCTTTGCAATGATGGCTTTTTTGTTGTCAGCCGTTCGAGGCTTTGGTATCCCACGTGAACTGTAAAGAACTCTTCTCTGTCCCTTGCAGCCCGTTAAACAGAGCCATGCCTCGTCGGTGGTAATAATGTTTTTCAAATTTTTCAGAAGAAACCTGTACAATGGCAATGATCTCTGGCTGCTGAGATATTATGTTCTCGTTTACCCCCCCCCTCATTACCAAATTGAATGTATTCGAAATATGATACCGGATTGTTGACCTAGGAAGGTTCAGCAATGTGGCCATACTTCTTTGGCTCGGTGGGTTTGCAGATTTTAGCATGTTCTTAAGGCGTTTTTCACTGCTGCTACCAAGTGGTATTTCTGGCTTCTTTTTTCAGCATGGATGTTGTTCCTGTGCTCACCGTCTGGTTTGAACGTTTTAGTTGGCGAACTATTTGTAAAGTTGACCATTTCATTTGCAAAAGCTGCAGAACTTTTCCTTTTATTATGGTATTTAATTTTGGGAAATGCATGTTACCTTTTCAAAAATCTAATTTTCAGAACACTTTACAGGAAGCGCGTGTATAGAAATTTGCATATTAGCCTCCTTGAAATGCAAAACTTTTCAAAATCGTTCATCTTTATTCCTGTCTACCCTCCGTAATGTTGCTAACTGCTGAATTTCGCATTAGATGGCAACACTATCCACAGCTCTAAGCTTATTTAAAGCCATTATTTCCATGTCTTTATTCCTGGGAAACGCCAAATACCTTCTTCTGTAAGAAGTGTAATTTTTTTTTCTAATGCTCATTTACGTGTTATGATATTGAAAGATGGTAACTTTAAAACATTGTAAAAATTTCATATCCGGTTATTAGCAAATTTAAAGTATTCCCGTTGATATTTTAAATAATGAAATAGCACAACGCATTTTGATCCTATTAATAATTTTTTAAAGAATTCGGGGATTACATTGGCGTTGTGAGGATTTTAATTGATTTCATGAAGAATATCGCCCATCCATGCCAAAGAGAAATCAGGAAAGAAAACGAACCATTTCAAACGCTCTGCCTAGTTTTTCGTCGAAGAATATAAATGGCGTCACAGGGTTATTTTAATAAAAATTCTTAAAGGCAAGTCATCGTCAGGTTTTCAGGTACCATTGGAGATGCCAGAAGGACTAAAAATGTCCAAAAAACAGACAAAAAATCGATACGATCAATCATTTTTTGGCAAAGGGTCTTATATCAAAGGGTGGTGGTTTCCATGACAACGGAAGGCGATGTTTAAGCCTTCTTGCACGAGGCGAGACGGAATGTCATTCAGTGCAATCAATTCTCCCTCTCTCTCTCTCTCTCTCTCTCTCTCTCTCTCTGTGACTCGTTATCGATTCCCTTCGATGGCAAATTATTGAGGAAGGAAAAGGGTTGAAGGGTTTGGCAGGATTAAGCTGTAACCCCACCTTGTAGCGGAAAGAAGTGCGGAATGTGAATGGAATGAATATTGGGATTGAGATAGTGTGAAATGGGGAGTTACGTAGTTTTAAAAAAAATATCATTAAAATTTACGTATTACTTCAACTTCAGAGGCTTTCTTTAATCATCCAGAAAAGCCTTACTGTGAGTCTGAAAGAAAATTTATCAACCCAAGTATTCGAGCCTTCGTATTCACTAGCGTTAAAGTCACTACAAATGCTAGAAAAGCTCTTGGCGTGCTGTGACTATAAATCGTTCCCATACTTTCCAAAGCTTAAATTTAATCGTGCCAACATACTACAAGTGCGTCTCTTTCTTAGACTGTTCACCACTTACTCAAGAAACCTTGTCTAGCTTAATTAAAGCAAACGAATCCTCAGAGACGCCCATTCCCCATCTTCCTTGGGGGAGGGAGTTAAAAAAAAACGAGAGAGGGACAGATAAATCTCACTCTCTTGCGGAATAGGAGTGGAGCCAAGACGGAGAAAGAAAGAAATGCGCACTGGGAAGGAATGAATCAAGAAAGGAAGGAAAGGGGTCATGGTGGAGGGGTCAGCAAACTTCGGCATAATCTCCAACCCAGCGACCATAAAGGGCCAGCGGTGACCGTGTCATCACGTAAGACCAGTTCGGCGTCCGTCGGGGGAATTTCAAGATTGAATTTTTGGCGCCCATCTATATGCTAAAGCTATGAGTGCGCGAGCGTAAGAGGGTCCGTCCGTCCGTCTGTCCACGTGACCCTTTCCAACCCACCTTCTTCATGCTTTCCAATGTTGTGTCTGAGAAGGAAAGCGTAATGCAAATGCAAACGAAAACTCTCGTGGCTAAAAAAAAAAAAATCAATTCTTTTCTCACGAATTCAAATTAAACATCAAATTCACATTTGAATTCGAAATGTATACATGTAATTGTTTTCTTCACTGACGACATGAACTTTAAAAATTTATTCGCCACATAATTTGAATAGACGAATATATGGAATCTAACATGCCATGTCTTTCAGAACGTTTCCACTAATACTTAGATAAAACTTGACAAAGCATATACCGCAATAATAGAGTTCATGTTCGTGACTTTCATCAAAATTGTATACAGGGTGAAACAAAAAGATACGGCTAAACTTTCAGGAAACATTCCTCACATGTAGAGGAAGAAAATATGTTATATGGATAAGGGTCCGGAAACATTTATTTCCATGTTCGAACTCATTTTATACAACTATTCATTAATTACATTGTAAAAAGGTTGCGTGGTCAGACGAATCTAGATTGCTGCTGCATCATGTTGATGGAAGGCTTAGAATATGGCGAAAACAACATGAAGCCATGTACCCTTCATTTCTGGTGCGGGCTTTGCAAGGTGGTGGAGGCGGAGTAAAGGTGTGGGAAAGTTTTCTTGGCATATCTGCAGACGGTCGTTTGAACTTAAAGCCATACATAAACATTGTTGCAGATCAAGTTCACCCCTTCATATCAGTTTACCCGTACTCATATGAATCCTTCCAGCAATATAATGCATCAGCACATAGGGCCAGAATCAATATGGATTGGTTAGAGAAACATGGCACCGAGTTCTCCTTGATGCAGCGGCCGGCTCACTCCCCAGATCTCAATCCCATTCCTACACCATCGAATCTCCGGGAATTGCGTGAAGTTCTCCTTTCTGCATGGGCCAACATATTGAAGTTTTCAGCATCTCGTTGAATCCATGCCCAAACGAATATTGGCCAGTTTTGAGGGTTAATGGAGGTTCAACACGTTACTAGACAGGTGAACCTAATGAAGTGGCACCCGAGTGTATAATGCACAGGTATTTGCTCTCTTGTCAATGACCGAAGTGTTAAACTACGTCCTTAGCTGTTATCGTTTTCCACTAGTTTCCAAACCATTTACTTAAATAGAGTTTAAATAATAATAATAAGCTGCTCGAGATTGGATCGATAAATTGAACTCTTGGTAAGGATACCAACAACAAAAAAAAATATTTTATGCAGTAACGGAACTCATTAAAAACTCTTGCCGTCAGATGGTCGAGTTGGGTCAAATGGATGTCCGAAAACCCTTCCTGCCTGGAGGCCACGTGCATACTATGAAGCTCTAATTAGACAGTCATTGTGTGGAGGTTTCTTTCATGGTTTTCGTTCGGGTCAACCTGTACTCATTTTGCGCCCTTTCGCATAACTAAGAACTTAACAAGATCCTGAGAAAAAGGGTCTATGCATGATTTTTTTAAAAAAATTGTCAAATTACAACGGAACCGCACGGATATGTCATTACGGATTTCGTTGAAATTTTAGGAGGTCAGTCTACAACATTCAAATCAATGGCCTTTCGTTTCGGAGAAAAAAAACAATTTTTTACGTTCACTGTTTTAGTGCCAGAAAAGCCAAGTGGAAGAGGTATTTAGCTTAACAGCGGTGGCGCAGTGGCTAACGTCAGTCCTCTGATTTCCTGGCTCAGGTTCGATTCCTGTCATTTTCTTCTTTCTTTCTT
Source organism: Rhysida immarginata (assembly GCA_023313115.1). Taxonomy (NCBI): domain Eukaryota; kingdom Metazoa; phylum Arthropoda; class Chilopoda; order Scolopendromorpha; family Scolopendridae; genus Rhysida; species Rhysida immarginata. The sequence continues at coordinate 360,169 of JAHWFO010050227.1, forward strand.
TCTTTTTTTTGTGGTTTTCGCCATTATTATTTGTCTTCACTTTACATAGTAATATTAACATACGTCACAGGTCAAAAAATATGCAAAATGCGTTGTACAATATTTTCACGGAGGGTCATTGCCGAGCCGTGATTGGCGGTGATGACGGTGCGATGACGAATCCGTTCTCCAACCCTCCTCTCCCCCCAAAAAACCAGTTTCCATAGAAACCGAAAAAGGAAAACGGATGTTAATTCGGAGTGTGAAATAAAAAGAAACGATAAAGATCTATTCGCATAATCGACGGTCTATGCGCAATCGTTGCTTATATATGTGAATGTTACTGTACTAAGTGCAAATAAATAATGGCGGAAAACACAAAAAAATGAAAAAAATGACGGGAAATCCCAGAGGCCTGATATTAGTCACTGCGCCACCGCTGTTAAGTTGATGCCTTTCTTCCCGCTTGGCTGATCTGGCACTATAATAGGTTGATTTAAGTATAGATGGCAGCGCCTACGCTTATGTATCTGAGGCTATGACCGGGGCCATCGTGATCATTTTTTTTTCTTTACCGGGCCCGATACAAGAGTTAATGACGTCACACACAAGATCTGATTAGTGCACAAAACATTTTAGCTTTATAATTCAACATTTTTTGACGTAATGCCTGAAAAATATCTTACAATATATGAATTAATTCTTTGACGTCGGAATATATCAGAAAATTATGTAAAAAAATATTTTTTTTAAATCACAGTGTTTATTTACATATGATAAGAATTATATCAGTAATTCTAAAAATTAGAAAAAAAAATTGTATCTCACATAATACTTTATTTAGGAATACTTTGTAGATAAATAGTGTCTTAAATTTT
>JAHWFO010050227.1:361425-422520 GCA_023313115.1 Rhysida immarginata
AAAATTCATAAACCGTAGGGGATGCCATCTGGCGGATAGATTTGGCATTTAAATCAACCTTATAGCGTAAAAAAATTTTTTCTCCGAAACGAAAGGACATTGATTCAAATCCTTTTACATAGATGGAATATTAATGTTTTAGATTGCCCTCCTAAAATTCCAACCAAATCCGTGACGACATCTCCGTGCGGTACCCTTGTTAGATAATACAAAAATTCTAGCTTCTCATATCCCTACTGTTTTTTCCTAATTAATTTTTATAAGTTACACGTGACGTCATAATTCGATCACAATCACGGCAGCTCTGAAGATGAGTTTTCTCCATCAATTTTTGTCTGCCAAGATCATTTCAAAATTGAAATACTGAATTTAAAAATACGTGTGAACGGTAAACTTAAAGCATTTATTTCATTTATAAGTTAAAAACAACAACGTCCACTTTAATATCTGCACTGCGATTAATACCATTACAGATTCTGAGATGCTCTGTACGTGTGTTTATGTGATATAGTAATAGCGTATAACTTATTATTATTATTATTATTATTATTAATAATAATAATAATAAAGTTAAATAATTAAAGAAACTTTCCAAATTAGGCAGAATAAACTGCATATATAAATTTATATATCGATTATACACTGAGTGAGCATATTATGACCACCCTGTCAGTAACTCGTTGGGCTACCTTTTGCCTTTAATACTGCGGTGATTCTTCGTGGCATTGATTCCACGAGATGTTGGAAGGTGGTGGGAGGAATCTTACACCATGCCTGATGGATAGCACTGTCTAGTTGTGCTAGATTGGACGGTGGTGGATCCAGCCGTCTGATGGTTCGTTCGACTTCGTCCCACAAATGCTCGATTGTTTCGCCGATACTCGCTCCATAGCTCCGAGCACCTACAATCATCTCGCGTTCGCAGGCTGTTAAATCGCGTCGTTTACCCATAGTTGAAGAATGGAACACGTCTACTGATCTCGACGACACTCAGCTTCCTTTTTTATATTGGTCCGGCCCGCTAGCAACATTGTGGCGACGTCTGAGCCGCATTTGCATAAACATGTTAGGTGATCATAATAATATACTCAGTGTATAAATGCTTTAAAATACGTAAAAACATGATAATCTAGTTAGACCATGTCCGTCTGTAAATCCACTGCTAGTAACACGAATAAGTGCACATTTTCTGCGGCAGGCTAGTTAAAGGCTAAGGTTGGCTTTTACTGACGAGGCCATCGAGAAAGAAAGGCCTGCAGCATTGAAAAATCGTATCTTCGGGATCTGTATCTGAGCAACAATCCAACCTTCATTGTCTTCCTTTTGTATTTTAATAATCGGAGTTTTTCGTATGTTGGAAACAATGCCCAGCCTTTCTCGTTGGCCTCGGTTTACCAACTTATGACGTCACAACCAAATGATAAAACTCAGCTATTAAAATGTTTACGTCTGAAAAAAAAAATCCACAAAGTTTTTACTTTCCAATACGCGAATATTGAATCTGCTTTTTTCATTTTTTTATGAAATTGTAGCAAATTTAAAATTCATGCATAGACCCCATTCTTTGCCCTTAAATCTAGGCCCACTGAGGGATTCAAGACCGCCACACCATGGATAAAGTAATACAGGATGGGAAACTCCTTTGTTAAAAGTGCGAGTTTTTTTTTTCACTGGCGCCTTTGGACGATTTGCGTGGTCAATAACTTTTTTGATGTCGCTTTTTTTAAAAAACGAAGGCGTGTTGACCTAAACCGTTTTACACGAGTTACTTTCAGATAACCCCTAAGTTGTGTGTTAAAGCCCATCGAAATCGTTGGGCGGAGGTTGTGTCCTCCCCGTGTTAGAGCAAACTATGGCGTTGTACTTATTACAATATAAGAAAGATTGATGTACGATCGTAGATTTTAGATTTCGATGGGCTTAAACATGCAACCTGGGGGGGGGGGGGGATCATCTAAAAGTAACTCTTGTAAAAGGGGCTTAGGTCAACACGCCTTCGTTTTTTAAAAAGCGACGTCAAAAAAGCTAATGACCACGCAAATCGTCCGAGGGCGCCACTGAAAAAAAAAAACTCGCGCTTTTAACAAAGGAGTTTCTTCATCCGTGGCTACACCCACCGAGCCGGGTTAATGGTTTCGATTGGGCCACCTTGTTCCAGTTGAAGAAATTACGAGGTCTGCAACTTACCTTATCTAGGCAACAAATCTAGGCGAGTGCAGGAATAGTTTGAGGAGAAATTAACTGACATTCCCAGGTCGCCAACATCTGTGACTGAACTGATCAACGCTCTTCGGGAAGAATGGAAGAAATTTCGTGAAGATATCCAACAATTTTGCTGGAAAGTTTTACTCGGAAATTGGATGCTGTAATATATAAAAGCAAACAAAGGAATGACGTCATCAGTTTCATGATATAATGACAGCAGTACAAAAATACAGGTACCCGGAAATTTTGATCAAACTGTGCATCTTATATTGATTATCAGTAATGAATTTGCGACGGTAAAAAAATTGATTAAAAGAAATTTCAAATTTGAAAAAAAAGGAAAACAAAGATAAAATAAAGCAGACTTGTTCCCAGTGATATTGGCCAAAAATTTTATTTATCCGATTGTATTTCTCGATTTCAACAAAATATACTGAAGATTTTCTTTATAATAAAGTCATACAGAAAAAAATGCAAAACATCAATATATCGTTTACGTTAATAAGTACTCCTTCTAATCAAAAAACGAATTGCCTCTTAGTCCAGAGATAAAGTGACAAACAAACCCTATAATCCTAATAATCCTAATAATAATAATAATAATAATAATAATAAAAGCTTTTTTCGATCACACATGTGCTCTTCTCCAGTAGGAAACCTAAAATAAACTGAAAAATAGAAAACAAAAACGAACAAGTTTAGCCCTTACCTACATTATCTAAATGATCAACTGTAATTGGTCTACTCTTTCTACAACATTCTTCTATTAGGCTGAACAAAGGGGAAACTCTGATTTTCGGTCCCCGACGTTTCTAATTAATTTAATATTCATAAACATGTTTAGCAACACTTGACTACTCCACTCTCCCAAACCTAACACCGGCCAAGTGTTCCTATCCACTATTTTCCATATTCCGTCACGTCTGGTCTCGTAAACCTTCTCAAAAAATTTAACAATTTACTTCATAAATTCCCGAGTTTTTTGAATCCGGGATCTTCTCCTTTGGATTACCCACCAAATGCTTCAACGAATTGAGATTCCTATAGGCAACCCGAAAATTAAATTCCTTCAAGACACGACCTAAACTCCGCGGAAGATGCCTATCGAATGGAAGGCTTATAAATTTTTGAACGGAACTAGAATTTTTCAAAGTTGTCAAATCGTCTCTCTTCTCCATAACCTCTTTCTCAGAAATGTCTTCTATTATTTTTTTCTTTAAACCCACTGAAATTTGCGACGCGTTTTTGAATTTCAATGGGTTCAAAGAAAAAAACAATAGAAGACTTTCTGAGAAAGCAAAAAAGTTATGAAGAAGAGAGACAATTTGACAACTTTGTAAAAATTCTAGTTCCGTTCAAAAATTCATAAGCCTTCCATTCGATCGGCATCTTACGCGGGGCTTAGGTCGTGTCTTGAAGGAATTCGTTGAAACACTTAGTGGGTAATCCAAAGAACAAGATCCCGGATTCAAAAAAGTCGGAAATTTATGAAGTAAATTGTTAATTTTGTGGGAAAGTTTATCCGGGCCAGAAGCGACGATATTGAAATTAAGGGAAAGCAACACTTGGCCGATATTAGGTTCGGAAGAGTGGAGAAGTCAAGTGTTGCTAACGGGCCACTCCGTTTCTAAGGCCTTCATTAAATTAATTAGAAGCGTCGAGAATTCAAAATGTTTGGATGTTTGAATAAGCTTAAAGATTACCAAGTCCGCCCGGAGTTACTGATGAATCACGACCAATCAGAGTTTCCTCTTGTTCAGCCTACTAGAGGAGTGTCGTAGAAAAACCAAACCAATTAGAGTTGATCATTTAGATGATGTAGGGGAAGGGTGAACTTGTTGGTGTTTGTCTTCTATTTTCGATTTCCTATTGAAGAAGATCAAAAGTGTGATCGAAAAAAGTTTTTATTGGGCTTGTTTTTCAGTTTAAAGTGGACTAGGAGATAATTCGCTTTTTAGCTTTTTGTTTATCTATAATTTTCTTTTTTATGGAAGTCTTCCTTCTATTTTATCATCGAACCTGATAAAACTAATTACATATGGACTGCAAATCTGACAATATTCCTGATATCGCCAAAGTATTTGAAGAAATAAAAACCTTTTTGAGTTTTTCCAAAGCATTGCTCAGTAAAATTTCTCTTAAATTATCTTTACACAAGTCTTCGCAACAGTCAAAACTTAAACGTCTCAAGCAGTAACATTTTGAGAGGAGGCAAATACAGTCCACGGGTTGCAAGCCCATGTTCACAAGAGAAATTAAAGCAAGTACTCGTAAGTTTTTGAAATCGGGATTCGTCGAAATTTTCCCAGTTAATGCCCCATTCGAAAAGCACTGAAGATTAACCAAATTGGGACAGTAGGTATCAATAATGTTAAAGTCTATATCCTCAACATCATTGAAAAATAAGCATTCTAGACGTTTCCCCATTTTCTGAAGAAATGGAGCGATGTCATCTCCAAAACTCAGTAAACTATCCTTTGAACTTATCCAGATTTCCCTCAAATCTTTTATGCATTCAAAGCGCATCAGCTCACCATGAGAAACATTACAAATACGTAATTTTATTAAAAATGGACATCTCGTGGCTAATATTGACGGAAGATGAGTATACTGAAAGGATCCATCATACATAAGCTCTCGAAGTTGGAATTGTTTAATTTCTGGCTTCTCGTTATGTAACTTTTCAATTACCTTACCGAGAGTTACAGGTGAGCACTCCAAAACACGCAGATTTGGCAAATTTATCAGAAGACTCTCAATGCCGTCCAAAAGATAATCATCTTTAAAGGCAATTAACTTAATCTTCATAAGCTTATGACATCCTTTTAAACCATCATCAGCATTTCCGGTGATCGTGCAGAGCTTTTTTAGTCCTTCGCTTGTGATGTTATTTGACTCGGCCACGAGTTCGAGTAAATTTGGACAGCCGAGTGCTACAGCTTCCAATAACTCATCGTCACAAATTCCACTGACGTTCAAGCTGGTTAGTGAAGGCATATTTTTCACACATTCCTTGAAAAAACTTAGCGCTTCTGGGACTTTTATCCAAGGATTATGTTCATTCTCCAAATCACATGAACTGACTTCCAGGAACCTGAGTTTGGATCTTGTAGTTTCTATCATTCTAAGTACATCCAACATATCGTTTTCTTGAATTATAAAATGAGACAATTCAATGCTCTGTAAAGGCTTACACATCAAAATTTTTAAGAGATCTTTTTGGACATTGCAATTTAAAATATACAAATCAGAAGCTAACGTTTGCATCATACTTTCAATGAGTTTGTGAGGTATGCCAATAAAAGGGTTGTGATCTTTAGACAGCCATGGAAACTGAGAATCTATTTTGCTGTCGTTCAGTCGCCATAGCAATACAACAATTATGTTCAATGTTAAAGTCTCTAAAGATTCAGGCTGCCACCTCTGTAAAACTATCTTCTGCTGGGGTTCTTCAGCCATCTGTAAACAAACGATACATTACGGAAATTACTAATTAGCAATTATTATATACCACTCTTCCTAAAGTATACTTACATTTGACCAGAAAGGTTTTGGATATGGAGAAATTCTCTCTAATTTTGTATATTAAACTCATAACCCACGTTTGTTGTGGGCAAACATGTAAGTAATCTACATGTTACGAGAATAAGTCTGGAATGCAGATACTTGCGTTCTGACAAGATAATGTCATTTACGGTTTTTTTTTACTCACGTGAAAGCAACAATGTAATATGTTATTCAAACTGATTGTCGTCGTCAAATAGTTCGTTTCTTTAATGCTAACAATGGAAAATTCATCTGGAAAATTTTTTTTAATTGGATAAATATATACTTATTATTTTCTAAAATAAAACTCATATTGCCCAAGTATGTATTGAGAGTAACGTCGCATCGCAGGTGAATAAGCAATTGAAATAAGAAAATCTAATTTAAGTAATGATGTAACTCAACTACTTTAATTTTATTTTCGATTTACTGCAAATTTATAAAACTGAAATCTATTTGAATCCTATAATAAATGTAGCAAGGTCAAAGTTTAAAAAAAAAATGCCTGAAAACATTCAATGTCATACGGCCGATGTTTCGTGTTTGTAGAAAAATGGCAACGCCAAAGGAGAAGTCGTTTTGGGTGATACTGTTTTTCCAAATGTGAATCCAATGTTGATGTGCAAGTCTTTAAAAAGAAATATACGAGTAGAATTAAAAAGTTGGGGTAGGCTGTACTCGGTACAGTCCAAGTCTTTTACGCGAAACGTCTTTGGTTGGGTGAGGTAGTGAATGAACCACTACTTGAAATTTTGAAAGGATTGTTTATTTATTTTTCTGCTATTTTCATTTTCGAGGTATTATACGTAAATCGTTTCGACTGATAGAATTCTGTTGAACAGTTGAGAGTGATGAGAGTAGTTAAGAGATGTAAGATATACACTATATGATCACAAATATCCGGACACATGCACGTTTGCGCTCTAGCCACGATTTCATGGAAATTAATAGGGCGTTGCACATCCCTTTGCCCGAATCACAGCTTCCACCCTTCGGGGAAGACTTTCCACCAAATGTTGGTAGGTACTTTCCGGAATGTTCCTCCATTCCTCCCGAAGAGCGAGAATCAGTTCAGGTACAGAAGTTCGCCGATGTGATCTGGCCCGCAAGCGTCTTTCCAATTCATTCCACAGACTCTCTATAGGATTGAGGTCGGGACTTTGTGCCGGCCAACCCATTTTTTCGACCCCTGAGTCCGCAAACCACTGCTGTACACGCCTGGCTTTGTGGCACGGAGCATTCTCGTGTTGGTAGAGAAATGGCCCGTTTCCGAAAAATTGCCACAACGTTGGAAGTGCACAGTTGTCCAAAACATTCAGATAACGGTCGGAGTTCATGATTCCTTGCACAGGAACGAGCTGGCCCAGTCCGTACCATGAAAATGAGCCCCACACCATGACTCCTCCTCCTCCGAACTTGACTGTGGGCTCTGTGCACTCAGGTAAGAAGCGTTCTCCAGGTATGCGCCAAACCCAAACTCGTCCATCGGATTGCCAGAGTGTGTAGCGAGATTCGTCTGTCCACATTACACGTTTCCATTGGTCCATTGTCCAGTTTCTGTGGGCTTTGCACCACTCCAGACGTCGCTTGGCGTTGACCCTGCTGATGTGGGACTTGTGGGCAGCAGCACGGCCATGGAATCCCATCGTGTGCAGTTCCCGACGAATTGTCATTGTACTGGCATCATTTGCAGAGGCGTTTCGAAACTCTGTGGTAATTTTTTCCGCCGAGGACTTCCGGTTGCTGCGGGTGACACGACGAAGCACTCGACGGTCTCTGTCCGTTAGTTTCTTGGGTCTACCGGTTCGTTGTTGAACTGTTGTTGATCTCCGGGTCTTCCATTTCATAATGACATCGCCTACTGTTGACTTGGGTATCTGAAGAAGGCTGGAAATGTCACGCACGGACTTGCCGCATAGGTGACATCCAACGATGGTTCCACGTTGGAACTCACTGAGCTCTGCCGAACGACCCATTCTTGCCAATGTCCAAGCAGAGTTGTGTCTGTAAGTGTGGGAAGCTATTTAAATGATGTGCAAGTCATTATCATGTGACATTGGGCCAATCGATGATCTGTGAGGGGTGTCCGGATATTTTTGATCATATAGTGTACATTTCACCGTCTTCATTGTGGCGAATGTTAAAATCTATTGAGTTTCTATTTAAGTAGTGATTTGATTCCCGAAGGCTACGTGAGAGCCCATATAGCTACTGGTTATTGACTGTTGGCTACTTGTTTAGAGCTCGAGTCTGCGATCTGCATCGGCATTGAATGTATATAGTGCTTGGTACAACTCGGTCGTCGACTTTGCCCATTTAAGCGCGGCTACCTCCTCTTTGCGCCGGTCAAAGTTGCTTAGGGATTTTCTGAAACCTCTTGAAATAATCTTTCATTTCCTACTGTCACGTGGACAGAACAAAACCGTGAAAGAAAAGTTAAATGTAAGCATAATTTATTTAGCAGTGGAAGTTTTTAGAGATTGGGTTACAAATTTAACATACGTAACACAACGATAAGTCTTAGAGTCAGTTAGTTGCTTGTCGTACATTTAACCGCTGCCAATAAAGTTTTCCCGTCGCTGCTACTCGCTGGCGAGGGTTCAGACTAATCACTAGAACGGGTAGAAAAATAACTAGATAGGCTTTCCTGAATACGATTACTTTAGACACACGTAGAGAGGATAATTGCTTCTCGCTAGATTTCCATGTGCAGTCTCTTCCTTCTCTCCTATAGCAGAATCGCTTCTCCGTGGGCTGGATTCATTTATTCCCTTGACAGCGGGAAGTAGTGCTTCTTCGCCGCGAAAGACGAGTTCCCGGGCGTGAGCTTTCGTCTGGTTTCTCCCCTTGGCGTATCGGGAATCGGCTATTCAATGTTTGCCCCGGAATCTCCGCTGCCCCCTAAACTGTTCATGATTTTGTGTTTCTCAACACAGTAGACGTGTGGGAAACCTTCGTGAACAAGGGAGTGGTGGATTCCGTCTCCTTACGGAGGTCCACTGCGACGTGATGGATATTCCCTCGGCTATGAGTTCACTGCGACGACCTCGACGAAGCGAACTTATTCGTTTTCGCTCGCCTTGTCTTCTTTCCTTTGCGTCCTCTCTTCCGACGTCTTTTTCCCGTGTCCTCTTTGCAACGCCAGTCGAATCTACCGTCTCTCTCCCCCTCGTCACGTGTTTCATTAGATTTCGTCATCTGACGCGTGCTTTGCTTCTAACGACGCACAGTGGAGTATTTGACACTAAAAGCTGGCCATAACCTTGATTTCTTGAATTCACAATTCAACAATTGTAATGACATGAGGATACAGTACAATAGATGGTACATCAAATATTAGCTCTTTAAGACGTCATTGTACCTGGTTCAATTGTTTTTCCAGTTGGAATCTCGTCTTATTTTTCGTTGCACGTTGCAAATCTCGGCGCTCTAAAAACCGCATAATTTTAATCGACGACTAAGTGGAGTAATTCTGTCTTTAGGAAAAATTTTCATAATGGGACATGTTGGGAAATGTATGTACTGTATTATTCACTTGTTACAATGTCCTAGGAATCATTTTTTTTTCTTCTTTGAGGTGTAATTTGAAGTGAAAAAAAAAAAATTCAGTCAATAAATTTTACAAATTAGTGTTTTTGTTATGTTTCCGGGTTCGGAAACGGAATTTTGTTATATAACATCTTAACATGTTAGCTGAAAAGAAAAAAGTAGCGGAAGTTCAGCGTTTTATTTTTTATGAATTTTTTTAAAACTGCAAGGATTCGCACAAACATTTTCACGTTTTTTCTATGAAAAAATAAATAACGTAAAAAACGAGGAAAAAACGGAAAAATAGTTCTTTACATTAATCGTTAAGACATAATAACGGTTTTTTTCGTATCAGTTACTTACAATCGCGATTTGTACAATAATTTCTTCTTAAATAAGTCTATTTACAGCTCGCATTTTTTTCCGCTCCAGCTCTCAATACACCGATTGTGATCTCTCGACTTCCTTTCCACGGTTTTCAGTTCAAATTCCAAATTCAGAAGCATAGAAGACTTCTCTTTCAGTAACATCACTGTGACTAATTTGGATTTCGTCGATGAGACGTAGTTACGAGGAAACTCACCATAAGACTATCATTTTAAGGTAAAAGGTATGTTCAGAAATTATAAACCACTGAGCTGACGTCGGGAATTAATGTGAAAAAAGCGTTACTTAATCTAAATGTTTTTTACAAATAAACAAAATAATGTTTGTTCCATGATATGAAAGAAATCATTGTTGATTTTTATCTGATTTTTATACAAAAATGAAAAAAAATTTAGTTGTAATGCTTTTTGCACTGTTAAATATTTATAAGACCACTCCCGTGTTACCTTCGAATAGATCTTTCTATCATCCTTCGATTTCAAAATTTTCATATTCAAATAAGTGTGAACCGATGTAAAGTGCTTCTTCCTTGTATAGAAGGGCTTAAGTATATTGCCTCGAGGTAAAGAACTATCGAAGAAAGAAAGTCGAAAAATCTATTTTTTGCATGGCAATGGAAAATCAGAGTGAGAGAGGCATAGTAGCTAAGACAAAAGGAAGATCCTAGACTGCAACACACAATGTTATTGTTAAGCAAGATGAATATGGCACCCAGAAGAGAACAGCAGAAAACCAGCCCTCTCTCCCAGAGACTTAAGGAGAATTGCGAGCCTTGCTGTATCCAAATCAAGGTCCACTCGTGAAATCAGCAAAGATTTAGATGGAAATGTGAGCCATGTGACTGTGTTGAAAGGACTTAGAAAAAAATCCTCATGTGAAACATCTTAAAATGAGGACTTTTCCAAAACTCTTAGTAGCGCATAAACAGGCAAGATTGAACTGGGCCAAAAAATACATGTCCTGAACTACAGAAAGGCAGTCAGTAGTATTTTCAAACGAAAAGAAATTCAACTTGGACGGTCCAGATGGCTACAAGTGTTATTGGCATGGTTGAGAAGAGAGCCCAGAGACAGATACAGTCGAGAACTTGGGGGAAGATTCCATCATAGTATAGGGTGCATTTGCATTTCATGGGAAAGCAGATTTGGTTATTATCAATAATCGAATGAATTCAGACATACTGTATATCAAGATATGCTTCACAATGCATTGATACCTTTTTGTCCACATATTGGAGGTCTTGAGTAGGTATTTCAACAGGACAATGCTCCATCCCATGTATCAAAGTCTACGAAAACATAGTTTGCAAAAAAAAAAGATCAATGTTTTGGATTGGTGTTCTCGTAGCCACGATCTTAATCCTACGGAGAACATATAGGGTGTCCTCAGTAGGAAGGTTTATGCTGGAAATAAGCAATATGAAAACGAAAATGAGTTCCGAAAACCAATAATGGATGCATGGAATGCAATTTTCAAGGAGACACTTGAAAATTTAATAAGGTCAATACCAGGACGAATATATGATGTCATTGTAAATAAAGGAACCCCAAGTTAATTCTTTCCTAATTTCAAACTCTGGATAATTCATGTGGTCTTATAAATACTTAACAGAGTAAAAAACATTACAATTAATTTTTTTATTTTTGTATAAAAATCAGCTAAAAGTCAACAAAGTTAATATTTTTTTAATGTTACAAACATCAATTTTAAGTTATTATCCATTAAGCTTTCTTTTCTGCATACATGCGACTTTTAAAGTGTTCTAAAACTTCATTGAGCCTTCCACTGCTCTCAGAATTCAAAACGCAGAACATAATGAAAACGAACATAAATATAATATGAGTGCAATTAATTTTTCATAAAAAATATTATTACGTCTAATTAACGAAAATTTTTCCATTATTCAAAAACGTATTTTGCACGCAAACACGAAGTAAATATACTCTTTAACTTCCTTCTCCTTTCTAACCCTTAATTACGAATATAAAATTAAATCAAAATAAAAACAGATTAATCCGACGAATAAAAGGAATATGTATCACATAATCAGCTCCAAACAAACCGATTTCCGAATTCAAAATTCAAATGAGGTTGTGGAGCTGTCTCTCAAAGGAGCAATTATTAGAGGCTTCTACTCTATAACAACGTTAGCGGGGATGGACCCTCACCCGCGATGTGATATGGACGGGTCGTTCTGACAAATCGTCTTCCCGCTTCAGCCATATTAATACTGTGAATTTCGATAATGCTAATTTATTTTATTTAAAAGCTTTAGTTCGCACGCTAATCCTGCGAAATCGAGATAGTAACAATTCAAATGGACAGTCCACCAACTACAGCAGCCTCTAAAATTTAAAGTGACATGTAGATTCATAGGAACGATCACTACAAACCAACTGAAGTAGCCTGCATCTGAGATCCAGCTCATTGAATATGCATTTATTGTCGAATGGAGAGAACATATCGAAAAAGAAAACCTACAAGGGAAACATAATCCTCTTCCTCAGACTACACAAGCGGGAGCAGAAGAGTTGAACCCTCTCCACAACAACATAAAGAAGTACAAGGGAATCATCATAGATATATTCTTTTAATTCTAAGGACAAACATGCCTATTTCATTTTATTTAGAATAATTGAAATTTTAAGATGAAGTTAATATTTACTCAAATCCTTAAACATGTCTAACGCAGGACCAAGTAGATATAAGAACAATTATTTTTTTTATAAAGTTTATAAAGAATTGATACCCTTTAATCCTTCCGCTCAGTAGAGTTGTTTTTCTGTAGAAGTTGTAATTAAGAGAAAGTTCCTTAATCTTGTTATTTTTTCCGTCTTCCACATTTTACATGTTGGTCCAAAAATTCCAGTAAAGCCTTTAATTTCCAAAACCGAGAGGAAAATTAGACATCTGATCCACCCTATTGGATAGAGGTCAATGTTTTTCAAATGGAAAGTGCGTTTTGTGAAATATGAAACAATGCGAGAATTTTCCAGAAATTCATTCCAAACGTGTCTGTTACGGTTCGGAAGCTATTGTCACTGAAATTTTGCATATGATAATGATAATGTGATAATGTAATTGAACTGTTCATAATTTCGTTTGCAGGTGATTGACAATGGTACTAATAAGGCAAGAGCGAATTCAGGTGATCCTGATCTCTGGAAAAAGAATCGGTTGAACCATAGCAATCTTGCTATCGAAATTCAACTATGTGAGTGATAAGCCACGTAGTGGTCGCCCCAAACACAAAAGTCAGTAATGATGGTCCTGGGAGCTTTTGAAACAGCCCAATTAAACGCATCATATAGTTGCACCATGCAAACTTCCCCTTTTCAGAATATTGTCAGCACTGACTCCAGACACTCTAATGTTTCTTCTTAACATTTCATCTTGATGGTTTCTATCAAGGGAACGTGCTTTTCGAGCTCGCTTAAAAAATTTACCATGTACGAAAATCGACGGGACATAGGAGCTTTTGGTTATCCTTTGTTGTCTCCTAGAGTTCAAGGACTGTGCCTACTGTTCTCATTCATCTTTCTAAATGTACTCTTTTATATCGCAGACAGTCTTCAGGTTTTCTTTGAGACAACCTAGGTCGTTGCACTGCCTTCCACTTTTCCTTCGACATCGTAAGAGTGGCTACATTTGCAGCCACTTCTTAGCAAAGACCTTCGTCATTGACTACTTCAATGGATTCTACAAATTTTAGCAGTCAGTTAGAACCACGACTATTAAACACCTCTTTGCTGTCGATCAGAATGTCTTCTATGAAGTTGCCTGCTCTGGTAGTACTTCAGCGTTTCTGAATAACAACGACAACTGCTGATCGACGGTTTCCAAACTCTCTTTTAAAGAGTCCAAAGCCATAGAAGTCTAAACGTGAGGCGTCTAGGTACTTAATTAGGATGGATGAATACGGGATCACTTTGATTCCGGTTCCAGTTTCTTTTATCTGCATAGTAGTCCAGTAATAACGTGAGGTGTGGCTCGACGCCTCATCCATGTAGATATGTACTCGATGAGCGTCTGTAACGCAGTGACGGGTAATTGACGTCTTGATGGTAAATTAGGTCCATTATCTTCTTTCAAAGGTAGGTCAATTACCTTGACTTTAGTGTTAGTAGCCAATTTGGTCAACCAAAGCTACCACGAGCACACTATGCAACTACTACCAAAAACCCTTTGGAAGTATCCCGTCTTTTGCCATCTTCGTGACGATAATGAATAGCTCGTGGCTTATTGTTATCTTCGAAGTATACCCAACCTTCACGGTTATCCATTGCCATCCATTCATATTGTTTTCTGGCGTTGGTGAAGCGTTCGAGGATGTGCCCCTGACCATCAAGAGCATAATTCCGACACTGCAGTTTCTTGAAAGATACGTCCGACACTTTTTGAGATATTTTCAGCTTCTTGGCCATGGGCATTGCATAGGTGGGTTTTCTATAGCTCGAACTCTCTTTGCGTTGGTTGTGTTACGGTTAGGCTGAGCTGTTTCTAGTTTTTTTTATCTACGACCCCTCTCCTGAGGTGAAAGCCGTTTGTTCCTCTGAATAACATTACTGATGGTACCTTTAGTAAGACGAGACCTTGCTCCTTACGCTTTCTAATTATTAGGGAGCAACAGAAATCCGTGTCGGAAAGGGCGCATATGTTCCCTACTTAAAACGTATTCAATTTTGGCAGTATTTTAGGCTTAACCTTGTCAGCTACCTGCGTAGACGTATGGTGCAGTTCTACAGTGGTAGTGGCTTTTGACTAACACGATACCGTAGTTGTTTGTGCTACCACGGTTCAGGACTAACTAGCACTAACCGTTCGAGCCTCTTGCCAATAACGCTGGTTTGAACTTGTCTCAACGCACGCCCATACGCTCATCCGTGGAACGTCACAGGATGCTAGCCAGGGAGACCATGTTTTCCTCCTCTCCAGATACGGCCATTTTGCACTGCAGTGCTCCTAATGGTCAGGTTTGAAACAATAATGCGCAGGAGTATTCGAAAAAAAGAAATTGTACATCAGGAACAGATATACGCCTATATAAGGACGATATGCTCTACAGATTCCCTGCAATAAAAAGTGAAAGTAGGGAGTTTTGTATCTCCCTTATAGACTAAAGTAATTATCGGGCTTAAAGAAAAATGTGTGTTTTTTCACTCATAAAATCCACTCAACCCGCTGCAAGTCATTAAAACCTGCTAAAATCCCTATTCACCCGTTTAAAGTAAATTAAGTTGTTTTTTTTTTGGAATAGGAATAATTATTAAAAACGCAAAATGTGAATGTGTATTATCTGTATAGGCACAAAAGCTAATATACAGTGTTACCGTCGAAGACGCTTTTGTAGACAACATGTTCTGTTCATCCACCAAGCTGGATAGATGAATAGGTGTTGTGGAGATGCAACGCGTGAGCATGCTACAGTTGTCCATGTGAAAAGCACGGACTCCAAATTGACTCCGCTACCTTTAATGATTGTCCTTTGCGCTTTGTTGCTCGCCATAGCAAACTGGATTCGTTTGAAAGGGAATGGATTGCGAGGAATCAATACCTCAGTATTTTTACACATGCAGTGAGGAGGGTAGCCTCGTTGCCGTCTTAGAGTGTTTTTTTTTTTAAATAATGTTCGGTGTAAGAGTTTTTTGTTGGATATTGTCGGCTTATCATATCGTTGCAGATACTATTATTGCTAATTTTGAAATTTAGATATATATTTTGTTGCATGAAAAATGAGTAGTTTTTTAATCACAAAATCCGTGCAATCCGCGGAAATCCATGGCAAAGTAGTGAAAATCCTTTCCCGGACTATATTAAAGCATTATGCAAATTTGACGCTCGTTGGTTTTACGGTTGTGGAGATTTTCGCGAATATTCACGCAGACAGACAGATAGACACACATTAACTTTTATTAATATAAAAACTATCATCAATACAGCAAAGGTGATGAAATACAACATCTACACAAAATCTGTTTTAGTTCGAAGAAACCTAGTCTAAAATACAAGTTCAACGGAATTCTCGCAGCAAGTAATCGCATAGATCCTCTCAGTAAGCTTACAATTTATTCCGAGAAGTTTCCAAGGGTTCTTTTTCATTATATGCGAGTGTTCAACCAACAAAGTGCCGCTATCCTTGCTCGACACTCAAGAGGATCGGTTTACCCTCCACCATCGCGATGAAGGCGATCTAATTGAAAAGCCGAAAATAGCATTCGACAGTGTATCGTTCGGAAGGTCGTAAGAACGCTTATTCATTCCAAGAGAACGGAAAGCTGATCGATTAATCATGATTGCGCACATTGGCATTAACAAAAAAAGACACTATTTTGTTTGCTTCACGAATTCAATTTATAAATTTCGATGGATTCGATATATACTGAACAGTAAAACAGCATATGGATAAAAATTAATCAAATGATGACATGAAAGCATAAAGTTAAAATACATAAAATACAGCAACTATAATTATAAGTAATCAAAAATATTAGTATTTTAATTTACATAGAATTACAATTATTAATCGAAATCATGAAATTCTTAAGTAGCGGAAGAATGAAGCTAATTATTGGTTTTCTAATGTTCGTCTATCTGTCTGTCCGCCCGTGTCTCCTCTTCATGTTTTCTACATATTTGATGTACAAGGTTGAAATTCGAAATGTAGCTTACCATAGGAATGTCCTACTTCACTATTTAGTTTAGTTTTGATTGGCCCACTTTAGTATGTTAGTTTAGGGACCTTCTGGTCTATATGGTACGAGGCGTGTCCGGAAAGTAAGTACTGTTTCGAAAAAAAACTACATAAAAACATTTTTTTCAAAACAAAATTTATTTTTACATGAAAGAGCATTTCTTAAACTATTTATCTACTTAGTTGTCACCGTTGTTCAGTCATTTGTCGTAGCGGGAAACCAACTTATCTATGCCCTCTACATAGAAATATACCGCCAGTTAAGACAGCCACTGCTGAACACCAATCTCATGCAAAAGAGTTTCTGAAATTTGTGGAAACTCGTTACAAAGCATTCTTATTGTGAACCTTCTGTTTTCACTTCGCATGAGGCCAACGAGAGACAGGCCAGGGCACTTAAAAGTCATATGATCATCGGGGTCCGGCCAACAATTCATTTTTGATTGTCTCCATCTTGGATTTTAACAATCAATATTTTTTCGTTTGTTGGAAACAATGAAGGATGGATTGTTGCCCAGACCCCGATGATCATGTGACTGAGTGCCCTGGCCTGTATCTCGTCAGCCTCGGACTTCGCACGAGGCCAACGAGAAAGACAGGCCTCGAAGCGGAAAAGTCACCTGATCATCTGGGTCCGAACAGCAATCCAATCTTCATTGTCTCCATCTTGGATGTAAACAATGAGTGTTTTTCCGATTGTTGGAAACAATGAAGGTTGGATTGTTGCTCGATCTATCTTGGTCATGTGACTTTCAGTGCCCGGCCTGTCTTTCTAGTTGGCTTTGACTTCGCACGAGGCCAACGAGAGACAGGCCAGGGCACTCAAAAGTCATATGAACATCCGGGTCCGGGCAACAATCCATCCTTTATTGTTTCCAACAAACCAAAAAATATTGATTGTTAAAATCCAAGATGGAGACAATGAAGGATGAATTGTTAGCTGGACCCCGATGATCATATGACTTTTGAGTGCCCTGGCCTGTCTCTCGTTGGCCTCGACTTCGCACGAGTGACGTAACAGTTGGCAACGCGCCATCTTGGTTCCACACATTTCGTTGCTAAGCATTAGATATCCTTATTCTGACACTAGTTTGGCTACATAAGCGATCAGAATGTCTGCAATAAAACTTTATTGTATTCCTACGTTTTTTATGACGACCCAAAATTTATTTCAAAAAGAGAAAATGATTTAAACTCTTAGTGGAACCAATATGGCGAATCACTAGGAAGTGACGTCTCTTCGTACGAAGTCCATGCTCGGAACTGCGACGCTAGAGCTGCGGTGGCAGTAGAACGAAACTCTACTTACTTTACGGACAAGACTCGTATTTAGGGATATAAAGCAGCGAAATTCGGTATGCAGTTTCCTCTAGGCATGATCTACATTACAATGAAGTTTGGGCCCAATTATTCCAGTAAGATCGGAGTTGTAAGGTAAGGGAAGCAGTCACGTGGTCTTTAGGCCTGGAAAGTTAATCATATTTGACGAGTGTAACGCCCACAAAAATTTTAATTGCGCATACGAAATTTTTGACGTTACAAAATTCTCTGAAACACTGTTTTTCTATAAGATATTGCAATTGTTTATAGGAAACAGACTTTACTTTATTAGAAGAAACCCCGCGATTAAAGGTGTTGTGTGGATTGAAGTCGTTATTCTTTGGCCTGCTTGGAAAAGTGATTAAAATAAAAAGAAAATGGTTAAAACTCTAAAAATAGATTAAGTTTAAAGAAAATTTACTTATTGTTGATACTGATTAAGAAAGATAAAGTGAAGAAACAGTTTCACTCAACAACAATGTGCCCGTGAATAAAAGACTTTGGAGGCATTGTTGTTAAAAATAGCTAGAGTTCGTCACTGGATTTTTGGTGAAAATAAAAAAGGAGACATGATGGCGTCAGGAGAGAAGAAAGACGGATTTTTCGTGGCTTCGTCTTGAGTAATGGGAGAAAAGGACAAAGGAACTCTTCAGTCCGTTTTGGGCTTGATTAAAGAGTAGCCTAACCTGAAAAACCTGACAAGAATAAAAGTTTAGCTAGGCAAACTGCCACAGTGCGATGTGGCATTGATTCCACAAGCCGGTGGAAGACATCTGAAGCATTGTCAACCATTGCAACTGGAGAGCTTCCCACAATTGCCTATTACGGAGCCACCACCGGCTTGCACAGTGCATGCTTGACAACTTGAGTTCATGGCCTCATGGGGTCTGCGCCTTACTCGAGACCTAGCATTCTAGCTACGAGTTAGAATTGAGGCTCATCAGACCAGGGGGCCCTATTCTCGAAATTTTCGTGTTAACAACTCACATGAGTTGGGAGGGTCACGTGGTGCAAACACGAATGATCAGACAAAATTGGTATTCTCGAAAATCAACTCCCATGTTTTTCGTTCTCCCCATGTGAGTTGTCAACTCACGTGAGTAGAGCTTGTGAGATTCGCTAGATTCACCGCCTAGTGGTGGCGCCATTGTCGATGATTAATGGCTGGCGTAAACGGGGAATGTTATAGCGCTTACACATACGTACAACAGCTTATCTGAATTATTTTCGTATTTAGGCAGTGGTAGATAGTGTTTGGACGAAGGTGATGAAGTTTTAAAAGCAAACCAAGTTATTTGTTGCGGTTTTACTGAGAAGAAAGAAGAGAAAGGTCACTATGCGTGCAATCAAGTGGAATATCTTTAATGCCTCATCGTATTGAGGGCATGGAGTAATAAACCATGATTACTCCATGATTGAGGGTACGTTAGATTTTTCGAATTGCTTCATCAGCAAGTAAATCGCTCTAAAGTGATCATTAGTGCCAAGCGATACATTCGTTTTTCGATGTAAAATCGATTTTTTCTGGAATCGATTTGTCGATTTTGGATGGTTTTCGGCAACCGATTGTTTATGTCGAAGATGAAAATCACATTAATTTTGAAAATGAATGATAGATTCAAAAATCGTGAAACAAATTTGTTCAACAATTTCAGATACTGAGCATGAAGAAACAGAACTAGCTGATCAACCAAAAGAAACTATGTAGCATATGAGACGTATCAATTAAGTTCAAATACCAATTCAAAGCACGCATCTCAAAACATCAACAGGCTTCATCTAAATTTCAAACAGTAGCTGAAAATCCCAGTCAACGATCATTTATTAAGATTATACTCTGTCCAACGAAAGAAAAGCTGGGTGTGCCCAGTTAAGTTTCCAATTTCAGTGTTAAACATTGTTAATTGTATTTAGTAACAATATCTAACAAATGAAATCAACATTTAATTAGACACGCCCAGTTTTTCTTTCTTTGGGTAGAGTATAGACTTTAAATTGTCGTATTTAATATTACTTCTACGTCACTGCTGAAGCTCCTTCTTGGAGTGTTTGGAAGATTGTATTTGATTCATTGGATATGTGGAAAAGCTTAAAAGCTGCACATGAAGGCATTTATGATACTCCTATAAAACACCTTACAGTCCCAGTTACTTTTGTTCCCGCCGAACATTTATTTTCAAAACTGGAGAAAACTATTCAAAAAAAAAAAAAAAAGCGAAGCAATTTGGGTAATAAACACTGGGGGAAAAACTTCTGATTTTAGGAAGCTTAACTCTGTCCCGAGTACAGCAAATGTATATCATATATATTTTATTTTTTATATATGCATTATTTGTATTTTATTTCTTTTTCATATGAAAATCGATTTTTTTTTCAAACAATGGGATTACAATTGATTTTTTTTAAGGAAATCGATTTGGACAATCGATCTCGATTTTTAATCCATCGCTATACACTTTTGTGCTCATGTAAAGCCTGAAATTTCCCCGCTTGGAGTATTTCCCGCGCAGGTCACTAGCTGGCGTGGCAATAGGTGAATCTAGCGAATAGCTCCGCACAAAAAAAAAAGAAAAACATGGCAGACGTTTCGTTACGCTGCATTGAATCGGAGCATTGGAAATGGCGGAAAGGCGTTGTTTGAGGAGGCAACGAGTTTTACGAACGCGGATTGATGCTTTCGACTGTCATGAGTAATATTTTCGTCACTTATTTCGACTATCAAATGATTTCGGCAAAAATTTTGATAGACAACCTTCGACCGATTTTAGGGGATCAAACTCGAAGATCAGCATTAAGCCTACAAAACATTGCGATAGATAATATGCACTATCGGCACAATCCCGCGATGACTAATCACGCGACCAAGGTAAATGGCATCTTTATTAATTTAGCCTTTTACTCGTAACCAAATAAAAAACGGTTTATATATCAGCTGGTTAGAGGGGGGGTCTTCAAAACTTCATTTCACTTACCTTGATCGCGCGATTGTTCGTATAGTGCAAATTAAGCCTTTTTTTCCATTCAGTGTTTGATTTCTTTGTTCCGACACAAGAATTCAATTTCATTCCATAGTTGTTCGTAAACTCGTTATCAAATTTTCCTTTATACATTCTTGTATTATTTATGAATAAAATTTCTTTTTGCTCATCTGTAATTCTTTTCTTTGCTCCATACCATAGCCTAATGAAAACTTAGGCTTCCATTAGGCTCTGCTCCATACTGAGCGATCGTTTGGGAACAGTTTCCGCTTATTTGATTGGTTCTTGATGAATAGTCTCGATTCCAGACGCTTAGAAATGACGAAACTCGTGTGAGTTTGACGTGCGTACTCACCAGTCGTGTGAGTTGAAATGTCACAAGTGAGATAGTATATGTGAGATGGATTGCAACACGAAAATTTCGAGAATAGGGCCCCAGGTCACACGTTTCCAGTTGTCAAGTGTCCAGTCGATGTGTTCATGGGCCCAGGAGAGACTTTGCTGACGATGTCTTGTTGTTAGCAAGGGCACCCTCGTGGGTCTTCTGCTTCCATATCCCATGGACACCAGATTTGGTTGCACAGTTCGCATCGATATAGCTTAGACGCCGTTGGTCCCATTCATTGAGAAGGTGTGGTCGACTACTGCGTTGTTCATGGTGGGAGGCAAAGCCGTCAAGTTGGTACCCTCGGTGGACTCTTGAAACTGTAGATCGTGGAATGTTGAATTCTTGAGCCACCTCCGATATTGAATGACGCATACGTTGTGCTCCATATACCAGGCCACGTTCGAACTCGGATAGCTCTCGTCGTGTAGCCATTGTCACACTGAACACTCTCACCCCTTACTCATGACAGTCGAACTAAACCTATTGACACTAATTTGCATATTTATACTGTCTGCACATGATGCTACTGCCACCTGAAAAATAGTCACTGCTGTCCCATGATTTTTGGCATGTGACTGCATATCAATGGGCTCTCTATATATATTCTAAATGAAAGTTAAGTTTAATTTCATAATCAATTTATTTGTAAAATGATATTAATAAAAAGAATACATTTATTTGACTTCAAAATAAAAGTCTCAAGCAAACTTCAAAAAAAAAAAAAAGTTGCAAAGCATAAAATGTATGTTTTTTCTTAATCGTAAACAATATAGGCAACAATATAAGACAGTTTGACAAAGTTGAAATGTGCATTTACTGTATCTCAACTTGAAATATAATTTTATGTCAATATGCCTATATGAAGCCAATATTTAGTCAATATTCCTTCATATCAGCGTAAAGAGAAGAAGTTGATACCGGTGTCCGGTCCAAAAATAAAAATTTTGAGAAAACCTCTTAGCGTTTTGTTTATTTTTGAGAGCAACTGATATTCAACTCATTCTATCGACGATATGTTCCTAAATTTTCACAATATTTGCTTGGGCTTTTTATAAGAGTAGCTCTATACATTTGGCTACTAAATTCAGCAAAAGAAATTTTGATAACGCTTGCGCATGCGCAGTTAAACATTATTTAGTAAAAATGCTCATATTTCATTAAATATTTAATATTTTTCTATTCTGATTGCAGCGTGGTGTCTCTTTCGTAGTTTGTCAGGTTTTCTGAAAACGGCATTTCATTTTTTGGTTCACTTCGTTGCTGGTTCCTTATTTGCCTTCTGGACAAAATCTTCGCTGAAATATATGAGGTTTAACATGCTCTTTACACCTCTGAAGTTTCAGGATAATTCGTCAAGTATTTTTCTAGATATTCGACAACACGTCTAAAATCGAAAGTGTCCGGTTACTTTTGGATAGATAGTGTATACGGTATTTAGGCGCGTAAAGGAGTGAAATTCAGTATCCAGATTCCTCTAGGCAAGATCTACGTTATTATGAAGTTTAGGCGCAATTGTTCCAGTGGGGTCGGAGTTGCGGGGGTGGCAGTCACTTAGTCCTAGAATTATGGCAACATAAGGCATGTGATATCATTTGATCGGAAATGATGAAAAAGGACAGAAGATACGATCTTTTTTACATTTTCTGCATAGGGTAGATGTACCAGTAATTGACAGTTTAAGACATTACCGTGAAACGAAATTGTGTACGGAAATCAAATTGCATTTTGAAACTTTTGTAATTATACCATTAAATTGTAAATACAATGCAGAATGTGTCTATCTCTAAATAATTATTATATCTTTAAAAGCTATTAAGTTATTAAATTTTTTCCCAACTAATGCATGAATCACCAGTAGTTGACAGTTAATGCACCAGAAGTTGAAATGCAGTTGCACCAGTAATTGACAATATTTTAATTGCACATTTTTATTACATATTTTTTACAAAAATAATTGACAACATTCAAAAGTAGCTGTTAAAATCAAGCATTTTTAAGAATGTGTAAAGTATTTAACATTAATTAAAATTGTGCTTTTTAAAACTTAAGTTTTCATTTAGATCCTTTATCTTTATTTTCCTTTGAAATAATAAATTAAATCAGTCCACTCCCATGTAGAGTGCAAGGACCATAGAAAATGAATGTGTTTTCCAATAGTGCAGTATCATCATATCTTGGCCAACAAATTGTTCTTAGAAAACTTGATTTTTGTCGATTGTTGTCCTGTTTGCAAAATGCATCCAATTCATCCTATGCTAATTCTTATCATAGTAAAGAGAATATCAGTGGCAGTTTTCGTCTTGGAAGATAACTGTTGATCGTCTCTGTGACAAGATTCAGAACCAACAAAAAGAATCGGCGTATAGGGCCTAGAAGATTTATGTCAAAGTGGATGATCTAGAAATTGACAGTAAACTTCTTATAATTGACAGACCTAGGTCAATTAATGGAAAATAAGAACTTAGATTTAAAACCATCATGTTTCCTTTATTATTACTCTACATTCTATATCACATTAGTATATTTTTTCGTTTTTTTTAAAACATAGAAATTATCAATGATTGACAGGCTATGTCAATTACTGGTGACACAACATATCTGGGTTCCAGTAGTTGACGGTGGATGAAAACAATTAAATCATTGGTCAGCTGAAATTCTGTTACTACTAGAAGTATTGTCCATTGATATCACAAAAAGTTTCACGTAAAATTAATGACAAATATTGCACAACATTCATGAAATAAATTCAAGTAATCAAACCCTCGCGTAGTGGTTCATTACAAGGTTTTTTCGACTCGGTAAGGCAATGAACAATCAACACGTGTTTGCGGCCATAATAGAGAGCAAAGTTACTAGTTTTTTACTGTTCTGGGAAGCCAACTACAATGTTTAATACGAGGTGGCAACACCAGTCCCTTTTCTTGCCTTGTTATTTTATTAAAAGCCCTTTATATCGTGAATTGTCAATTACTGCTACATCTACCCTACTTTGTTCGAGGAAATAAATCTTTTGATTATAAAACTTGTAAGGAATTAAACAGTGCTTAGCTTACCCTACTCAGGACGGTCTAATTTCTTCTTCATAAATGTAAAAATGTATTTCTGCTTCACCTCTAAAGTTCCTCCTTGAAATGTTTACAAGGTTTTATTCTTCCTAAATTTATTTTAGCATAGAGGGTGATTACGATTAAAGTTCAACTTTCAAAAAGCTGTAAAAATAGAACCAATGGTCAGAATGACCTGAAATTTGACCTGAATATACGCGAAGAAGGGGGAAATGGCATGAAATAAGAAAAAAAAGACACAGCGCTAAAGGATCATAAACAATTAATTATTTAATAATAGGTTTACTATTACAGTTCTTAGTTAACCTTCTTCAATACAATCAATACTACAGTAAAGTAACCTTTCTTGCTCATTTTCATCTATGACTATGACAGTTTGTAAATAAAATATGAACCGGAACGTCGAATAACTTGAGAGCTAAAAATTGGGATTCTGCTCTACTGCAAAAACACTATTTGTTTCAGATGTTAAATATTTGCATTTTTGTCTAGAATGTGCGACTTTAAGATATGATAAAATCCGACTCTTAGATATTTCAAGGATAATAATATCTGACGAAAAAGTGAAACATGTTTTCGTCAGCTGATATTCTATTAATAATTTAAGTATAGATTTCTTCCTTATATATCATAGGTTGAATCAATATCCTCTCATAATAGTTCTTTAGAAAATGTTGCGAACTTAGGCACACAGGATGTTATTTTTCTATCCTGTCGATCGACCCTGACGGATCCATCAAAATGAGTGCGAAGCAGGGAGGCTGTTGATTGGTTAGTTTCAGGTGTGTCCGCGAGCGTCAACACCGCACGAGACCAATACCTTACCCGCCATTAGACCCACCGTACAATCTCGATGTCGCTTTCGCAAAATTGAGCTGTCAGTCTTGAAACGACGTCGTCGAAGGAAGGAATGGAATTTTTATATTCTTTCCTACTCTTTATTTTTTAGGTGTGTCCCTGAGCAAGAAATGTTATCCTCACGCGAGAAGGGTGTCTAATAATCGATGTTCTTTTTTTTTTTACGATCTTACCGTCAACTTAATTCGATTTGGAGCGTCTGAAACCTGTCGCATGGTTAGATTATGAAATTATTGATCAAATTGTTGTTATTACAGACAGTTTGTTTTTGATATAAAAGTGAAAGACTTGTTTACATTCAGTAATTGATCCTTTGCGAAAAAATTAACTAAATAAGCTTAACGTTTCTTATTAGAAAGTTGAAATGAATAGGAACAGTTTATTTATATTTTATTTTTAATTTCGATTCAGGGTTTCATGAATAAGTAATTGTAGGCAGTTTTTTATAAAAAAAAAGATTAATGTCATTTTCCTGTTTATTTTGTTTCGCATAATGAATATCTTAAACAGGAAAACAATAAAATTATGAAATTCTAGGCCATTTGAGGGCTCTCAATTTATATGGTAAGAAATAGAACAAAGGAAGAAAGGTTAACAAAACAAGATCATCCTGCGCTTAATCTCATTTCTAAACACTAAATACTAATATTCAAAATACCACGCACAGAACCTTTGGCGGAGGGAGCTATGGCGAGGACTTAGTTTTGTTGTCGAGTCGCGGGTTCGAACCCCTCTGTAGGCATGAGAATTTTTGTCTCTGATATGTTTGTCCCGAAAGATGGGAAAGACATGAGAATGGGAACAAATGACCTAAGAGTCGCTCATAAGCCTTAATAAGCTGCCACAAAAGCAAATAAAGCGGAAAAGAGAAAATATTTTCTCTCTTTAACAGCCTCTTTACTCGGTAAACGTTGGGTTTTACGACAGGTCAGCAAAACAGAGCTCCGCCTCTAATCTCTGAAATCGTCCCTACGTAATATACCAAAAAATTTGAAAAATTAAAAACTTTGAAAAAGTTGAACTAATGGAGAAAACACGTAAAAACTAATAGTGAGTGTCAGTAAAAATAAAGTTTTAACATGCCCACCATGCACTGATCAGCCAAAACATTATGACCACCTTTCTAATACGTGTTGCTAGACTTATGGCGGGAAAAAGCAGCTGCAAATCGTTTTGGCATGGATTCTACAAGTTCTTGAAAAAAGTGTCGGGGAGAAGATTCTACCAGATTCGCAGAAATCACGCAATCCCCGTAGATTGTGAGGCCCATGAAGTGCTCAATAGGATTTATATACAGTGAGTTAGGAGGCAACGACATCAACTGGAATTCACAAGTTAATTTACTGGAATTTGAAAAAAAAAATTATTTTTAGTCGGCCATGGTTAGTTCACGGCCGTACTATATCTCCAGGCCTGACAACTGACGTCATGCTAGAGGTCGGCGAGGCATGAGGTCGTCTGCCTGTCATTTTAACGGAGGAGATAATTTTTTTCATATTACTGGAGTATTCGTTTAATTTGAGTAAGATCTAGTGAGTAAGGTGGATGACACAAAGTTTCCCAGCAAAGCCGCTCTATGGTTTCCCTGGTCACCGGCGCCACATGTGGCCAGGCATTGTCATGAAGGAAGAGTACCCCTTTGCGATTCACCAATGCTGGCTCTTTCTACTGCAATGCCTGTTGCACACGTCCCCAGTGATGGTTTGGCCAGTTGATAGAAGCTCGTATTGAACCATTTGGCGTCTAGTCCACCAGACACACTAGACTACGGGTTTCATCAGAAATGGCAAATTCTCCCGACCTGAATTTCTGGAACCAATGCCTTGCGGTGCGTTCACTCACAGCATCATCCCCAAACGCAAGACACATTCGGCGACTTGATTCTGCTGCTGACAAGCCCACCTTGAAGTCATAAAGCTAACAACACCTAACAATCTCCTTCGATACCTCCATTTGTCTTCACTTCTGCACTAAATGTTATTGATGTGAATGCCCAACAGCCCTGTATTTATACAGGCTAACCTTTCTGCTCCCCTCCTGACAGATTTTTGACCACAGTGTACATTCATTTGCATATCTTCTATCACTTCCTTTTATCAATACATTGGGAGTCCTTAGTATTGTTTCTGTCAATGAAATTGGTGGAGACTTTACAATACAATAAAGTGGATATCCTTGATAAAGCCGGGAATAAATGGCGAAACTAGTCGGAAACTGTGTTCTTCCTTTATTGTAAAGTCTCTACCAAATTTCACTTCCTTTTATGGCAACATAAAAACGGCAAGAACTTTTATGGCTACCTAATATGTATGTATGGATATATGTATTATTGTTATTACATACTTACATATAAATAAGCATTTCATACAGTAACAAATATATGGTAAATCGATGATCGGCTAACGAACAATTCGGGTAGCGAACATCGTCTTGAAACGGATTAACTTCGTTAACCGATCACCCAGTGTATCTGTAAACAATCTGTGGACAAACACAAACTCCCATGCCTACGGGATTCGAAACCGTGACCCAACGGATTAGAGAAGGAGAAAGCCTACATACCAGCCCTCTCGGGCACGGGAGGGGCTAGCCTTTTTAGCCCCCCCCCCCTTTAAATATTAATACTTAATTGGTCAGTATCATTAGAGAAATCTAGTTAAATGAGCAATTAAATTAACAATAACTCTGAACTGGAATATTCAGTCCAAAATTATGTATTATTGCCACCAAAGTCGCTAAAGTTACGCAAGATTTTATTTATTGCTTTATATCCAGTAAGTTCCAATAATTTTTTGAAGGTCCACATAAAATATTAAACAATTCTATAAAAAAGTTTACTCTTAAGGTTTTCAATGAACTGCAGTTAATTTCCCTGTTGTTTTTTTTCAAATGTACATTAATTTAAAGACAGGTCAAATAGGGTGCTGAGTTCCTCTGATAAGGGTTTAAGCGTCTATTTCTTTATCACAAATTTAAAATAGAGAAATGTTTTGTGTTATAAAGATACGTGTCTTTATTTGATTTTTGTTTTAAGCATTCAAGGCAGCAATCACGAGTTTTTGGAATATTTATCGGGGGGTAGGCTATCTATCTATTAAATAAGCATAATCCAAATAAATAAATACAAAATTAGTTGAAGTCTTAAAGGAATTACAAATTTTTGTGTGTTGCGTCTTCTGGGATTTTTATTTCTTTTATATCCGGAAATGACCTATTTAAGCACATAAGAAGTGATGGTACAATATAATGTTTGTCTTTTTGAACTCGGTAACTCGCTTTCACGCTAAAATCAGTTGTAAACTTTTTTTCAAGTATCAGAATCGTCATTTTTATTTCAGACTACCTGATATCCCCGGCGTTGCTTCAAGCTCTTTTTTTGATGAAATTTCGCGCAATATCTGAATGCTAATATACAGTAAAAATGAACACATGAAAAAGCTTAGAATTGAAACTTTAAAAACTCATATTGAAAAACTGAAAAGAATCTTGAAATATTCCCAATGGATACACAATAGGCATATGTGCAGCTTTCTTCTGCGCAGGTTAGTTGCGAGGGTTTTGTCAGATGGCGTTGTAGATCTGGAAGATTTCTGGCGTAATCTAAACGTCGTCATAGCACTTAAAAGAAGACGACAAAAGCGACAAGGCAGATAATTTTAAATATTTCAAAGTGTAAAATACGACATGTCTCTTTCATACGGGAACTTTTTTAAATTAAATCAAAAGTTAAAGAAATTAAGAAAGAAATTAAAAAGAGTTCATTTCTATTTATTTTTTAATAAAAATTTTATTTTCAGTCGGCCATAGTTACAAGATGACAACACATGCGAATGCTCTCTTGTCATTTGAGCGTTTGTTTTCAGAGGGCGCCACTAGTAGTTTTGCCATAACAGTTTGCTATGGGAATTTCGCTTATTGTCGCATCTCGTTAGGATTAAGGATCTCTGCATGAAAGGCTGTAACAGGTCAGCAAGGATGTTCACATAGTCCACAGATTTCATGGTGTGTCCTAAGACAACCGCCGGTCTCAGGGACGCTCATGATAATGTCCCCGAAAGAATAATACATCCACCATCGGCCTGTTGTTACATGTATCGATCTACTGTTCGTCTGGAAGACGGCCACTGACGTGATGCAAAAGACATGTGATTCATCGAAGCAAGCAACTCTTCTCCTTTGTTGCATGGTCCAATCACCATGTTCACAGGCCCACAATAGTCATAAACGTCGATGTTGCTGGGTTAACATTGCTACACTTGAGGGCCATCTGTTGCAGAGTCCCATATCCAACAGGGTCCGAAGGACAGAATGCTCAGATACGCTTGTACTTGAAGCCGCATTTCTTTAGTTGAGTCACGGGCAGTCGCCTACTGGCCTTCGCCAATCGGGGCAGTCTCTGACGTACGCATTCGTTGATAAGGCGTAGATGTTCAACGCCTCGGATTCTACTACCAGTTTACCGTCCTTCTTCCACTTTTCAAAGGTACTAACAACAGAGCTCGCGAGCACCTGATGAGCCATACCGTTTTGGAGATACTGGTGCCTATCCTTCGGGTCATCACAATCCGGTGTTTATCAAAGTCGCTGAAGTCAGCCCACCTAATACACGCACGCACATGTACTCAACAAAATGATGCCTCACCATCCCCGACAGCCGTTAAATACCATTTGTACCTTATCACGTGCCATATAATGTTTCTATATATATAGCGCATTCTCGCAGGGTGTCATAATGTTTTGGCTGATCAGTGTTTTCCTTGAAACGTTTAACTTTTTCGTGTATCAATCTAAGGCGCAAGTTACGTTGATACACGAAGATGGCGGTATTTTTATTTCACCTAAGACTTGAGAACTATTAGAAGGCAAATCTAGGGAGTCGGATGATCGTGGAGCCCATTTCACGAGTTCTCTCCTAGCTAATGATCAATTTCTTGTTCAAAAGTTTCCAAAATTGCAACATGCATACCGACTTACATGCATGTGGGTGCATGCTCCTACATCTGTGGTTAAACATATTGTTTGAATCCGTAGACAACGGGCCAGGAATTGACGTCACTACTTACCACCTTCAGGCCAACGAGAGACACTCAAAATCACCAGATCATCGGGGTCCGAGCAACAATCTGTCCTTCGTTGTCTCCATCTTGAAATTTAACAATCAGTATTTTTTCGTTTTTTGGAAACAATGAAAGATGGATTGTTGCTCGGAACCCGATGATCAGGTGACTTTTGGGTCCTTCGTTACTGGCCTGTCTCTCCTTGGCCTCATCACAAGCTCTATACTTCCTTTAACTTGTCCTGCATTACTTCATTTGTTTAGAAGAAACATGTCTATGGATGCAGCACCTAATCGCGGAAAAGGTGTCTCAAAGTTTCAAAAGGGGCAAATTTTACCTTATTCGAAGCAGAAAAAAAAACAAGCAAAAAGATTGCGGGAATAACTGGAACTGGAGTAAGAACTGTTCAACGCATTATTAAAGCTTGGAAAGAAAAATCTGAATAATCTGAAAAAAGTCATGTGATCTGATTAATCGGGGTTTACCCTGTTAAAGAGTGATGAGCACATTAGGGAAGGAAGAGGACCACATGAAGTAGTGAATTCGCCATGCGTGGTCCCACTGTCCAAGTATGTGAAAGCAGTGTGGTGATCTCGGGTTGCTTCTGTTGGCTCTGTTAAAATTATATCATTTTTTAAAATGCAGATGTTGTGCAATACACAACATGCCACTATGAAATTTGGAATGCATTCCACCTTTGTAAGCTGTAGATGCCTCAAACGTCTGAATCTCCCCTTTAATTGGGCGAAGGCTCTCTCGATGACGCAGCGAGTTTTGGATAATTTGTTATTGAATCTTTTTTCCATTTCTGTTAAGTGCCCATTGTCTTTAAAAGGTTTTAATAAATGACGTGAAATATTGTATGCTGGATCGCCAATTAGGTGGGTGTCATTGGGAAAATATTGTAAGATGTTTGCCTGGCTTTTTCTCTTTAAGTCATTGTTTCTGAACACTCAGGCATCATGAACAGAGCCAGGATAACCACAGAAACAATCTATAAAAATCATTCTGTGATCACATACAGCTTGTAGAATTTTTTCCTGTTGAAATATGCTTCAGGGGACTGCGATGGCGCTTTAATGGAGATATGCGTACCATCTACAGCCCCCACAACTCCAGGGAAACCAGCAATTTTATAAAACCCTTCTATTACAGATTGAAATTGGTGACCAGCAGGCCACTTAATTAATCCTGGCAAAATCTGGAGTAATGCCATGACTACTCTATTCATTATATAGATGGCACTGGATTTTGCCATATCGAATCGATCTGCAACTGACCTGAAAAAGAGGAGTTTTTTTTCAGTTTATTTTGGAGTTTCAGGTATTGGCGACTTCAGATGCTTACAAAATGGGGAACATCATTGTTGAGATTTAATACTAAGAATGATAAACGCTATTGCTGATAAACTATATTCACCCGCCATTTTGTAAGACACCTGAAGTCGCCAATAGTCAAATTGTAAGATTAGAGCCCTGATTGGAATGATCAATTAAAAAAAGCATGTAGGTGATAATTCCTGGTTTATTTTTTCAGTGTGATCTCCATGAACATTTAGGCACTTGTCCCAACGTTTCACGATTCACTTAAAGCCAACAGTGAAGGTTTGTAACCTGCTGGTTACCTCCAGACCGATCTCCTCCATGTCGTGGAACTGGTGACTGCCCAGGTGATAAAGTCAGGTGGTGCCAAATCGGAATTGTAAGGCAGATGTCCCAGTTATTCCCAACCTGGGGACCGACGTGAGCCACTGTGATATGAGCACTGTGTGGACGAATGTTGTCATCCAACAGAAATACTCATCTTGCAACGCAACTGGACATTTCCTGTGAATGGCTGACCGTAACTTCGTCTGGGTACAATCAGCTAACATACCTGCCATTTTGCCCACTTGACATTCGAATGACTCACTGCCGCATGACAACATAGGTGCACCACCTATACAGACACTTATGTAATGGATCATTGCGGCGACCGAAATTCATAGAACCATTGCACATTGCAGCCATTTGAAGCTATTCCATTTGGCGACTTATATATTGATTTATCCTTGTAAATCACGCCAGAAAATTAATCGATCATTCCACTCAGGGCTCTAGATCTTACGGTTTGACTCTACATTATTTAATGAAAGGTGTAAGAGCCTTGAATGCCTTTATTCACAAAGCGTCTCTAGGTGACTGAACAATAGTAACAGTCCATAGTAGCATGCTTAATTTTCTTGAAATTAGCCAGAATGTTCGCCTTTATGCTTGAAATTAACTGAAGCAAAGTTTGAACACGAGCCACACCAATTTTTCCCACTATTAGTTAGCATGGTGGGGCCTCCGCCAATTTTTTTCTGCGTGAATTACTTGATAATTAAGTTTTAAAACATTTACACGAAAAGTAAATCATTTACTCATTAAGTAAATATGAAGCAATGAGTTCAAATGAATTAACGTGACCAAGCTGGCAAAATTAGGCAACGTAAACATTACACTAAAAATCTGCCTAAATTGGGGATTAAAGTTCATTTTTATAAAGTATTTCTTTACATATTTATAGAAGCAAGGACTCGTGCAAACTTAATTTTTATTGGCTTTCTAATTTTGTGTAAAGAATAAATTTTAATGGCAGAAAGGTATATTCGCACAGGCCTCCCAGTTTGCCATGAAAGGGTCCTTAAAACATTAACTCCGAAATGGCGTATCCCAGCCAAATGATTTTTTTATACAAAATATACACTACATGATCAAAGGAGTTGGGACACCTGTTGCTCTACCGTAAAGCCGCAAAAAGCTTCAATCGGTAGTGTGTAGGACCACCCCGAGCTGCTATCACTGCCTCCACCCTACATGGCATACTGTCCACAAGTTTACGGTATGTGTCCACAGGTATTGACCTTCATTCGTCGAGGAGTGTTGTGGTCAGTTCCTGGACAGATGAAGGGTGAACCATCCTGGATCTCACACGTCGTTCCAATTCGTCCCAAACATGGGGTTGAGATCAGGAGTCAGGGCGGGTCAATCCAGTTCTTCAACCCGCAACTCGTCAAACCAGTCAGATATGAATCTTACTTTGTGGCAAGGCGCACTGTCGTGCTGGAAGAGGAACGGCCTGTTACCGAAGTGTTCCCCACAGCGCTGGAAGTGCCCCGTTATCCAGAATGGTCCTGTAGCCATCAGCATTGAGGTTTCCGTCCATCTTGACGAGCGGGCCCAGTCCAGTCCCACAGTTACGGTAGGTGTTCACAGGGGTGTTCCAACTCCTTTGATCATGTAGTGTATTTGTCTCAATGTGAAGAATCCGTATATGTTGTGTTTAAGGACTTTTGTTCGCTGGTATGAATGTTGCAACCTTTTTTTTAATTTTTGGAAAAAAACTTTAATACCTTTAAAAATGCTTAACCTATTGTTATAAAAAATGACAGGAGACTCAATTAAAAAAAAAAAAAAAAACGTTTCATATTGAAAATATAAACATTCACATCACTAAAATGTAGTTTCACGTCATTAAAATGTAAATTCGTTTCAATAAAAAGTAATTTTATTTCAAGAAAATGTAACCTAAACTGATCTTTTTCGGCAGATTCTTACTGAAAAATTACAGTAAGGGTAAAAAAAAAAAAATCAA
This sequence comes from Rhysida immarginata, assembly GCA_023313115.1. Classification (NCBI taxonomy): domain Eukaryota; kingdom Metazoa; phylum Arthropoda; class Chilopoda; order Scolopendromorpha; family Scolopendridae; genus Rhysida; species Rhysida immarginata. The sequence goes on from JAHWFO010050227.1 coordinate 395,064, forward strand.
ATTATTCATAATTTGTCACGTGACGAATTGTAAAATATAAGGAAGCTCAAGATAACTTCATTGTATTTCTATTTTACTCTAATTTTGTATAATTGAGCACTCACGTTTTTTTCTTACTGTATCATTGTCTTCTTTGTAATACTCTTGTTCATTTTAGAAATAAAATTCTATATAGTTTCATTATAATTCAAAATATGAAAAATTGAATTTTTTTTTTTACTGTTCTGTAATTTTTCAATGAGAATCTGCTGAATAAGATCAGTTTAGGTTACATTTTCTTGAAATAAAATTGCTTTTTATTGAAACGAATTTACATTTTAATGACGTGAAATATTATTCTATTAATGTGAACTCTTATTGCATTGAGAATTAATTATTATTGTGTTGATGGGAATGTTCATTTTTCCATATGAATGTTTATTTTTTTTCCAATGTTTATTTTTCCGTTATTCATTCGTTATCTGTTCATTGATTTTATTCATCGGAAAAAACTATAATTAGTTCTGCTATTTGCCATTTCGGAGGAGTTAGCTGCACATAATCAGTCACATAATACAAACGGTTTTATTTATTTATTTCCATTCAAAATATCAATATAACTCCTTGAAAAAGCTTTTTGAATTTGCGAAACCAACAGACAAGCCACGTTTGTTCGTCCAAGTAGATTGTCTCACCGGAACGAATCAGGCTCTAAATGGACCCTTTTTACGATTTCACTCGCGCATGCGCACTGTGCGCGCTGGGTGGCAACATAACTTCCTGTGAAACCGGAAGTTCGCTCTCTTTTTAGTGTTTACTAGTAGTGAGTTGCAAAGCTTCACAGCCGCATTTAATATCAAGTTATTTACTTAAATATTTAATTAATTTTTGTATTCAATATAATGGCAAAATAAAAAAAAAATTTTAAGCACACGCATTTTCTTTAAAAAGTGCAGTGAAAAGTAAAAAATAAAATTAAAGAAGGTGCGTTTAATATGAAGTTATGAAACAAAATGAAAATGCTACATAATAAAATAAACACATATGCCCCTTTTTAAAAGGAAAAGCCAAATTAGCATGGGGGAAATATAAGAAACCTGAGGATTGCTAATAATAGAATAATGGTAGAAAGAGCAAATGCGCCAACTGAAACTTTTCACATACCAGATCCTGTAATTCCTTTATCACTTAAACTTTATTTCTTTACAAATATATTTCGTGTATATTGCCTTTTATCAAATTTTGTTAGACCTTTATAAATAAAACATGCATACAAAAACTAAATTGTCTTTACTTCTTGCAACTTCAGGCATAAAATTCAGTTAACTTTGGTAATCAGTATTTCGCTCATTTCCTGACTATCTACAGCTCTGTAGTTTTCCCCAGTGTCGTCTTCTCGTTTCAATCGTTATTCATTTATTCGTAAAAAACTTTATAATTTAAGTTTAATATATAAAGAGTTTTCTATATCTCGCGAAAATGTTGCATTTCTTGAGATTTCCAAGACTTTTTGATTTTGTTCTTATCATATAAAGCCATGATCTTTATAAAAAAAAAAGGAATAAAATAAAACATATAAAAAAGCTTGGATACAAAAAAATTGTATAAAAAAGTAAAAAATATGATTAAAAATAAATCGGATAGGTGGAATGGTATATTCGCACAGGCCTCCCACTTGGTCATGAAAAGATAAAAAAATTCATTTAGAATTTATTTTCTCTTTTATTTTTTCCCTGGTGGAGGAAGGGAGGCTGTGGGTCCTTAAAATCTTAACTCCAAAATAGCTCATCACAGCTAAACAATATCTTTACAAAAAGCATTCGCCTCAATGAGTGGAGTCCGTACATGTCATGTTTATTGACTTCAGTTGCTGGAATAAATGTTACAGCCATTTCTTTATTTTTAGAAAAAGATTAATATCTTTGAAACGGCTTAACCCAACTCCATAAGAAATACGTCAAGACAATTATTGTGAACTTGATATCTGTATTAATATTTTTTTTCTGTTGGGGGGACCTCTGGAGAAAGAGATGCATTAACATCTCCAATGGTTGATCAGAGGCAAATAATTTATTTGCAAAAAAAAATAAATTAATCTCAATAAAAATAATCTATTGATTTGGTTCACTTATATGAATGTTTAACCAATTATCATAATTCATGATTCATAAAACGTATATCAAGGCATAGTGTAAGTATGTATCAGAGATCCTTAATACTAACTCTGGTATGTATTAACTCTATTTGGTTTTGCCATCTGCCGTTTCAGAGGAGTTGGCTGCACAAAATTGGTCACCTACACACATATGTAGAGACAGGATTTTTTTTCATCTTCTCGAATCATGCCATTTGAAATCCAATTCCGTGAAAAAAAAATTGATTCAGGGAAACGAACACAAAGGCCTTCACTTTTAATGAGTTGCAGGCCAAAAAAAACGGTAAAAGTGTGGCAGCGCGTCTAATATTAAATATTAAAACGAAAATACTACATAATAAAATAAATACGCCAGCACACCTTTTACCTATTTAAATTATATGTTTTACTTTTTAATGCACTTTCTAAGGTAAAAGCTTAAAAAGTTTTCTTTTTTATGTTTTATTTTATTGAGTGATCAAAACATTGAAAACTTTCATAATGTATTCTCATATATTCATATAATTGCTGAAACGACATATTTGGTAGTTCTTTTATCATTTCGTCGGTTAAGCATAAGAATTTATTTCTGAAAGATAGTTGAGTATGTGCGAAACATGGTCGTGGAGTTTTTTTTACAAGTGTTCAATATAACTTTCTTTAGTTACACGTATAATGTCAAGACTGTATGTAAATTCCTGCCAAAGACGTTGTAATGTTTCACTGGTAATTGAGTTAACAGCAGCAGTAACCCTTTGTTTAATTTCACATAAATTCGTGGATAATGGTGTCATATAAACTTTATCTTTTACAAATCCCCGAAGGAAGACATCACAATGGGGTCATATCAGGAGACGTAGGTAACAGTCGATTTCTTTGGGCTTCGTATAAGTGTCTCTCACTCTATCAAGATTTTCCGCAGAAATGCCTGGTCGCCCTCCACTTTTACCTTTACATAGAAATGCACTGGCCTCGAACTGATGATACCACCTTCGAATACTCTGAGCCGTAGGCGGATTAATTCGGTATTTTTTACGAAATTCATGCTGAAAGGTGATTACTGATCCGCATCTCGCAAACGAGAACACGTAAAAGGACGTCAATATCACTTCTGCGGCCGCAAAACCCTGTCAAACAGCTTTCGTGAAATAGCTTCATGAAAAAAACATGGGCACCATCTTGTGTTCACAATATAAAACTTAGATATTTAACCTTTGTATTCAACTATTACTTATTATTCTATGTCATTTATTTTCGAAAATATGGATTTTTGAAATCGGATGAATCATTTTGAATAACTTTGTATTTGGGTTGTTTCGTTAGGTTTTTATGGGCGCGTCAACACCTAGCTCATTTAGCGCCTTTTCACATGACTAATATTTGTACATAAACCGGGTCCGAATATAAACATCCATGCTCACGGCGGGGTTCGAATCCGCGACCCGACGGACTAGAGAACTAGAAAGTCCACGTCCCAGCCTTCTTCGCTACTGGCCCGGTTCAGCCTTTTTAGGACACCCTGTAAATATTAATAGTTAATTGGTCAGTATCATTAGAGAAATCTAGTTAAATGTACTGTTTCATTTACTTAAATTCAGGAATTGTGACATTTTATGTCAGTGGGTGTCATATGGGTCCGGCGAGAACGGAGAATTAGATTTTCTTTATTGTGGTTTGAGCTGGCCAGGTGGCCGAGAGGGCTAGGACGTAGATTTTCTAGTTGTCGAGTCCAGTTGGTCGTGGCGTCGACTCCCGCTGCGGGCATGGATGCTTGTGTTTTTCCCGGGATACGTACAGATAAAACTTGTGTAAAAGGCGCAAAATGACCTTAGTAGTCGACGCCAAAAATTCTAAAAAACCAACCAACCATTATTGTGGTTTGGGTAATGCATATGCGCTTGGGTTTCATTTAGTTGTTTCTAATTCCAAGATGGTTAAACATCATATGTTGTTGTTGTTGTTAATATTAAAATTTACCCTTTAGTTTCAGGAGATCTGTTTTCATGGATAATTATTTGTCGTTGTTTAAGCGATCGTTGTTGTATCGTTTATTGCACTGCAACAGAGAGAGCGACTGCTGGGAGCTGGCATTGTTTTCTCGGGCAATATTTCTGAGAAAATGATGCTAGTCTCCCAGCAGGTTATTGTTGTATTTTTTGCTTGTTTAAAAGAGGCTGTATTTTATGGAATTCTTTGTTGGGGTACGGAGAGAGAAGGCCGTGCTAATGGATGTGGAGAAGAGCGTGGTACGATCGAATCTGTAACCCTAAAGGCGAGAACCGCATGTGAAGTGGCTTCACTGTAAAAGCATCTATTAGTATGATGAAATAATTTGTTTTGCAAGTTTAATTTTTATTTTTACTTATTGAGGTTCAATTTTTCGCTTTTGTTTATGATTGCATCGACTGCGGGCTTCTGAAACATTTCGAACACAACATCAGTGCTCCGAAGTGAGGTGACCTAGTCCTGCCTATGTAAGATGACAGCTTTTGGTGAGTGACCGTTTTGATTATGGTTTCCAGGCGCGGATGTTCGTCGCCAACATCGAAACTCATGGTGTGTTTTCCCGATGTGAAATTGACAAAAGTGTTCGACAGAGGTTAGCTTGATTAACGATATGCCCCATGTGAACTCCACTAGATTGGATCACCTCAACATAAGTTTATATGCGCGGCTGTTCTACAGAAAGTAGTAGCCTCCCCGGAAGAATTGAAATGTTTTAAAATGTTATAAACTAGTGGCGAAAGCTTAGTAACTTAAGTATTTGCATGTATTGATTTCTTCTAAAGACGAGGGTGACTCTGAGGCTCCTAACATATAGCAAATCGACCCGTCGCTAACGGTGAGCGAGGTTTGAGGAAGCCAAAACGTGGTGATCACTGAGTCCCCTCCAGGCAGTAATGCGGGGATAGAGGAGAAACGCGTGGCGAATAGCACGACAACGTTTTCACCGTATCCTGCGGGGTGGGATGTTTGGGTAGAGTACGCATAGAAACTGTACGGAGAAACGTACCCGCGGAGGGTTACAGTGTTCTCCCCCTCCCCAAATACTGTGGTTGAACAGAAAACAAAAGGGAACACACAACGTCGTGGGAGACGTTGGCCATACTAATTTAGCGGTGTGCATTCCCCGTGGAAATGGCACTATAGTACCTTGCCACTGTTGTTGCGTTGTTCCCGCACCATAGCAGGTAGAACTGTTTCTACTCTGACATGAACGTATGCATATGGAGCAGTAACTCAGAGCCACGCCTTAAGGCTCGATGTTGTACATGTCGATGTATAGTACATAAGTTGATACAGTTTTAAATAGTCTTGTGTATAGAGAAGGTAGTATCGACACCTTTAGTAGATATTTAGCTAGCGAGGGGCCCCTCCAAGTGATATGTAAGGCACTGTCTCAGTGTATAGTGTAAACCAGAGTTTACTATTCTTATTATTAAAGGCATTTATGAAATTGGCCACATGTCTGTGTCAATGCTTTGCCCAGTTTTACCAGGCCCCGAACCCCTGACGCGCAACCCCTATACTATAATTTGTTGCATAAGGTCATTAGCGGCTAGAGTAGTAGGAGTGGAGTGGGGGCACGTCACATAATAAAGTAAAAATTTACTTTAAAGCAACTGCGGATTAAAAGGCCTATTTTGAAATTAACATGACTCTGAACTGGAATTATGTATTATTGCCACCAGGATCGCTAAAATTATCGCAAGATTTTATTTATTGCTTTATATCCAGTAAGTTCTAATAATTTTTTGAATGTCCACATAAAATATTAAACATTTCTATAAAAAAAAAAAGTTACTCTTAAAGTTTTCAATGAACTGCAGTTAATTTACCTGTTTTTTTTGTTTTTTTCCAAATATACATTAATTTAAACACAGGTCAAATAGAGTGCTGAGTTATTCTGATATGGGTTGAAGCGTCTATTTTCTTATCACCAATTTAAAACAAACAATTAGCAAGTTTGTGAACCATAAAATTTTTCTGCGATTTTATTTTTTAAATCTCAAGTTTTTGGAATATCTATCAGAGGCTATCTATCTATAAAAGAAACTTCCTCCAAACAAACAAATACAAAATTTGTTGAAATTTAATAGGAGTTACAAATTCTTGTTATGTGTTGTCTGTCATCGGCGATTTTTATTTCTTTTATATCGGGAAGTGACCTATTTAAGAGCAGTAATAAGAAGTGGGGTACAATATTATGTTTAATTGTCTTTTTGAACTCGGTAACGCGCTTTCTCACCAAAATCAACTGAAAGCTTTTTCCAAGTATCAGTTCCGTAATTTTTATTTCAGACTACCTGATATTCCCGGCATTGCTTGAGCTCTTTTTAGATGAAATTTTGCAATAGCTGAATGTTAATATACAGAGAAAATAGAAATAAAAAAAGCATTGAATTAAAACCGTAAAAATTCATCTTGCAAAACCGAAAAAAATTCTTTCAAAATGCTCCCAATGGATGTCCTTCTCCAACTATGGCACAGGCTCACCCAAGTAATTTCTTGGTAACGTAATCTTACTTTAGATGTATCCTAGCCGACTCTTCTTCATCAGGTGTTCGATAGGCGTCTACAATTTCTTTTATGGGGCCTTCCTGGATGGCGTTGGATGTACGTGATCGTTTTTTTCTGTGTGCTCAGCAATTTCAACACTCTGAGTGGAGTTATTCACTATTGGCAATCTGTTGTTGCAATTCGGATTCAACTCTCGGTGTCTTGAAGCAAAACTTGGGCATTCATCACTTTGCGTGGTCTAGTAGTCACTGTTTCTTCTGTTGACACATTTAGGTTGTAAATGGCCGCTTTGAAACTTCGATGACCACTGGGTCACTCACAACTTGCTCAGTGGTAGCTAGTGCGCTGGCGAATTCCGATATAGCGCTGAGCGAAGGGGCTGCTTCCTCTGCCACCTTTTGCAGTGTAACTCAATAGTTTGCTAACTCTCCATTATCTCCAAATACTGCTCATTTTGAAAGATTTTCAAGAAACTGTTAAATTCTAATAACTCTCAATTCTAAGAAAAGCCCGTACGAAAGGAATTCTTTGTATTGTTACAAATTCCGACGGCCTCTCACTGATTCTCAGACGAGGAAGACCCTTTCAGCAGTCTGCTTGCGACCAGTATGCGAAAGTTGAAATTATGATCAGGAAATTAAAAAGCTCGAAAAACATTACATTTTATAAGAGATGGTCCGCGACGTAAGCATGTAAGTGGGTATCCTCAAAATATGTTTGTTATAGAATTTTACATTATCGTAACACAATCATGATAATAATGAAGAAAAGAAATAATCCGTCTTGAAATTAATTTACGGTCTTAATGAATGTTATATATCATTTAACCTACTATACAAATATACCGGGTGTTTCTAAATGGAAGGACTAAAAGTAGATAGTGTGATTCTTTGCATCAATAGAAGCAAAAGGTTTCTTATCGAAAATGTCGAAAACTCAAAATAAAATTGCGTTGTTACGTCATTTATGAACTTTCTGCACCAACACTTCACATAATGAACTGCGCTATGGCACGAGAAAACGGTGGCAATTGTCGAGATTAAATGATGTTTTCCGCCATCTTTTAGAAAACTTCGCGTGATATTTAGACCCTTAAAATTTGAGTTGTGATCTTTTTGCATAAGGAACTTTAAGTTTGTTTTCATGCAAAGAATCATGCTAGGTACTTATTGTCCTTCCATTTAGAAACACCCTGTAGAACAGGCAGTCCAGAGATATGGGAAAAGTGATATTATATTTAATATCTTGTTGGAATCCGCTTGCTGAAGTTATGTCAATCGCCCTTCTGGTCATATTTTCTACAAGCCAAAAGTCGTGGGACACCTATACAATTTCGTTTAGGACCTCCTTTTACCGTTGAAAGTAATGGAAACGGTCGAAAGGAGAGAGATCAATTCGAGTTCTGATTCGCTAAAAAGAGAAAGGGAAAAAAGAGGAGGAAAAGACGAACGATTGGTACGAGGCAGAAGATTCGAGACTCGGAACGGAGAAGGTGAAGAAAAGACTCGTGGGAGAGAGAGGAGCAAAGTCGCAATAACAGCGTGCCTTTAGCATTAGGTAGTGTCGACAGGGCCCAAGTCGTTCTGCCGCGCTCGGTAGGCAGCTTTGCGTCCTTTGGTAGTAAACTTTGGAATTATTGCTGTGTGTGTGTAGCGTTGTGGTTGGCGCCTTGACTGGATGTTAATTAATATGTGCTTTTATCTTCCCACTAGCTCCCACCTGCGAGAAGCTTTACCCTCCGAGGTTGCCGTGCTCTGTGTCGACGGTGGCCAGCAGTAGGTGTCCCTCCTACTCCTGCATTAGCCAAGGTTGGTTCGTTCTTCGCTCCGACAGCGGTGACCCAATACAGATGACAACATAAGTAACCCGGCTAATCAATTGGATTCGGACGAAAGCTTTTTAAATAATCGTTATTATCTTTAATGTTAATACCCAGACGGGTAAAGATTATAAAGTCAGAAGTTTTTTATTATTCAATAAGTCAATGAAAGTGAATTGGAAAAAAAAATAAAAAACCTGATGTTTTTTAATGTAAAGTTCGACCCGAGGTCGAACCGCCACTTTGAACTCTGTCATTAAACAGTTTTCAACTAACAATTTTGTCTCCCGCCTTTTCCCTCCTGTACACTAAACATTTTAACCCTGTTTAGTTCCAATGAATACATTGACACTCCTTTTACTAAATTCCTCTCTCAAATCTCTCTTGAGTTCTCCAGGTACCTGCTTATTCATTTTTCTTCTACACCTACACAAAGGGAAACTGCTTTTAAAACCTTGGATGAATTCAACTATTCAACTACAGGAAGTTCAGGCGCTCCACTAGTGACCACAATAAAGCCGCTTTTTCGCTCCTTTTCTAATTATGTCCGGACAATCATCAGAGTTACTAAAGCCAACTATTTCTCCCAATTCTTTAAGAATGTTACCACCAACAAGTTAAAATGGAGATAAATCAATCATCTAATTCACGGAGCTCCTTCTTTTATTACACCATTCCCAGAACCAGCCGTTGTTGAGACCTCTTATTTATTTTCTTTTCTTGAAATGTCTACTACCTTCAAGTTTGGCCACGTTGCCTTCCTGCTCTTATTACCCTTTTGATATTCCTGCTAACCCTTCCTCTTCCTTTTTCATCACTCCCACTTCTCCGGAGGAAGTATCTTGCGCTATCCGCCAACTTAAACCATCCGCTCGTCCGGACACCACCTAGAAAGAAAGCCTCACAACTGAAAAGTCATACATTGTTACATCATTTTAAGTCGACCAGATTTAAAGCTTATCATTGGTAGATATGCGGTTAACAATGGTCGAAATATGATGATGTAAAAATGTATGACGTTTCAGTTGTTTGGCTTTCTTTCTAGGAGGTGTTGGCATTACTCCCGATATTATAAGATTCGCCTGTTCTGGTTTTGCTATTCCCCTTACTATTCTATTTAACATTTCGTTACAAGGCTTTTACCCAACCTGCCTCAGTTCTGCTAAAGTTTTTCCAATATTCAAAACAGGAGACCCTTCTAACTTTTCGAATTACCGACCTATCTCAGTTCTTCCATTTTTTGCAAAATTATTTGAAAAACTCTTTACTTATCGCCTATCCACATATATTTTTTCTAATAATCTCCTGTCCCCCTCCGAACATGGCTTCTTTTCAAAGAGATCTATCCCACTGCCTGCTATGAGCTAATTGACTTTATCGTAGCTAATATGGCTAACAATAAACTGGTGATGATTTTCCAATTGAAAAATGGAAGGAAAAATTCTGCGACCCGGATTCAAACCAGGAACCTCGACTATCATGGCCGACGCCTCAACCAATTGGGCTATCGCAGACACCACGGACAGCCAAGCTGTCTCAAGGTGTCTTAAAGACAACCAAGTTGTCACGGTTGAAAGCCCAATGGGAGACGGGAACCTGGCCCGCAGATCGAGAATTTCTCCACTGCAAACCATTAGAAAGTTGATGAACTCACAAGTAAATAATAATAATTATTTAATAAACTGGTGGTTTCTCTCTTCATTGATTATTCAAAAGCTTTCGACTCTATCTCTCACAATCTGCCTCTGTATAAACTTTCCCATTTTTTTAACATTCGTGGCCCTCCTCTTGCCTGCTAGCTTCCAAACTAATAGACAATATATACTTTGTTTGTTTAACAAATCCTTCCTAACTCTTACTCGAAACATCGGTGTCCCTCAGGGCTCAATTTTATCCCCTCTCCTTTTTAATCTATTTATAAATGATCTCTCTGCACTATTATACCCTGAATCTCTTATTTTATATGCTGATGATGTCACTATTTCATCGGCGAATTCCTCACTTGATAAGTTACAACTCTCCTTTAATCTTGTACTCGAGGATATATTCAACTGGAACTCTTTTAATTATTAAGTGGCGGAAGAAAGAAACTACTTATTGTTTTCACAATGTCCGTCTGTCTGTCTGTCCGTCCGTCCGTCCCGTTAATAATTACCTCATTTTTTGTCGTAGAAGGGTGAAATTCAGAATGTAGCTTATTATGGACATGTACACCTTCACTATTTAATTTGGTTTTGATTGGCCCAATAGGGTCGGAGTTTCGGGGGCGAAAATTAGAGAGGACTAAAAGGTCATTGCGTATTTATGCATATAAAAGAGTGAAATTCGGTATGCAGATTCCTCTGAGCAGGATCAACATTATTGTAAAGTTTGGGCAAAATTGTCCCAATAGAGTCGGAGTTGTGGGGGTGTCAATCACTTGGTCTTAAGAAATATATGGCAACATATAGGATATGATATATCATTCGATCGAAAATGATGAGAAAGGAAAGAAGATAGGGTTCTTTTATATTTTCTAAACAAGCTTACCGGGCCCCGCCCAGCCGGGGTCGTAACCAAGCCGCAAGGATTAATTATGATGTTAGGCATCAATGACGTCCTTGAATACAATGTTTTTGATAAAAGTTCCTTTCTTGTCTTCCAGTTGAGGATCAGAGATCACAACTTTTACATGCTATTTGGAGGTACATCGTGAGAGAGCTACATACATGTGGCCATGAGTAAATACTTCATGGCGCAGATAGATTCCCAAACGCTGGACCGATTGCCCTTGTGCTTTATTGATCGTCATGGCAAATGTAACTTGAACTGGGAACTGTCGACGTTTCAGCATGAAAGGCATGCGCTCGTCTTCACTGATGAGTGTGATACGGGGAATGAATACGCGTTCTCCCTTTCGTGCACCATACTGTGCCCATGTTTCAAATATGCGCATCAATCCTGTTCCTCGTCTATGGAGAATCAAATCACGACCGCAAGTGGCCTGATTGCCATCTATTATGAGTGCAGCCACCTCGTTTGAAGTAGGACAATTGTATCTTCGTAAATCAGTTCTGACAGACTCAAAGATCCGCAGCCGCAAGTTTTCATTTGTGCCAATTTCTAATCCAACTGACCGAAATAAACGTGCAAATTGATTTACTTTGTGTAGAATTTGTTCAATTGTAGTCACTATGTTGTGGTCCAGACCATCCATGATGGAGGACCTAGTATGTGCTGCAATGTCTGAATCAGTGTCGTAGATATAAATCTGTGCAAATGAAGGTCTTCTCTCTCTCCTGTGGAGGAAGTAGTGAACCAATACGATGACACATGGTTCCTTGTATCCGGAAGGTGTAGATGCCATCTTTCCCATTGTAGCACCTTTAATCTTCAGTCTTGCATCTTCTTTTAGTATGGCACACACATGCCTTCATTGGCACACACACACGGCGGATACTAACTTTATTATATATGATGATGATGATACAAGGTTCGAGAAAAACAATTTTTGATTAAAAAAATGGAGGGTTAAAAAGTGCAGATGAAGAAATAAAAAAATAGATGATTGGTTTTGTTAGAAAGTTTGGCTAACAGCAAATAAGTCAAATAAGTCAACTTCGAGTCGAGTGCGGTACACTGAGGCGCGAAAAACAACAGCAAAAACAGTATTAACAGCTAAAGCCAAGGCCTGGGAGAAGTTCGGGGAGAAATTGCAGGCAGACCTTGGCCGGAAAACAAGGTATTCTGGCAGACCGTGCGCCGCCTCCGTGGAAAGAAGTATCTTTCATCACAAACTATTAAGAGTTCAGATGGGAGGCTTCTGAAAACGGAGGAGAGCGTGTTGCATAGGTGGAAGAAATACTTTGCATCTCTTTTTAATCCGGTGACAGCAACAACTGAAGCACATGAGGTGCACTTTGGAGTGGAGAATAGTCACGGTAGTATCACTGAAGCAGAAGTCACATTGGCAATTGAGTCCCTGAAGACTGGTAAAGCTGCAGGTGTTGATGAAATCCGGTCCGAGATGTTGAAGGTCTTAAATCATGATGGTATCCTGTGGCTGACTCGAGTGTATCAGGTTGCTTGGATATCTGGACAGGCCCCTAAAAAAAGGGAGATTAGTAAGATTGCAACAACTATCGAGGCATCTCTTTGCTCAACATTCCTGGGAAAGTGTACGCTTAGTGTCTGGAGAAGAGAAGTCGGGAAATGGTCGACTCCAAACTGTCGTGGGAGCAGTGTGGTTTCCGACCTGGCCGAAGCACGACGCATCACATCTTTGCTCTACGGCTAATCTTTGAGAAATCCTGGGAGTATGGACTGGATAGACAGGGGCAGCCGAGGCGATGAGCGTGGGTGACTGCCTGGTGGAGAGGTTGCTCTTTGCTGACGACCTTGTCCTCCTTGGGTCTTCTCGCACGAACCTGCATGCACTAGACCGGTTTGCAGGCAAATGTAAAGAAGCTGGGATGAAGATCAGTGTGGCTAAAACTGAGGTTCTGGTCCTTTCAAGACAGCCTGCTCAGTGCGCTCTCCATGTCAGGGGAGCCTCATTGAGACAGATGGAGAAATTCAAGTATCTCGGGATTGCATTCACGAGTGATGGACGGCAGGAGAAAGAATTGGATTCTCGGATCGGTTCAGCAAGCTGTGTCAGACGTGAACTGCTGCGATCCGTGGTAACGAAACGCGAGCTGGGTAACAGTGCCAAGCTCTCCGTCTTTAAATCTATCTTTGTCCCCATTCTCACCTATGGTCATGAGGCTTGGGTAATGACCGAAACTGTGTGATCGCGTGTACAAGCGGACGAAATGAGATTTCTATCGATAGAGTGCACAGCAGCACAATAAGGGAGTCTTTAGGTGTTGAGCCGCTACGTCTCCGCATTGAGAGATCTCAGTTGCGATTGTATGGCCACGTGATACGGATGCCGCAAACTGGTCTTCCTAGGCAGTTGTTATTTTCCAAGCCGGTGGGTAAGAGACCAAGGGGTCGGCCTAGAACCAGGTGGCTAGACTACATGGATAATCTGGGTTCGAGTCGCTTGGGTATTGCCAGGGAGGACATGCGCCTGATGGCGGAAGATCGCGATCGCTGGAGATCCTCCATAGGCTGCTGCCCCCGCGACCCTAACGGATAAGCGCGTTTGAAAAGTAAGTAAGTAAGAAATTTTGGCGTCGACTACTAAGGTCATTTTGCGCCTTTTACACAAGTTTTATCTGTACGCAGCCCGGGACAAATACAATCATCCATGCCCACGGCGGGATTGGAACTCACGACTAGATGGCCTCGAGAACTATAAAGTCTACGTCCTAGCCCTTAATTTCTTGTTTACATTTAAATCTAGAGAAACAACATGTATTATTTTCCAACAACGTAATAAAAAGTTCGACACTAATAACTTTACACTTCTATACAATGCTTATATTATTAAGCCATCGAATTCATTCATATATTTAGTTATCCATCTGTCTTTTAATCTTTCCTGGGATATACATATTAAAGCTTTGACTTCTGCTCTGAATCAGCGCCTAAGTTTATTCTCTCGTTTACACTTTATCCCTCATAAGATTCTCCTATGCCTTAATTCACTCTTCTTCTAATTGTGGATTATAATTCTGTGGTTCAACTTCTGTTCAAGTTAATTTACAGCGTTTATTTCGAATACAAAATTGGTTGTCTGGATCTGATTTAAACTTAGGAAACCGGCGCCAGTTTCTCATCTTTTCAAGCTAGTTAGCGTAATTCCTATTTATCAGCTATACTCATTTAATTTAGCCATGTTCATTTACAAATGCTTAAACAACCATTTAACCACTTCTCTTCTACAATCTCTTTTTTCCTCTGATACAACACCTCCTTAAATTACACGACTTAAACAACCCTTAAATTTTCCTCGAATTAAACATAATTATCAGCTTAAAAGCATTCTAAACTCTGGCATAAGACTTTGGGCCGACCTGAATCATGAAATTCGCTCTGCGCCTAATTTAGCAATCTTTTAATCAAGACTGTTGAGTTTACTTTACACCTGCTCCCTAATGGATTAACCTCCCCCCCCCTTCCCCCTACCTTCGCTCCCTTTTTCATTTGAATTTTACTAATTTATTATTTTGATTGTCACTCGTTGTTCCTTTACCCGTCCATGGACCTATCTTGTCGGCCTCTGGCCATACTGGCTCTGAACGGATGTTCTGCATAACTAACAATTATGAAATAAATAAAATAAATAAATAAATATCCAGTAAGTTCTAATAATTTTTTGAATGTCCACATAAAAAATTAAACAATTCTATAAAAAAAAGTTGCTTTTAAAGTTTTCAATGAACAGTAGTTAAATTCGCTGGGTTTTTTTTTCAAATGTACATTAATTTATAGACAGGTCAAATAGAGTGCTGAGTGATTCTGATATGGGGTTAAGCGTCTATTTTCTTATCACCAATTTAAAACAAACAATTAGCAATAATGTGGACATTCATCCTCTTGTATGATTTTGTTTTTTAAATCTCAAGTTTTTGGAGTATCTATCAGAGGCTATCTATCAATAAAAGAAACTTCTTTCAAATAAACTAATACAAAATTTGTTGACATCTCAAAGAAGTTACAGATTCCTTTTATGTGTTGTCATCGGCGATGTTTATTTCTTTTGCATCTGGAAATGATCTATTTAAGCGCAGTTATCAGAAGTGTTGATACAATATTATGTTGAATTGTCTTTTTGAACTCGGTAACGCGCTTTCTCACCAAAATCAACTGGAAACTTTATCGAAGTATCACTTCCGTAATTTTTTATTTTAGACTACCTAATATCCCCTGCATGGCTCGAGCTCTTTCTTGATGAAATTTTGCAATACCTGTATGTTAATATACAGTGAAAATGAAAAAGCTTAGAATTAAAACAGTAAAAATTCATATTTAGAAACGGAAAAGAATTCTTTCAAAATGCTACCAATGGATGACCCTCCCCAACTCTGGCACAGCTCACCTAAATAATTTCTTGGTCAAGTAATCTTATCTTCAGATGTACAGGATGTTGCAGATAACTGCAGGGCAGTATAACGGGAAGCCTACCCACTCGATTGCAGGGGTCTGCTCGAGATCAAATGATAATTGGGTAATTTTATCAATAAAATTACAGTTTTGATGTTCATCCTCCCCTCCCCGATTATGGAAACGGCTGGCTGCTGCAGGCCACCTTCATCTCCCTCCATTCTGCCAATTGAGCGAGCCTGCCCCTGCAATCGAGCAAGTAGGCTACCCGTTATACTGCCCTGTATTTATCTGCAACACACTTTACACTAGCCGACTGCTCTTCATCAAGTGTTCGATAAGCGGTCGCAATTTCTTCCTTGGTGCCTTCTTTGGTGGTGGTGATCTTCATCTGTGTGCTGTGCAATTCCAACTATCTGAATGGGATTATTCACTACTTGGCAATCAGTTGTAGCAATTCTCGGTGTCCTGAAGGAATGCTTGGGCATTCATCAATTTGCGTGGTCTAGCAGTTGCTGTTTCTTCTGTTGGCACGTTTGGATTGTCGATGGCCGCTTTGGAACTTCGATGACCACTGGGTCACTCACCATACGCTCAGTGGCAGCCAGTGCGCTGGCGAATTCCGATACAGCGCTGAGCGAAGGGATTGCTTCCTCTGCCACCTTTTGCAGTGTTACTGAATAGTCTGCTAACTCTCCATTATCTCCAGATACTGCTCATTTTTAAAGATTTTCAAGAAAATCTTAAGTTCTAATAACAATCAATTCTAAGAAAAGCCCGAACGACAGAAATTCTATGTATTGTTTCAAATTCCGACGGCCTCTCACTGATTCTCAGAAGAAGAAGACCCTTTCAACAGTATGCTCACGACCATTTTGCGAAATTTGAAATTATGATCAGGAAATTAGAAAGCCCGAAAAACATTACCTTTTAGAAGAGAGTGGGCCGCGACGTAAGCATGTAACTTGTGTTCCTCAAAATATTTTTCTTAATGAAATTTACTATACCGTAAAACAGTCATGATAATAATGGGAAAATAAAGATCTCTCTTGAGATTGATTTACATGTCTTAATGAACGTTATACAACTTTTTCCTATTCCCTACTATACAATAATGGAACACGCAGTAAAGAGATATGGGAAAAGTGATATTATATTTAATATCATGTTGGACTTCCTCGTGCTGAAGTTACGTCAGCCACCACCCTTCTGGGCATATTTTCTACAAGTTGTGGGATACTTATTCAATATCGTGTAGGACCTTCTTTTGCCTGGCGAACTCTACAAGTCGGCGGAAGTCCATTCAGGAGATGTTCGACCATAATTGAAGTTTCGATAGCCGCCCATAATTTCGTGAGTGTTGCAATTGTCGGTTCTTGTGCACGAATGGATCGTTCGATAATATATTAAATATGTTCGATGGGGTTCATGTCTGGCGATCTAGGTGGCCAGTTCATTTGTTGCAATTACTCAGATTGCTCCTCAAACCAATCTCGAGTAATGTTGGCCTGGTTGGCGCATTGTCCACCTGGAACATCCCTTCTTTGTTAAGTCATGAAGAGCTGCAACCGGTCACCAAACAACTGGACATAAAGATTCTCAATCAATGGTATATCATATTGTTGATTAGGGGACCCAACCATATAAATGCCATATAAAACAGCCCAAATAATGATGGCGCCACCACCAACTTGCACAGTGCCTTCCCGATAACTTGAGTCCATGGTCTCATGGAGTCTGCGCCATACACGAACTCTACATCAGCTTGCACCAATTTGAATGCCCGTGGTGGAAGATAATGCCTGAAATGTCCATGGTGGGAATCTCTTGACATTGTGGATCGAGGAATGTCTCATGTGTCTAGCTCCAACTATCATTGCGCATGTAGTCATAATGACTTTACGAGACATTTCAAACATCTGATATAGTTGTGTTCTTTTAAATTGGAGGCTCAAGGTCATGCGATATCTCGCGTAACTATAGCAACCTTCGTCTTTTTAGAGACTATGCAAGATATTGAAATAAATTGTGACGTCCACCTCTTGCCACAAGGCAAGCTGACGTTGACTCAAGGAACAATGTATTAGTGACTACAAATGACACGTGATGTATTTGTATTGTTTCGTTAGATTTTTATGGGCCGCCAACAGCTAGGTCATTTTGCGCCTTTTTACATAACTAATATCTGTACACAATCCGGGGACAACACAAACATCCATGCCCACGGCGGGATTCGAACTCGGTATCCAACGGACTAGAAATCTAGAAAGCCTACGTCCCAGCCTTCTCGGCTACTGGCCCGGCTCAGCCTTTTTAGGACACCCTATAAATATTAATAGTTAATTGGTCAGTGTCATTAGAGAAATCTAGTTAAATGTACAGTTTTATTCACTTAAATTAAGGAATTTAATCAAGTAAAAATTTACTTTAAGGAAATACGGATTAAAAGGCCTATTTTGAAATTAACGTTGACTCTGAAATGGAATGACGAGGTCGTATGAACTCGTATGTATTATTGCGACAAGGGTCGCTAAAGTTTTCGCAACATTTTTTTTATTAATTGCTTTATATCTATTATATTTCTTGTGCACATCTTTCGAGTTCACTCCATTATATTTTAATTCCCAAATATACTTCTGTTAGGTCTTACTTCGAAATATTAACCATCTTAATTAACAATTAACGTTTTCTGATTACTATCTACCGTCCCCCTTCGGAAAATTCTCTACATTTCTCACTTCTCTGTCCTCTTTGAACCTCGACATAAGTCTTTCCACTAAAAAAATTCTTATATCTGCAGACTTTAATATGGACTTTTCCAAATTCTCTCTCAACGTTAGCTCTCTTCTTGACCTGTTAGCCAGGGAGGGTCTCTCATCATTAATTTCCGCCCCCACTCATTACTCTAGTTCATGCCATTCCTATTCTCTTATTTAACAAATTTTCTGCTTACCATCTGACAATATATTCAGCGACTCCCTTGATTGCTCTATTTCCGACCAGTTCCCTATTTATTCTTTACAATCGTTTAACACTTTTCCTTACTATATTTCCTTACACCGTAAAGTTCAAATTATTACTTCCAATCGGCTAACGGTTTTTAATTCATTTTTAGAACAGACTGATTGGGATACCCTCGTTAGTTCCAATGAAGACATTGACACACTTTTTACTAAATTCTTCTCTCAAATCTCTCTTGGGCTCTCCAGGTACCTACCTTTTCATTTTTCTATTACACCTACACCAAGGCAAACTGCTTTAAAACCTTGGATGAATTCAACTATTTTATCCCTGATCTCACACAAAACGTAGAGTGACCACTACTGACCACTGTAACGTGTAAATTATTTTAAGCTTGTAGAGTTGCACAGTGGAAAATTGTAAAGCACGTATACAGAAGGCGTGAATGAAAAGTAAAAATATTTATTTCAAAAATTGACTTAAATAAATAAATAAATAAATAAATAAAACCTTAAACCTAAGATAAGTAAGATTGCAATAAATTAACGTAAATAATAAATGCAATAAAGCAAAATGGTAACTACTTAGTTCACAAACTAATGTAATGACGTAAATTGCTTAGCTATCATATACACTTGGAAACAAAAAAACACTAGATCCACGTTAGGATCTTTTAAAGCTAATAGCTTCAAATTTAAACACTTGAAGAAATAAGATAACACAACTTGTTAGACGACGCTGTCGACACTAACACACACACCTCCACAATATCAAACAGGCGGAGTAATGCTGTAGCACCAAAATCAGAAGATCATTCAATTTCTTTACTGAAAATCACAAGCGATAATCACACTTTACACCACCAACATGAGGTGACGTTCAAAAAAACACAAATATGGGCCACTGTCGAGTATACGAATACAAATGTCACTGTCCGGTGAATTTACGCTGATAAATCACTATCCATTAAAGCTGAATGGTTCAGCCCGCTCCTATGTAGAACGGAAAAAGAAAAATTAACACGTTCGGAACTTATGGCAAATAATACAAATGCATCGTCGCTAAGTTATATGTTGCCAATAGAAAGACGCTTCAATAACGAAGGGTTTCGTTGAGCCTTAGTCTATGAAAAATAAAGCGTTCTAATTGGTATTAACAAGAACAAAGCCTAGTCCGTCGTTTAGATAGGCGTTTAACCCAAAAGGCCACAGCCCACGTAAGTATGAGACCTAACTGAGCCGGTAAGCTTTCAACTCCAAGAAAACTATCGAAGCCAACTTGGTGCTTAAGAATAACTGAACTTTAGTGCTTACCAGGCAGTCTATACCGTGGCTGACAGTCCGTCGGGGAATCTTAATTCCTTCCCAATCATCCGCCTTCGGAAAATCTTTAGAGTTCAATATGCCACGTATGCAACCCGACGGCTTCGTAATAGCGGAGTTCTCCTCTCCTCCTTCGCTCGTCGAAGAAGCAAGCTCGCCGTAGTTAGCTGTAACTGCGCCGAGTCGGATGTCTGATTCTTCCTACTCTCTGCCTTTAGGAAACACATCACGCTGCATTATCCAGCAGTTCGGCCATTCGGGGCGTTTTTCCGACCTCTCCATAAGGCTCTCACTTTGCTTCTCCCCTGATCTTTCGATTTCACGTCTTCATGACGAAACTCCCGCTCTCTTCCCTTATTGGCGGGGTTTTCATGACACTTTTGACGTCGAGCATCTCCAACTCGAAGAATAGAAATAACGAGAGTAGAAAGGGGCGTTGACGTCATCGGAATCTTGAATGTCGCTCAAATTCCGTGACAACCACCATAGAGCCGCTATTCCCTCCTTTTCTAATTATGTTCGGACAATCATCAGAGATACTAAAGCCAACTATTTCTCCCAATTCTTTAAGAATGTTACCTCCAACAAGTTAAAATGGAGATTAATCAATCATCTAATTCACGGAGCTCCTTCTTTTATTACCCCATTCCCGGATCCAACCGTTGTTGAGACCTCTCATTTATCCTCTTTTCTTGAAACTCTACTACCTTCATGTTTGGCCACGTTGCCTTCCTGCTGTTACTACCCTTTTGATATTCTTGCTAACCCTGTCTCTTCCTTTTTCATCACTCCCACCTGTCCGGAGGAAGTATCTTGCGCTATCCGTCAACTTAAACCCTCCGCTCGTCCGAACTCCCTGGGCATTAGTCCCGATATTATCAGATTCGCCTGCTCTGGTTTTACTATTCCCCTTACTATTCTATTTAACAATTCGTTTTTAAGAAGGTTTTTACTCAACCTGCTTCCGTTCTGCTAAAGTTATTCCAATATTCAAAACAGGAGACCCTTCTAACTTTTCGAATTACAGCCCTATCTCAGTTCTTCCATTTTTTGCAAAATTATTTGAAAAACTCACGCCTATCCTCATATATTTTTTCTAACAATCTCCTGTCCCCCTCCCAACATGGCTTCTTTTCAAAGAGATCTACATCCACTGCCCGCTATGAGCTAATTGACTTTATCGTAGCTAATATGACTAACAATAAACTAGTGGTTTCTCTCTTCATTGATTGTTCAAAAGTTTTCGACTTTATCCCTCACAATCTGCTTCTGTATAAACTTTCCCATTTTTTTAACATTCGTGGCCCTCCTCTTGCCTGGATTTCTAGCTTCCTAACTAATAGACAATATACGCTTCGTTTGTTTAACAAATCCTCCTGAACTCTTACTCGAAACATCGGTGTCCCTCAGGGCTCAATTTTATCCCCCTCTCCTTTTTAATGTATTTATAAATGATCTCTCTATTATAACCTGAATCTCTTATTTTATATGCTGATGATGTCACTATTTCATTGGCGAATTTCTCACTTATAAGTTACAATTCTCCTTTAATATTGTACTCGAGGATTTTTTCAGCTGGAACTCTTTTAATTATTTACATTTAAATCTAGAGAAAACAAAATATATTTTTTTCCACCAACGTAATAAAAAGCTAATAACTTTACACTTCTATACAATGCTTATATTAGTAAGCCATCGAATTCATTCAAATATTTAGGTATCCACCTCTCTTTTAATCTTTCCTGGGATATACATATTAAAGCTTTGACTTTTACTCTGAATCAGCGCCTAAGTATATTCTCTCGCTTACACTTTCTCCATCATAATATTCTCCTTTTACTGTACTATGCCTTAATTCACTTTTTTCTTACTTATGGATTAAAATTCTGAGGTTCAACTTTTAAACTTAATTTACTGCGTTTATTTCGCAAACAAAAATGGTTTGTCCGGATCTGATTTAAACTTAGGAAACCGGCTCCAGTTTCTCATCTTTTGAACCTAGTTGGCATAATTCCTATTTATCAGCTATACTAATTTAATTTAGCCATTTTCATTTACAAATCCTTAAACAACCCTTTAACCACTTCTCTTCCAAATCTCTCTTTTCCACTAATACAACACCTCCTTAAATTACACGACTTAAACACTCCGTAAATTTTCCTCGAGTTAAACATAATTATTAGCTTAAAAGCAATCTAAACTCTGGCATAAGACTTTGGGCCGACCTGAATCATGAAATTCGCTCTGCGCCTAATTTAGCAATCTTTAAATCAAGACTGTTGAGTTTACTTTCCAACTTCTCCCTAATGGATTACCCCCCCCCCCTTCCCCCTCCCTACGCTCCCTTTTCCTTTTGAATTTTACTAATTTATTATTTGATTGTCACTCCTTGTTCCTTTACCCGTCCAGGGACCTACCTTGTCGGCCTCTGGCCATACTAGCTCTGAACGGGTGTTCTGCATAAACTAAAAAATATGAAATAAATAAAATAAATAAATAAATATTCAGCAAGATCTAATAATTTTTTGAATGTCCACATAAAAAATTAAACAATTCTATAAAAAAAAAAGTTACTATTAAAGTTTTCAATGAACAGCAGTTAAATTCCCTGGGGTTTTTTTTTAATGTAGAAAGGTCAAATAGAATATTGAGTTCCTCTGAAATGGGTTTAAGCATCTATTTCCTTATCACCAATTTAAAAGGAAGGATTACCAATTTTATCGCTTATCCATTTTTCCGCTTTGTTCTATTGTGTAATTTTTAAACACTCAATGTATAAATCTCAAGTTTTTGGAGTATCTATGGAGTTGAAAAGAATATTTCAACTCTGTCAGGGTTATTCTATCTATTATTTTATAAACATCCTCCAAATAAACAATTTTTTTTTGTTTCGTGATTTTTATTTCATACTACCTAATATCCCCGGCATTGCTCGAGCTCTTTCTTGATGTAATTTTGCAATACCTCCATGTTAATATACAGTGAAAATCAACACATGAAAAAGCTTAGAATTAAATGAGTAAAAATTCATATTGCAAAACCGAAGAGAATTCTTTCAAATGGATGACCCTCTCCAACTATGGCACAGCTAACCTAAATAATTTCTTGGTCACGTAATCTATCTTTAGATATACAGGGTGTTGCAAATAACTACATGGCAGTATAACGGGGAGCCTACCCGCTTGATTGCAGGGACCTGCTCGACATCAAATGATAACACTGGGGAACAAAAAAAATTTTTTTTCGTGGTGCCTGGAATGTTAGAACTGATTTTGATTATATTTGATGTGTTGATTCAAAATATGAAAACAGTTTCTCTCTATCAGCTATAGTTTTTGAGATACAGCACCACTAACTTAATGCGCTTTTGTTATTTGTTATGGTACAGAGGTGCGACGTTGATATAATAAGTCTGGGAAAAAGTTCGTGGCGTTTTTCCTGATAGATGGCCACGAATTTTACTTAAAAAAACGTCATGATTATCAGCGCCATAATTATCAAAAAAGAGCGTACCTTAGATTCTTTGGCGTTAAGCTTGGTGACCAAGACAAAACGTGGGCACCACTTGTTGTGTGTAAAATTTTTATGGAACACTTATGGCAATGGACTAATGGACAAAAGAGAAGTCTGAAATTTGGTGTGCCGATGGTTTGGAGGGAACCCAGAAACCACAATGATGACTGCTATTTCTGTATTGTGCAAAGTTGCGACGTTAATATCTCGAAAACTAGACCTGATGGAACAAATATAAAGTTATTTTTGAATTCTGCACCCTAAAATTACCTAAGAACACTTGAAAAATCGCCCGGCACCAAAATGTGTGTTGACCTGTGTAATTGGGTAATGTTATCAAAAACATTACAGTTTTGACGTTCACCCTCCCCTCCTCGACTGTGGAAACTGCTGGCTGCTGCAGGCCACATTCATCTCCCTCCATTCTGCCAATTGACCGAGCCGGCCACTGCAATCGAGCGGATAGGGTTCCCGTTATACTGCCCCGTGGTTATCTGCAACACCCTGTACATTAGCCGACTCCTCTTCATTAAGTGCTTGATAAGTGGTCGCAATTTCTTCCATGGTGCTTTCTTGGGTGGCGGTGGAGCTACGTGAACGTTTCTGTGTGCTGTGCAATTCCAACTATCTGTGTGGGATTATTCACTACTTAGCAATCTGTTGTTGCAATTCGCACTCAACTCTCGGTGTCTTGAAGCAAAACTTAGGCCTTCATCACACTGTGTGCTCCAGCAGTCGCTGTTTCTTCTGTTGACACGTTTAGATTGTCGATGACCGCCTTAGAACTTCGATGACCATTGAGTCATTCACTTTCTCAGTGGCAGCCAGTGCGCTGGCGCATTCCGATAAATGGTGAGCGAAGGGACTGCTTCCTCTGCCGCATTTGCTCTGTTACTCAATAGTCTGCTAACTCTCCATTATCTTCAGTTACTGCTCATTAAAGTTTTCAAAACAATGTTAAGTTCTAATAACAGTCAATTCTAAGAAAAGCCCGAGCGACAGAAATTCTATGTGTTGTTGAAAATTCCGACGGCATCTCACTGATTCTCAGAAAAGAAAGATTCTTTCAACAGTATGCTCACGACCATTATGCGAAATTTTAAATTATGATCAGAAAATTAGAAAGAACGAAAAGCCTTACATTTTATAAGAGAGTGGTCCTCGACGTAAGCATGTAAGTTGTGTTCGTCAAAATATTTTTCTTAATGAAATTACCATTACCGTAAAACAATCATAATAATGAAGAAAAAAAAAAGATCCGTCTTGAGGTTAATTTACATATCTTAAAGAATGTTATTCAACTTTTTCCTATACCCTACTATATAATAATAGAACAGGCAGTACAGAAATATGGGAAAAGTGATATTATATTTAATATCTTGTTGGACATCCGCTTGCTGAAGTTACGTCAGCCACCCTTCTGGGCATATTTTCTACAAGCTAAAAGCCGTGGGATACCTATTCAATATCGTGTAGGACCTCCTTTTGCCCGGCGAACTCTATCAACCGGTGGAAGTCTCTCAAGAGATGTTCGCCATGCTGTTTCGATAGCCGCCCATAATGCATGAGTGTTGCAGTTTCAGGCTCTTATGCACGAATGGATCGTTCGATAATATCCCAAATATGTTCGATGAGGTTCATGTCTGGCGATCTAGGTGGCCAATTCATTCGTTGGAATTGCTCAGATTGCTCATCAAACAAATTGCGGTAATATTGGCTTGGTGACATGGCACATTGTCCTCCTGGAACATCCCATCTTTGTGTAGGGACATGAAGGCCAAGAAGGGCTGCAAATGGTCACCAAACAGCTGGACATAAAGAATCTCAGTCAATGGTATGTCATATGGTTGATCAGAGGACCCAACCATATAAATACGCCTAAACCATGATGGAGCCACCACCAACTTGCACAGCGCCTTCCCGACAACTTCGGTCCATTGCCGCCATGCTCGAACTCTATATCAGCTTGCACCAGTTCCTTGAACTCTATAATCGCGACTCATCACCCCAAGCTATGTCCATTGTGGGAGATACTGCCTGAAATGTCCATAGCGGGGTGTCTTGGCCCTGTGGATCGAGGAATGCCTTATGTGTCTAGCTCCAACTATCATTCCGCGTTCAACCTCTGATAATTCTTGCATGTTGTCATAATCACTTTACAAGACGTATCAGACGACTCATAGTAGTGTTCTTTTAATTGGCGGCTCAAGGTCATGTGATCTCTCGCGTAACTATAGCAACCTTTGTTTTCTTAGAGGCTAGGGAGGCTAATGGAAATAAATTGTGACGTACCCCTCTTGCCACACAGCAAGATGACGTAGAACCAAGGAACAATAAATTAGTAACTACAAACGATACATGATATAGTTGTATTGTTTCGTTAGATTTTTATGGGCGCGTCAACAGCTAGGTCATTTTGCGCCTTTTCACATGACTAACACAATCCGGAGACATACACAAACATCCATGCCCACGGCGGAGACATACACAAAACTACGTCCCAGCCTTTCCAGATACCGGCCCGGTTCAGCCTTTTTTAGGACACCCTCTAAATATTAATAGTTAATTATCAGTATAAATAGTCAGTATCATTAGAGAAATTTAGTTAAATATACAGTTTCATTCACTTAAATTGAGGAATTTAATGAAGTAAAAACTTACTTTAAGGAAATACGGAATAAAAGCCCTAATTTGAAATTAATAATGGCTCTGAACTGGAATTATATATTAATGCCACCAGGGTCGCTAAAGTTTTTGCAAGATTTTATTTATTGCTTTGTATCCAGTAAGTTCTAAGCATTTATGAGTCTCCACATAAAAAATTAAACAATTCTATAAAAAAAGTTACTCTTAAAGTTTTTATTAAACTGCAAGTTAATTACCTTGGTGTAATTTTTCAAATCTACATTAATTTAAAGACAGGTCAAATAGAGTGCTGAGTTCCTCGGATATGGGTTTAAGCATATATTAACTTATTGTTAATTTAAA
Organism: Rhysida immarginata; assembly: GCA_023313115.1. Classification (NCBI taxonomy): domain Eukaryota; kingdom Metazoa; phylum Arthropoda; class Chilopoda; order Scolopendromorpha; family Scolopendridae; genus Rhysida; species Rhysida immarginata. The sequence goes on from JAHWFO010050227.1 coordinate 421,273, forward strand.
ACGGAGAATCAATAATTCTATTAATTTTTTCTATTATTCTGTGATTAAGTCGTTGAATACATAAATCTCGAGTTTTTGGAATATCGATGCAGTTGAAAAGAAAATTTCAACCAAATAAACAAATGCAAAATTTGTTGAAATCTCAAAGGAATTACAAATGTTTATTATGTGTAGTGGTATTGGCGTTTTTGATTTCTTTTAGATCTGGAATTGTTCTACAGGGTGAGTCAAAATTCGGTGTACACCTTGTTTTTACGAAAACTTTGCAGGAATCGGGAAATCTGATTATTCCAGTAAGGTATGAGTGAGGTAGTCTATCTTTTACAGTATGTACCGAACATGGGCGCCATCTTTAAATCGGCCATCTTGAATCTAAATCGTTTTTTTAAATGGAAAAGGCGTCGTGTGATAAATCAAATAACATCAGCATTTTCTGACAATTTCATTCCTGTAAACAGATTTGAAGTAGCATTTCGTTTTTTTTTCCAAGAATCTGAGTGGGGTTATTCACTACTTGGCAATCTGTTGTTGCAATTCGCACTCAACTCTCTCTGTCTTGAAGTAAAACTTAGGCATTCATCACTCTGTGTGGTCTAGCAGTCACTGTATCTTCTGTTGGAACGGCGATGACCATTAGGTCACTCACCACTTGCTCAGTGGCAGCCAGTGCGCTGTTGAATTCCTATACAGCGCTGAGCGAAGGGACTGCTTCCTTTGCCACATTTGCAGTGTTACTCAACAGTCTACTAACTCTCCATTATCTGCAGTTACTGCTCATTTTTAAAGATTTTCAGGAAACTGTTAAATTCTAATAACTCTCAGTTGTAAGAAAAGCCTGAACGAAAAAAATCCGATGGCCTCTCACTGATTCTCAGAAGAGGAAGACCCTTTTAGCAGTATGCTCACGACCATTATGCGAAAGTTGAAATTATGATCAGGAAATTTGAAAGCCCGAAAAACATTACCTTTTAGAAATGAGTGGTCCGCGACGTAAGCATGTAACTTGTGTTCCTCAAAATATTTTTAATGAAAAATAGGAAAGAAAATTCCGCAGCCCGGATTCGAACCAGGACCGCCAACGCGCTAACCAATTGCGCCACTGCGGCCATGAAAGCATTTCGCTATTTGCATGACCTTAGGGCTTGGTTAGAGCAGTTACCTAGTTCGCCGGCTGGGACTATCTTTCCTAAGGCGTAAATTCTTAAAGAATAAATCATTCGATGGTCTGTGAGGGTTTTAATGGTACGC
>JAHWFO010050227.1:442520-559077 GCA_023313115.1 Rhysida immarginata
TCCACAAGACCTTTGTTTCATTTGTGTTTTGTCCTTCAACATTTACTTTATCAATTGGGTGACTTTTTTCATTGTTTTCTATTATTTATTTTAATTTATTTGTTTTCTTTAATTAAAGGAGTTTTATTTATCTTAATTAATATAGAAATATCTGTATTTAGCAACTTTTTAAACATATTCCAGTTTACAATTTTTAAACATCCACGCAGACGAAATCGCGGGCAACAGCTAGTTAGATCATAACAATGAGTAATATTGCATTTAAAAGGAATTTGAGTCCATAAACTAAATGCGATTCTATGAATATAATTTTAGTGAAAAATATGCATAATAGCACTCGAAAGAATATTATTTTAAAGAAACTGCGAATACGATTTTGTTCTGGGTAATTTAATCATTTTTATGATCATGAGAGCTTTATGTGCATTTCTAAGACATTTATTCTAGTAGCCAAGTTTTATCTGTCCGAGTTTTTCTAATGAATAGGAAATAATATTAACCTTTTCCTTATGCCTTCTTGTTATGCCTAATGTTATGCCTAATGTTATAAATACTTAAGAAATTTTTATTCAATATCAAACTTAAACACTGAATAATACTACTAAAAAAAAAAAAAAGTTTGTGTAGTCTATATAGTGAAATATAATTTAAAATTCTTATTTCCTTTAAGAAAGGTATATGTGTAAAACTTGTAAGAAATTAGCAAAAATAATGAGCTGCAGTGGAGTGACGAGTGGAAAGCATTTGTCCATACTTACTCCGCGTTTAAGTTTCGGTGACCACAACTTCTAAGTCTAGCATCGCCCATTTCGCTGAGATTCGGATGAAGTTTGCGGTTGCCCTTATTCGGGATAATACGGACGCATAATTTTTGGTAGTAGAATTGTGTTGGCGCTGTGCTGACTAAATTTCAATTTAAAATTAGTCAATGTTCTTTGGTTAATCTCCGAGAGCGTTGAAATGGTCATTGAACATTGGAGTTTTTGAGGATTCCAGCATGAACTCGGCGTAAATGTTTCCCATCGCTAAATAGCTGTTAAGTGTGTGTGTCTTTGAAGGAAAGAACTTTAAGAAAATGAATGTACCTTAAAAACAAAGAAGTAAAATTTTTAAAGTAAAATTCACTAGCAGTACCCATAACCGATTTCAGGCAAATATGAATATATTAACTTTCTGAAGTAATTTTAACATACTAATATTGGCCTTCAGCTTATAAACACAGATCGGTGAATTAGACATATTTATGAAATATATGTAAATTTGTTTTAGTTCATTTTTATGCAAAAAGGAACTTCGAAAATGGGCTCATTGGAGTCATTTCCTTAATGGACGCATTAGTTGACCCTCGTCTAGTTGGAGTCATAATTCAACAACGAAGCAGTTAACTGCATTCTCGAAAGGCGCGATAAAAATGGATTGGAAAAATGATCTAGACAACTCAAGGTTCTGGTGATGGTGTCATGGAATGGAGCTGGTATGGACATGGTCCATATGGGGGAACAACAATTCTATGTGCAACACACAAATGTGTGCGCGTTTACTACTGAATATTAAATTTCACAAATATTAAAGAAATATAAAATACTGTTAAATTCAATCATCATAGAAAATTCGTAAAACCGGTATTTGATAAATGATATTAATTAGAAAATGGATGGAAAAATTCTGCGACCTGGATTCGAACCAGGAACCTCGACTGTCATGGATCCACGGGCTTTCCATCTTGACAACTTGGTTGTCTTTAAGCCATTTAGTGATAGCATGGCCGTAAAAGTGCCTGCGATGGCCCAATTGGCATGACAGTCAAGGTTCCTGGTTCGAATCCAGGTCGCAGAATTTTTCCATCCTTTTTCTAATTAATATCATTTACCCGAAATTTGGAGTTAGCTCCAGTTTAATTTCTTTATTTCCGGTGTTTGATGTTGGCATTCCGTAGTTTGCAGCTCCAGTGGCTCCACCTGCCTTTCCCTTATCAAGAATAAAAGCTCTTAGACGATAGATTCCTTGTCCACACGAGGGAGCACTATGTTAATCCAATTTCCGGGTGGCGTATTGCTCCCTGAAGTTACATAGTCTGGCGTCCTTTAAGAAGCCAAATCAATATGGTTCGATTGCCGAGAAGGGATGCGTATTTGAATAAAAGCAACGAGTTACGTAATGGATATGATTAACATGCAAATGTAACACTCAATTTATTTTTTATTCGACTTCTACTTACTTCATTCATCACGGAAGCTTCTTCCGAATTCCTTTAACAGGTCAACTTATAGCCTACATCGAGCAGATTGATATCGTCCATCAATCGACCCGTCGTGGAAGAGAGTCTACCAGTCCCCGGAACACAACCACAGGCACTGCAAGCTATGCCGCCTCCACTGCACTCCATAACGATGCTGCATTTACCAGTTGTGTTGGTGACGACCTGACATATCGTTCGAAGACGTCCCACAAATGTTAAATGGGTTTGCAGTCTGGGGAACGTGGAGATCAAATCATTGTCATGAAATCGATAGCATGTTCCTCCAGCCACTGCCGTGTCACACGGGCCATGTGTGGAGGCACATTATCTTGCTGGAAGATGCCGTCGCCCGCGGGGTAAAAACAGTTCACGTAGGGGTGCAGGTGGTCCCCAAGCAGATCGACATAGGAAGTAGCACGCAGAGTGGATATCAGATGCACCAATGGATCCATTGCATGCCACGAGAAAACACCCCAGACCAGTTGAGTGGCCCCCACGTGACAAGCGGCTTCGTGTGGCCTGCGCCAGACACGCAGAGGACGATCGACCCGATACAGCTGAAACCGTGACTCGTCGGACCAGGCAACCCTTCGCCAATCCTCAGCGGTCCAATGTCGATGTTGGTTGGCCCAGGCCAGGCGTTGCCGACGATGTGCAGCTGTCAATAGTGACACCTTTCGTGGCCTCCTGCTCCCAAAGCCTGCAGCTGCCAAGGTTTGCCGAATTGTCGTCACGGACACAGTTTTGGGACGTCCCTGGTTGTACCGCATGGTGATTTGGCCCGCAGTCGCCCATTGATCATCAGTTGCAAGCTAGGTGATCCGGCGAACACCTCTGGCATCAATGGGTTGTAACCCCTGGTTGGGTGTACTCTCGATAGACCCTTGCAACGGATGCGCGGGAAAACTGCAGGGTGTTCGCTACATCTGATAATGAGGCACCCATCCGTCTGGCACCAACAATCATCCCCCGGTCAAATGCGGATAGCTCTCGGCGTGTTGCCATTTCTGCAGCTAGTTTTGCTTACAATTATTGTGTGATATCGCGGAGTCCTGTGTACCTGGAGTCCGAGAATGGAAGCAGCGGGATCTGTCTCATTACGGACAAGGAACCTGATTGGAGGGGTGTGTCATGACTTTTGGTGAGTCATGACTTTTGGTATATTTAAAGAAATAAATCGTAGTTTCAAGCCACCGCATAATGCCTTTTGAAGATCTCATAGTTTATTAAGATTTAAAGTAAATAAAACTAACTTTCGGGAGCTACTGATATGCATTGATCATTGCACAGGCCATTTATGCATGGAACTGTATAGTGAAAAACGTGGTCCCCTCTGTCATTTGTCTCATTTTGAACCGGAAATAGTTCACCGATTTTTTCCACCAACGAACTCAGTCTTTTGTTTTACCTAAGTTTTCGAATAGCGAAAATGGAATTCGATAGTTCGTAAGCTCTTGACCGCTAGAGCATCAACAGACAGACGGACGCATATTATGAAAACATAAGTACCTATCGGTCCTAGCAAGCCAGGAAACCGAAATGGACAATACCGATAGGATATTAAGGCATTCGAAGATAAAAAGGAAAGCATTTGTTTAGAATGAGAACCAAAGGTAACCTTAGTTAGAGCAGAATAAGAGAACAAATAAATCATTATTTTTAATTGGTCTTATTACTTCAATGTCATATTTTATAAAGAGACAATAGAATTAAAAAAAACAACTTTTTTTTGTAGGATAATACTCGTAAAGAAACCTCATCGTTAAAATGAAATAAGAGCTCCATTAGGTTCACTCGTTAAAAAAACCAGGCCTTGCGGAAGCATTCGTTAAAACCGTCATATTCCAAGAAGTTAGCTGATCAACTTGCTGCTCATAAACATCATAATAAACAAGTCAGGCAACCGATATGCCCAGGACCAATAGGATTTTAAGGCATTCGAGGATTAAAAAGAAAGGATTTGTTTTCTAAAGAAGCCTTTCGTTGTTAGGGTTAGATGGAGTTGCTAAGGAAGTCTGTGTAAAGCTCTAGATTAGGAAAGTACGGCAAACTTCGTCGTCTGCTACGAAATCCGCCATTGTTGGCCCAGTTGGCCCTATCAAGTGAGTTACGCTTCCTCTAAAATTCCGCTTAAATGCATCCTTTTCGCAAATTTTCTTATTTTTATCCTCTGGAAATATAATTGACAATCAGTAAATTCTGTTATTTCTTTAAATTTTGTTTTCAATTAAAAATTTTTACATATAAATAATGGTAACGTTGAGGCAATTTACTGATATCCAGATTAAGTTTTTAGTTTTTTTTCACTTTATTTATTTATCCTTAATAAACGATTTACATGTAATTAATAAATTTTAAAAAACACTGTGTAGTTTTTGTAATTTTATTTATCAAAATATAATTTTATAAAATTTTATTAAAATATAACTTAATAAACTTTTATCAAATTAACTTTTATATTTATATCAAAAATTTCACTTTACTAATTTTAATTTTGTTAAATTATAAAAATTATTAAATTAATAAAAAAAAATTTTATAATTACAATTATAAAAAATATCAAATATAATTTAATAAAATAGGACTATTAAATTTAAGTTTTTGATTTAAATATAATAATTACTTTCATAATTATATTTTGATAGAAAATTTTAAAAATTATAATTTGGAAAACCTATCCGTTTGATTACAAAAAAATTACAAAAAAATAACTACACATGCAATGTATTTTGAAAATTATTCATTTATGGAGGTTTATAATATTGACATAAAAAATCTACCAAAAACTTATAGTTAAAAATTTTCTATATTTTTTTTTCACCCAAATAGCAAATTTTCGTTATTCAATTTCATACGTTATATTCGAGTTTAAGGATGAGTGATAATTAACTTCGCTAAAATAAGATGAAAATAACATGGACGTTTTATTTCAGGTTTTGCCTCCACATTTCACAGACAATTTAACCTTGTTATATTGAATTGTATTTTCTTAAAAAGAACTATATTCAACAAAAAATTATATTTTCTGATCGTCTGAGAATTGCACAATGCAACGTTTCTATAACATTCGGTAAAGTTATAATATAAACTCATTTGCTTCTTATTACTTCTTCGGAAATTTTAACGAATTTATTTGCTTATTCGGATTAAAATTTAGGATCAATCAACGAATATTTCATTAAAAATATAATCTAAATTGCATCTTCCACATGCATTTCAATGGGATCTATCGCTGCGTATGGGCCAACAATGGCTGACAAACTCACGTGACAGCCGTTCTACCAATCAGCAGCTGCGGGCGGCGCGGAAAAGGTTTGCCGTACTTTCCTAATCTAGAGCTTGAAGTCTGTGGTTGCTAAAGCAAGGCGTACTTCTAACGGAAATGTGTAGTTCAAAATGAATAAAAGTACCTGAAAAGTTAAAAGGAAAGAGTAGGCATAATTCTCTATATATATTCGAACATATACGAGTTCTTTAGTTTGAAAGTGAAAGCATTCCTATTTAATGAAATAAGCGTTAATTGTCGAAGCGTTCTGTGTAAGGGTCTATTCTTTCCTCATTAACAGTTGTCAAAGCGTTTCTACGTCAGCACGTGCTGTTGAAGGGAGCGATTAGCTACTAGCTATTGATAGCAATTTGCCTGACAGAAATTAAATCTTGATAATGTAGGGTAAAAGAAATCACATGCGATATCTTAGCATTGAAATTTCCAATGTTTTCCAATAGTATCATAATGGTTTAATTAAAATACTTACTGCTGGATCAATTTCGGCTGTCCTTAATTTCTCGTTATATTCATTCATGACACGTCTTTCCAAATTGTTTGATATATTACATGCCTTAGCCTAGCATCGAAAGATCCAATGGACCATAGTTGTACTACTAAAACACGTACCTTTGAACCAATTTCGACTATCATTAATTTTACTTTATATTCATTCATGACACGTCAGGGCAAGCTGTTTGATATATTTCATGCCAGAGCCTATAGATCATAATGGTACCATTAAACGACGTACCTTTGAACTAATTTTGACTGATTTTGACCACCAAGGAAGGCCATCACGTGTCTTCACTTCATTCTCAAGCCTTTTCTATGCCTGAGATATCGAATGGCAAAAAGGGGAAAGCAATGCACACACCATTTATACATTGAATTGTATAGTGAAACACGTGGTCCGCTCTGTTATTTATGACCTTTTGAACCGGAAGTAGTTCACCGATCTTTTTCCACCAACGAACTTAGGCTGTCGTTTTGCCTAATATGCCGAATTTCGAAAACGGAAGTCGAAAATTCGGAAGTGTTCGAACGCTACAGCATCAACAGACAGACGGTCAGACAGACGGACAGAGGGACACACATTGTGAAATTATACATGCCTATCGGTCGTAATGACTTATGCATTGATGAATGCCATTCGATAGCTAAGACAGATAGAAGGTTTGTGAATTACGTGAAGACACGTGGTGTTCATCCTTGGTGGTCAAAACCAGCCAAAATTGGTTCAATGGGACGTGTTTCTAATGATACCGTAATGGTACTTTGGATACTTTCAATGCTAACATATGGCACGAAATATATCAAACAATTTGGAATGACGTGTCATGAATGGATATAACGTAAAATTAATGATAGTTAAAATTGGTTCAAAGGCACTTGGTTAAGTGGAACTATTACGGTTCATTGGAAACTTTCAATGCTGAGATATGGCATTGACGAGGGGCGTTCAAATTTGGCTTGGGCTTTATTTTTTGTAAAATTTCATTGTTGTAAAAATCTAAACTTTCATTGTTGGGATAGTAACTACCACATGCCATGACAACCTATTGGCGGACAGCGATGTGTCGATCAAAGTGGACCAACGAATATCATCAAGAAGGTGTGAAAGCATCTGAAATTCATCACAGACTTCATAGACAGTTCACCGACTCATGTTTGTCTCGATCATCCGTCTTTGCTTGGTGCCAAAATTTGAAGGAAGGCGAGGATCCACGAACCTCATAAGGCAAGGCCAGCAATTGCTGTTAATGATGGCATCATCGCACGAACAAATGACCTGATAAGGGACAACAGACGGATTCATGTCCGAGAATTGGCTTTAATACTGAACATCTGCACTGGCGGTGTGGAGACCATCATCCACGATAAGCTGAAATTCAACAAGATCTGTACCAGGTGGGTCCCTAGCAACTCTCCGAGGATCACAAAACCACCTAGGTGGAAATCTGTTCCAAGCTGATGCAGGGATATGACAAGGAAGGTGATAGCGTTCTAAGGCGTGTTGTGACCATCGACGAGACCGTGGATTCATTATGATACTCCTGAAAGCAAGCATGGAGTGGCGACACACTGGCTCACCAGATCCAAGAAATTAAAGATGACACCGTCGGCAACGAAAGCGATGGCGACTGTATTCTGGGACATTAAGGGTATCATTCATGTCGATTTTCTGGAAGAACATCGAACCATAATGCACCCTACTACTGTGACATTTTGAGGACGTCCCTGAAGCCGTCACTAAGGAAAAAGCGACCAGGACTCCTTACCAGTGGTGTTTGTTTTCTGCAAGACAATGCCAGATCACACACAACCAAACTGACTATGGACACACTGACGGAACTCATATGAGACATCTTACCACATCCTCCATACAGCTCGGATCTTTACTCTTGCGACTATCGCCTTTTTGGACCATTGAAAGAGTTGTTGGGAGGGCAGAGGTTCGGTTCCAATGAGGAAGTGAAAAAGGCTGTCCTGACGTGATTTCGGCATCAGCCTGAAAATGCTCCCAGAACGCTGGAAAAAATGTATAGAGAAGCAAGAAGACTGTGAGAAATAACTGGTGTGTTTGTGTTTTTTTGTAGTTTCCTGATTTAAAAAAAAATAAAAGCCCAGGTCAAATTTGAACGCCCCCTCGTAATATATCAAACAACTTATAATGACATGTCGTGAATGAATGTAATGAAAAAATAATGATAGTGTAAATTTGTTCAATGGTATATGTTGTACATCACATCACATAATAGAACAATTCGAAACTTTCAATGCGAAGATATAGCAAGTAACCATTCGAAACAAAAATTAATGATAGAGGAAATTCTTTGAATGCTGCGTGTGGTAATAGTACAGAATGGTACCATTGGAAATGCTTAGTGCCAGGATATGGCATGTAATATATCAAACATCTTGTACACTTTGAACTACACATTTCCGTTAAAACTAGAGGCTTCCTTAGCAACCTTATCTAACCCTAACAACGAAAGGCTACTTTTCTTTTTATCCTTGAATTTTTTAAATCCTTTCGATCCTGGGCATTTCGGTTGCCTGACTTGGTATAAAGTCTCCGGATGTTCTAAAATTAATTTAGGGCTTTATTAAATTTGAACTCTCTTCCTAATGTTTGGATATCAGCAAAACTTATGCATTGATGGAAGAGAGAAGTTTATTAAGTCTAAAGGCTGGATTCCATTTAGCGGCATTACGTACGTAAGCGATTGCCTGCAACCTAGACTACTTTTCCAATTAGAGACGCACAGGCGTTTGCAGCCTTTTAGACGACTTTTCCAGACATGTCGAGTCTTTTTTCAACGCGTTAGTGATTAGACGCATGCAATTAGGAGCAATCTGCACTTGTGATAATTGAAAAATGAACGCCTAAAAGGAGTGATGTCACCTTGCTGATTTTACATAGGCAGAAGTTAATTAGAAACATGAACAATATTTCAAGATTGTTGAGTAACCCATTTCCGGTGTAGATGGTACCATATTTTCTGCCTGGACATTATGAAACAAAATACCGGCGTTTAGTTAGGCTGTCCAGTATTGCTGAAAATCGTGGAACATGCCTGGACGTCGTCACCGTTACCATTTGTCCAACTAACGGAATTTCAGCGGGGTCGGATAGTGGGCTTTCGGGAGACAGAATGGTCCTTCCTTCAAACGTTTGGATGAAAGTAAGGATCAGCGCATTCGAAGGGCCTGCTTTAGCAGTCACAGTCAAAAACACATCTGTCGGCTCGGGTCATCTGCAGTCGTCTCCTGGAAGCAAGACTGTTGTCGCGCGTTCCTTTGGCGGGACTGCCACTTACACGACGATACAGTCAGATGCGTCTCCAATTGCGCCAAGAATAGTCGTTCGAGTCCGTCGAAGACCGGATAAGAGGCACGTTCGATCGTGTATACGCCTTCGACACATCCTGGAGTAATTGTGTGAGTGTGAGGTGCTATGTCTTTCAATAGTGGCTCATGTTTGGTGTTTGTGGAGGGAACATTGAATGCTGCATCCTACGTCCGGAGCATCATCCAGCTCATCCTGATCCCTTTTTGATCGACATGGGAGACATGTTGTGCCAGCAAAGAAACGCCCGTTTATATGCACTCGTGTAACTCAGTAGGGTTCCCAATCTGGCGTTCTCGCGCCTTTTGGGAGTGCGAAAACACAATACTTGGGTGTACGAGAATAAGCTATTGTAAATAATACTGATTAAACCTTTCTGCCCTGATGATTCCCAAAGGAATCACTAATTTACTTGCATTTTGCACGTTGGCTAGAGAGTGCGATTTTTCTACACACACCCACAAACGTCGCTGCCCATTACAAATCTCTGAATGGAAACCAGCCATAAGCGCGGTTAGAAAAGATGTCACGAAATATCAGAATCCAAGATCACTGGACTTTTCCCGTCCCATTGATGAATAAATTTCAAAACTTTTCCTTCTTCTATAACGACCTTCAAACGGCACTGCATACTCTCATAATCAATTAATGAACGATGCGGCGTATCTTATTGGAGAAATAGAATCTGTTCCAATATAGTTTTCGGAATCGTAAAACTGTAATGTTTGCAAATTTCCAATCGATCATTTGAATTGGAATGAATTCATGTTAATCACTCGTGAATGCTAATGAGCCTGTAATTTCAAATGGACTTGACGTCATCGTTGGAAGAACCCATTTGATCGAATTTCACGATGAGCGTTTCCAGAGGAATGGCTATTAAACCGCGTGCACGTACCAAAAGTTACCTTGAACGCTTATCCCTCCAAGTGATATTTTAAAATCCCAAAGTTTTCTTCATTATGATGGGTTTCTGAACTCAAATCGCACACTGAATTTTCAAAATATAGAGTCAACTGCACTGACTGGGGACATACTTAAGAACACGTCACGCGCTCATGTAATACAATATTATTGCAGTAATTGGTATTTTATCGAAGAACACTTTAATTGTCTGTGAATTATGTTACCAAATTTAATTATCCTTTCTCTCATAATGAAATCTATTGACCAAGCCTCCAATTAATCTCATCGTTTTCATCAAGATGTTTGCGCGCACGCGTAGCTTCCGAAAACGATGGCAATATGGAACACGGACAGGCAAACAAGAGAGTAAAATTAATTACTACTACAATTCACGCCATTAGATAACCGCAGTAAAGTACACTTAACTGAACATTATATCGATCTTTTAATCCTTTGCTACTCCTGGATCTAGGCATTTCAAAACATTTTGTAAATTTAATATAAAACTTTAACATAAAACTTTAATATTATATCAAAAGTTTAATCTTTTATATATCTAAAATATTTTATAAATTATTAACTCGACCTCATCAATAGCTGGACTTTTGTCCCGTCTTACTTTAGTTTCTCGTTAAAAAAAATCAGATCAAGACATTCTCCTTGTTACCGGTTGGGGAAATTTTTTTTTCGAGAAGGTAAAATTTAATATTAAAAATTTTAAATAATACCAATCGAAGTGTTAAAAAAAAGTTGTTAACGCAATGAATTTCCTGAGATACAGCAATTTTTATATACATTGCAGTGCCTGTTTAATTTATTTATTTAATAAAAGGAAAATAAGAATAATAAACCATTAATAAATGATATAAAGTGCGTCTCAAAAGTAACAGTAGGTAATGGTGTTTTTTTTTCTTAATTTTCTACATAAGAACATAAGAAATGAAAATAAAAATTGTTTTGATTGAAATCTAACATTTATTGTGCCTTAACATTCATGTGTGAAAAAGATCAAAGTTTCATAATAATTATTTATACTTTTTAAACCAAAAAATCAAAAAAGGTCTGTCTCAAAAGTTTAGGTAAAGTTACCTTTATAGAGCTTTCACCCTCTACAAGTGTATCCCATAATTTGCATATCTGTTAAAAAAACAAAACAAAAAAAAACTCAACATTCGCCGATTCAAAAGCTTTCATTCTCATTTCTTGTGAAAATAAGCCGTTTTTTCAGGTACAAATAAGCAAAATAATCGCATGAATGCTGAAAGCGAAAGACAAATCCGTAAATGAAATTGCCAGTGAAATCGGCCAAACATCACCTGGAATTTATAAAATACTAGCTGATATGCCCGCGTTTTTCGGTCTGTTTGTTTGATGAAATTATGCAATATCCGAATTTGAATATAAATACGAACACATGAAAAAATCCTTAGAGTTAATAAAGTAAATATTCACTTTGAAAAAAAAAAGAATTGTTGAAAATGCTTGCAATGGAATTTCGTGTCCGATTGGATTTGGCTAGGAAAATTCGGCATTACATCCTTAACATTTTAGAATATCAGAGAAAGGCTATGAGCATTGAATTATTTCTGGCTATATTAAAAAATACTTCATAGACGGTTTGAGATGTTCAGGATCTCTGTTTACAGCTCCTCAACATCCCTCATCAATCGAGTTGTATTCAGTCACAGAGCGGGGAATCCTGATTGTTCATTTTGACAGTATCAGTTTTAGCAGCAAGACTTGCCCGCTCACATTGCCCTCTCAACATCCCTTTGAGATATTTATAATTTTCTAATATGTTTGGATGAACATTATCTATAATTTCTCTAAAGGAAGTTACTGCATTACAAAAACCATATCATATTTTTTCCAGTTATTAGTTCATTAGGGTAAGTACCTTCACTTCATCAGCAAAAACTTGAACAGCTGCACGCCCTAGAAATTGTATTCTCTTATTTGTTTTAGAATAACTTCTTACATCTCTCCAAAGATATTATTAAAAATAATAATAATTTTTATTTATTTATTTATTACCTTTTATAACTATCTCCTTTAAAACGTGAATCATAAGTCAAGCATCATAGCTAACGAAAAAGATACGCCCTGATTTTCTTAGTCGAAGCAACAATGTAACATTCACAGTTTCCATCTTGGATTTTAGCAATCAGTATTATTTCGTAAGGAGGTTTAGTAACAAGAGACCAAAGCAACTAGAAAGACAAGCCCGGACGCGGAAGTCACCTGACCAAAGAAGTCCGAGTAACAATGTAATCATCATTGTTTCCATCTTGGTTTTTAACAATCCGTATTTTTGCGTTTGTTGAAAACAATGAAAGTTTGATTGTTGGTCAGACTGCTATGGTCATGTGACTTTTCCGCATCAGGGCCTTGTATTTCTCGTTGGCCTCGACAGGAGACGGCATGACCTCTTATCTTGAAGCCTATTGTTATATCTTGAAGCCTATTGTTGAGATAAATGAAATTAGTAAATTAATAAATTAAAAAATGACGCAGAATAGTCGACTCGAATGCAATTTGTTTTATATTATGACTTTTAATAGGCCTTCCACATTTCAACGATATCTCCACCATTCAAGGCAAGTAGAGTATAAGGTATGCTCGATCACTGCCTTCCGGGCGCTGGCTGACGTCATCGATGCTCCCACCATCTGGTGAACACTGAGAAAAACGGCCCGATCGAGCCACTGCTTACTATATGATCGGGCCATTTCTCCCAGTGCTCACCAGATGGCGGGAGCATCGACGACGTCAAAATGACGTGGCCAGAGCCCCTTAGGCAATGATCGAGCATACCTTATACTCTACTTGCCTTGTCCACCATTACTATGGACTTCGTACGAAGAGACGTCACTTCCTTCGTGATTCGCCATCTTGGTTCCACACAACTTTTGCTAGGAAGAGTTTAAATTATTTTCTCTTTTTGAAATTAATTTTGGGTCGTCATAAGAAACGTAGCAATAAAATATAGTTTTATTGCAGACTTTCAGATCACTTGTGTAGCCATACTAGTGTCAGAATCAGCATATATAATGCTTAGCAATGAAATGTGTGGAACCAAGATGGCGCGTTGCCAAGGGGTGGAGCTAACTGCAACGTCACTCGTGCGAAGTTCCTCGGCCAACGATATAACGGGCCCCAGCGCGGAAAACTCATCTCACCATCTTACAAGGAGGTTTAATAACAAGAGAAGGGATAACGTCATAATCTTGAAGCCTATTGTTGAGGGATCGTATATTGTTGAGGGATTGTATCGGCCATATTGGAAGAGCCCAAACCTATATAGATTAACCAATGACGTATATTAAAGATAGACTCCGAATTCTATTGTTAACAGCGGCAAAAAGTGAAGCAAATTGAGCCATGTTAGTTCTGGGCAGGAGTGAGCCGTGGAGTATTTAGCTGTCTGGCTGCTTTGTTTTTGAAGATTTTGGGCCTGAGGAATAAATAGAGACTTTTTGCAACCTCAAACGATATGCGAAATACGAAAGGCGAAATGCAAAAGGTGACATTTCGTCTTTCTCCTTTCGTATTTCGTTTTGAGAGTTTTTGCACCCGCGAAATAAGAAATGCGAAAAGAGAAATGCGAAAAAGAGAAATTCCAGAGTTTCGATACTGCCAACATCAGGTTTTACTTCTACACTGCTCAGCTCACTCTGATATCTGATTCTCAGCATCATGGCAGCAAGGAGAAGTAAGTACTATTAAAGTTTAAAGCTATAACTCGTGGTGGGATTTAACATTGTGTTAAACAACTGCGAAGCAGTTTCCCGTCGGACGCCATGTTGGTTAACGTGAGGAACTTGCTGTCAGAGCGTGGAGGTTGGGCGCAGCACGCATGCGCGACGACACATTTGGTTACCAAAGGTGGCAACGAAATTTTTTAGAATTTTCGTATTTCGTTCGACCAAAGCTGGCATGACCAAACGGTACATGGCAGTCACATGACCAAAATGCCACCTATCGCATTTCACCTTTCGTATTTCGCATATCGTTTGAGGTTGCAAAAACTCTCTATTAATTCAAAACCATTCCTCAAAGTTGAACTGCCAAACAAACAAAACAAAAGGATCAGGAATCATTTTCTTCAAAAATAAATCAAAAATACGTATCTAAAATGAAAATACCTAACTGAAAGACAATCGAAACGAAATTGAAATTGAAACCATGATCGAAAAATTGTTTATAAAATATAATAAAATACTTCAAATACAAAGTAAACGAAAAAATAAACTTATCAATCCGTGATCGGCGTATAAATAAATTATTAATTGGCTACTCTTGTGTTTAGCCATGTGTTTTGCATCATCTTCACTCACTTTCGGCCATGACAGTTCTGGGCATGGAGCTTCCCAATTTGCTTCAAGTTACAACAATAGGATTCGGAGTCTATCTTTAATATACGTCATTGAGATTAACTATTTCATAAATAGAAATTTCATAACTTTCTTGCTATAAGAGGCAAACACTCATGCCTTGTTATTCAATTTTAGCATATTAATGCAATATTTACACGTTCCTCATGTAGATAACAGCCATGCAGGGGTCTATAATATGACGGATATGGCTTCAACTCAACAATGAGCCAGTGAATAGGAGGGCGCCTCCTTTGTATTAATCCTCCTAATTAGAAACAATGAAGGTTACATTGCTGCTTGGACTAATATGGTCAGGTGACTTTTCAGTGCCGGGGCAACACCTCCTAGAAAGAAGGCAGCCAAATTTAGGGCTTATTATTGGCAGACATACGATTAACAATAGCTGCTTGATGATGGTGTAACAATGTATACACCTTTTCGCAGGCCTTCTCTCTAGTTGTTGGCCGCAGGGTTGCCAACTTACCGGTTTTTAGATGGGAATATTTATTTTTGGATATTGTTCCAATACAAGCTAAACAATGCATAAATGTAATAATTATTACACGGTTGGCCGGGGTCTGTCTTTTTCGTCAGCTAAGGCATGTATAGTTGTACCGCAAGATTTAGAGCCCTGAGTGGAATGCTCGATTAACAGAAAAAGGGGGAATACGGCTCTTGCTCAAGACCATTGTTGAAACGATGAATTATTTCATATTGTTTGATTTTCGCTGACGCATTTCTCTTCAGAGCAATGATTAAATTTATTTGTTTATTTAATTACTTAATTATTCGCTTTATTTAATTATTTAATTATTCGCTTTATTTATTTTATTTTATATTTTGTAATTATTTATCATTTATTAATTAATGTATTCTTATATTAAATATATTATTTTATCTATTTATTTTTATTTATCCAAGTCCATCATATTTTTTTCATTTTATTTACACATTAATTTTTATGGCTTTTTCATTGAATTGTCAAAATGTATAATGCTTAAACATTACAGCAACACTGCTCTTGATTCTTGTTCTATCTATGCTTATAAGGAGATTCAACTTTGGATTCAAAAGTGTTTGGTTCATTTTTGGATTTTATGATCTATAACCATTAATAAAAATAGACCTATTAAATTATTCACACAATTATAAATAATTGTTTGAACTTAACAGACAAATTAAAGAATAAAACCGTAAATTCCGTGTGAAATTTTATAATATACGAATGCTTCTTTTTAAAATAGCTTGAGTTTAACATAATCTTAGAAATAACAAATTTAACGTAATTTTAAAGTAACATGCATTTAACATAATCGAATATTAATAAAACAGTTTTTAATTTTCTTGAATGGGATTTGAATGGATTTTCAGCACTATATGTGTGATCTTCGTCTTCATCATCATCCCACGAGTCTTTAGCAGAATCCTTAAAAATTCCTGTTTAAATAATTATGCAGTCGAACCTCCATAAGTGGACAGCCTCGGGACCGGAAGAAAATATCCACTTTCAGCAGGGAGTTTCTGGAAACTCAAAATCCTTGGCCCTCCAACAGCCATGGATACAGAGGGGCCATTTCTGGATGTTTAAGAAAGCACGCCAGCCTGTGTAAAAAGAAATCATGATTTTGAAAATTGTTCATTTGCACAATTTACATTGTGTAATATAAATGAAAAATTCAATTTCAATGAAATTGTTTTTATCTCTGATTTTTTTTTGTTTACTTGGAGATTTTTTGTTTAATGAAGGTGACAACCCTAACTCCGATTTTGAAACTCTTTGAAAGAGGCAAATTACGGACTTGGAATTTTCTTTTGCGTTGTGGTTGTTGTTGTTTAGTTTTTGTACTTTCGCTGCAGTTTTTGTACTCTTTTTTTTTATTTTGCTCTGTCCTTCTCCGCACTGAGTTCTACGTGAGCGGAGCCGCGGGGACAGCTAGTATTTGAATAAACTAACTTGTTGGAGTAATAATTTCATAGCGAGTGGATGGTGGATAATTCAAATAAACTAGTACTTTAGTTTTTAACTGGGAATGAACTAGTAATGATATCAAACTCTCAATACTAATCAAAGCTTGATCCCTACAAGTGTTTCCTTGGAACAAATAGCCTTGCTTCGAATTAACTTTTATTTATAAAAGAATAATGCAACCACGGTCTATAGATAAATGGTTATCGAGCTTCCGACATTTTCCATTGTTTCGAGAAACTAAGGAAAACAGATCACGCTAGGTTGTCGCATTGATCGCACCAAGGCTGACCGGGAACTACGATAGAGATATTTCATTGAAACTGAAAATAAAACTAAAGTCTCTATCTGCCGATACTTCGACGCTGTAGGCGCAGTTGGGCCGATTGTTCATGCAGCGCCACTTTTCAATAGTGTTCCCGCCCTATCGGGAGCTAGAAACTTTAGCTTCATTTTTCAGTCGAGCTCGATGACCATTTATATCTATAGACCGTGACTGCAACGCTTCAAATCGCAACAAATTAGAAGAGAACACAGCACCATCAGAACCAAAAGTAATAATCTTACGAATCTCTCCCAAAACATCATTAACCTTTAAGCGCTTACTGAATTGCACGTGGTAACCCGAGGTCTTCGAGAGTTAGTGTTAATTTCGAAAGCCTTGCGCAATGTCACATGTAATTAATGCTAAATTAGGAGTAGCGCAGTGGAAAGTAAATAACATGCAACAGTGCACTGAATAAAATAATTAATGAAAAGTTTATTGATAAATTTAAACAAAAGTAAAGACAAATAAGAAGGAAAAACGTAAACTCCTTCTGTCAAAGGCAATCTATGCCAAAACTCAAAATCAAAAGGCAAAAACAAATTCACACAAAGTAATTAAACTTAACCTCACTTCTATGTAACAGAATAATCAGTAAATAAGCCTTAAACTCCTTTCAAACTTAAAGGATAATTAACCTGAAAGCAAAAACAAAACACCTAAATTAATCCAGTGTATATTTTAACAACTCCATTTCAGCTAGAAAGCAAAACCAAAGCTTAGAAGCTAATGTTTGCATAGATAAAGCTTAAAGTCTAAGCAACCAAAATGTAACCCAATATTCACATAAATATGGCTTAAATTGAAACAGTAATATAAACAAATGGCTTAATAGCTAAAGGTTTAACCCGTAAACAACGGGTACTTAAATAGGTTCAATCTTAAAATAGCACCTTGATTAGGTCGGTTGCCAAAATACCTTTAAAATAAAACCAACCTTACATTCGTGTACTTAAACAAATAACAAACAAAATGTTAAACATGTGCTTAAACGAATGACTTTTAAAAAGATTCAAATGCACAGACAAGATAATTAACGCTTTACATTCTAGTGACTTTCTAAAAGTTTAACCCATAGCACAACGGACACCTGTATAGGTTCAATCCTAAAATGGCACCTTGATTGGGTCGGTCACTAAATTACATATACACAAAGCCAACCTCACACTCTTTTACTTTAAGCAATTAACAAACAAAATGTCAAAACATGTGCTTAACAGTATAACTTTCAAAAGATTCAATTGCATAGTCAAAGTAATTAACACTTTACATTCTAGTGACTTTATATCACTCCTAAGGAAACACACGTAAAAATGAAATTACTAGCAACACAGATAATTAAAGCACAAAATTTGAAAACCTTTTAAAAGCGTAACAGCTTTAAATATTGTACGGATACAAAATTAAAAAGTTCCGAGCTCACTTGTTGCAAATCACTAGGTTAAACGTCACATGAAGACTACAAAAATATAAAGCAATTAAAACAGTATCTCAGAATAAGTTTTGAATAGAAATAACACTAATAACAAAAAACTTAATGAGAACGGGTAATTGCGTAAATTGAATAACAGCTTATTTCTTCATGCGACGCATATCAAATTAGTTACACTTGATTATAGTGAAACCAAAATGATTAACAAGGTATGCCCGCATTCCGCAAGGCCATAAACCACACACTTGGGTATACTTGTGAATGTCCCGGCGACTTAATTCCGTAAATGCTTTTCTTATTAAAACGGCTTTACAGCCCACAATAAACGACGCACTTACTATTGCGTAGCCCTGGTCGGCGACTGAAACTTTTGGAGCACGGGGAAGAAAACCGAACACTGTCGATAGACGCTTTTCGCTACGTTGACTTACACGTTTTGCGTCGGCGCAAACCTCCGCCCGCCTAGCTTCACCACACGGCGTGGCGTTAATCAACGAAGATAATGCCGGCTCCGAAGTCGTCTCCGTCGCAGCGGCTTGAGGTCTCGCCTTCCCCTTCAGTGTGCCGATAACGTAGCAATCCCGATGGCTTCCATCAGTCTTAGCCGGGAGCTTCCTTTCCTTCAAACCTCCATCGGTCGTAACCTTATTCCCTCTCTCTCCCTTTCTCTTCTCTCTCTTCGAGCCCGCACTCGCGAGACTCGCTCCTCTCTGATTGGCTCCTGCGTCCTGATGTTCAGCATGACGATGATGATGTCGCCTCCGTTTTCGCCCAGAATTGTAGATTATTCTAAAGCGAAAACGATCGTCTCTGTCACCGGAATTATTGATATTATTAAAATTCCGTGACACGCAAATTGTAAACAACTGCGTTGTTCATCTGCTTGCTAAGTTTCTTATTGCTTTTGATAAAGAGCTCAATTTTTCAAAACAAAAACAAGTCATGGGCTCACAGAGATTCAGTTAATACTCAATATTTAGTGCTAATATCGCATCAGCCTATATATTGTTAATTATTTGTGGTATTGGGGAAATTACGAGTTTTAAGACCATTTCTATTTATTGAGTCTGGTACAACTAAACCTACCTATGTTTTTTATATTCCGTCGAAGGAGCTTACATATCTATTAGGCGAGAAGACGGGCGAACAATCCAAAGCCCCTTAAAAACAAAGCCTGCTGACTAGCGTCATGAAATCTTGGCCGACAATGAAAGTTGGATTGTCGCCGCAGATATGATGACGCCCACCTCTCCCATTTTTACCCCTTACTTATTTCCTACGTTTATCCTCCATCTTTTTATCCCCATATTAACACATTTTTCTTAATCCAGTCCTTTACCGCAATTTTAAGGATTGCACCCAGCCTCCCGCTGTTTTTCTATAATTTTCTTGGAGGCGGGTATTCATTTCTTCTTTACTACGAAGTGAACGCATTTTCTTGCTTCTCGTTTAAAGGTACTATTGTATTGATTAGTGATGTGAACACAACCATAAGTGAACGCTAAGGTTATGTTACCTCGTTAGAGGTGTTTAAGTTTTTTATGTTGGGTGTAGCATTATGCCACCTGAAGATCTTTTTAGATCTTAAATACGTGGAGGCAATGTATCATGTTTTCTACATATTTATGCTCCATTCCAACAGTTTTCATGTAATTTTTGGGTGCTAATAAAAGATCTGGCATCACCATTTTCTGTCACATCCGTTTTTTGAGATATCAACTATTGGATTTCCATGTAGGAGTATTCTTGTATGTACAATACTTTTTTGGAAATGAGTATTGTACATACAAGAATAAGATAAGATACATGTATACAGTAATAATGAAAGAAACATTTAATGAGCCGTATCACAAAGTTGTATGAGTGATAGGATATCAATGTGAGTGATATTACCATGTAAAAAAACGGGCCAGAAAAGTTATGCTGTTGGAAAAAAAACAGGCCTTCCCTGATTTGTTGCCCAAGAGTTGGGAGTTCACAGCGTTGTGCAGAATGTTAAGGTCACTGCAGAGGTCAGTTGTCCAACCAAACATAGGTTAAACCACGAAAAACATCCTTACACCATTATGCATGATTTTTGGCTTAATGCAGTCGGGAGTACGGGCGAACAAACCAACGTCACCTAAAAAACAAAGCCAGCTGACTAGCGTCATCAACTCTGGGCCGACATGCAACTTTTATTGTTTACAACAAACGAAAACATACCTTTGTAATCAGCGTGTTTTCGTTATTATAAACAATGAAAGTTGGATTATCGGCACAGATTTGATGACGCCCAATCCACTTTCAATCCTTTTCACTTTTTAATCCACTTTAACTCATATTTTCCCCCACCTCTTCCATTATTTCCCTTGTTTCCTGCGTTTATCCTCAATCTTTTTATCCGTTGCCCTCATCATATTAACACATTTTTCTTAATCCAGTCCTTTACCGCAATTTAATTTTAAGGATTGCACCCAGTCTCTTGCTGTCTTTCTATACCTTCCTTGGAGGCGTGTATTAATTTCTTCTTTACTACGAGAATAAAATTCTTCAATGTTTACTGCTGCTGTAATGAAAATGCGTCATCTCCGTTTCATTTATTCTAAACGATCGAATTTCTTTAAAGGAACTTTTACTGCCATGCCAAAATAAGCTTTATTTCGAAAAAGTTCATTATGAAGTACTGAAGAGGAAAAAAAAATCCAAGTTCTAGGCACAGAGGAATAAGAAACAGAAGGGAAACTCCCGATAGCCGAATGGGAAACTTTCCTGACGAAAGTCAACCAATGAATTTTTTTTTGAAAACCACTCCTGGCTTTGCGGCACTACTGTCGTAATCGTCATAATTACGTCATTCTCCCTGAAATGGAGCGTGGGAGAGGCAAGTCATATTTGAAGGTCTTTTCATCGGAATTATTTTAATAAGTTAATTCAAATTAAATAAAAACTTTGAAAACCGGTTCTACGATGCAAGATGGATTATCACAGATGAAAAGAAATTATTTCTGTTGCATTACCACGATTTCTTATTGATGGTCTCTGATTACCACGTGCAACGGCGAGCTAATAAAAACATGAATGTTTCACATGAGTGATCACGTGACAACTGATGAAGACAATTTTTCGTTTATATAAAACATTTTTTATTTTTGCATACAAATTTATGTTTTTTAAAATTATATAATATTAATACATAAACTGCGCTATTATTTTATTTACTATTTTCAAAATTGTTTCCTCACTAGCGCCACGGAAATACAGTAGTATTGAAAAATGACGTAGGAATTTTCAATCACATGGTCCAGTTTCCCATCTCTTTCTCTTCATCTGTGGTTCTAGGCTTCAACACGTAGCCCACGAGAAGGACAGGCCTCGGCACTGAAAAGTCAACTGACCATACTAGTCCGAGTAACAATCCAACCTTCATTGCTTCTAACAAACGAAAAAAACACTGCTTGTTAAAATTCAAGATGGAGACAATGAAAGTTGGATTGTTGCTCAGACCACTATGGTCAGGTGACTTTTCAGTGCCGCGGCCTGTCTTTCTCGTCGGCTGCGGCTTCAACGCATATGAAGTAAAATATTCAATCCAAAATTATGTATTTTACCACCAGGTCCCGCTAGTTTTTACCCGATGAAGGTTTTAGTGCTTTACGGTTTTTATCTTCTAATAATATTGGGACTTTCAAATAAATTGATAATGAAGTCCATATAAAAAGTGTAAATTAAATTTCTGCAATGAGCAACAATTAATTTTCTATTCTGGTTATTTTTAATGTTATATAATTGGAAGAAAGGCCAAGTAGAATTTAATGCTCCCGGTAAGTAATCTGCTGAAGCGTATTTTGCGTTTAATTTGTAAACATATCCAAATAAGGTAGTTTTTATAGAGTTGATTGTTAAACAAAAAAAATCATAGTTTGATACGATCCTTTGCTTATGGTCAATTTTTGTGGATTTATTTATGACATGATTTCATTGACAAAAAATAATCTTGAGTTTTTGGTTTTGTGCTAAGAAAGACAGAAAAATATCTTCATTCTTATCGGAGGGTATATGGAGAAATATCAAAACATAAACATTGAATATCCGCCATTTTTTGAGGGCATTCGAGACCCATGGCTGCCATGGCTCTGAACTTATCCCATTGTTATACAATACATCCAAACACGCAACAACTCGTTACCATCGTTATACAATGAACGAATGAACGAATAGAAATTGTGGAATTATGATTTTTTAAAATGGTGATGATAATATTATTGTCAACGTCTTTATCTATGTAGCAAAATTCAGACATACATAATTATCCATCCCGACAGGATAGGGATATTTACCTGCCTACCTCCAGATATAACTAGTAGTTCGCCCCGAACTGAGACCTGGCGATTTTCCATTTTTGCCCATTATTAAAAACTAAAAGTACTTACATACTTCATTAAATTACACGCAAAAAGGCATCCAACTGGCATAAAAAGCCTCAGTGACTTTTACGATGGTATGTGATGAGCAGGAAAGGTAGCCAAAACTGGCCTCGTTGCGGCAGGTAAGCATTAAGTAGGCACTTTTATTAGGGTACTAATGGAGTTTTCTTTATTATTTCTTTGGTATTTAATAATTTTTTATTTTTTTTCTTTAGGAATTTTATGCTTTAGAAAGTTGTTGTTTAAGAATTTAATATTTTTGTATGTTTTGTTTTTTTATTACATTATGTTTTTTATATATTTTTTATTTTATAATTTTGTATTTGGTTTTTTATATTTTTTTATTAATAAATGGAGTGGACATAGAAAACATTTTCCATGAAAATTATATCGCTGTTACTAGGCGGCTCAATCTATTCTCCTCTTCTATTCTTGCTTGTAACGCTTTCATTTTTTTTTATTTTTTAATCTAGCGAAATCAAAACAGCATTCGAAGACAATGTCCTCCAATCTCTTCGACCGCGATAACGCTACGTATGTGTATCCCGCCGCTAGTTCCTTGACACCTAGCTCTTGTGATTTGTGGACGGTGACTGCCCAAGTCAGAGACAATGGAAATTTTGTGCTAGAACACGCAATCTGACCCGACTTCCAGCATTGCGTTACTGGTGCAATCGGTACCGGCCCGTCGATGGTGGGGCATGTGTAGTTGACGAATTTCACACAGATGACTATAGGCATATCATAAGGTGGAGCTGATCTCGGTTCAAAAACGATGTCTCCAACATAGCCAAGAGAACCATTTACTAAACCCTTCGCGATCCAAAAGTTTGTTTTCAGCATGACTCTGCAGCCTAAAGAGCACGCATTTTAATAGATTTATAGAGCATCTGTCCTTGATCTGCGTGGGAAGAGGAATAGCCACTATCGTAAAACGCTCGATCCATTACTGGTGGTAACTGTTTTAGACCACGGAGCAGATACAGACACATCCCACCAAACGGAAGATGGGCATTTTACTTGCTTGCACCTCCGATCGACTTTATATAACAAACAGCACCCTACCATGCTCATCTCATCAATAATAATAAAACGGCAATCTGACATTTCACGTTGAAACGTCGATGCAGCTTCGCCGTCCATATACTGGAATCCCCGTTCGATGCTTAAATGTAAACCGGAATGAATGGTGCATCCACCTATAATAATAGCTGCAACACCAGTTGGTGCCATGAGCAGAAAGGACTTTGTTCCTAATTTGTCACATATGTGACACATGGCCGCAATAACCGTACTTTTGCCACTGCCTGCTTTCCCTTGAATGATCATGCCCTGGAAGTTAATCCTTCCTAAACAATAATTTAACTCCAAAAAATAAATACAAAATACCTACTTAAATTTCAAATTAAATTAAAAGTATGTATAACTAAAGTAAATAATAACGTAGTATTAAAATATTAAAAAAGTAAACAAACAAACTAAAAGCGAAAACTTATATTTAATTAATACACCCCGGGCATGGACATGTGCGATAGAATAGAGACTGAACAGTAGTTTTATTACGACTATAGAATTAATTCTTTAAATCTCTGGTCAATCATCACACCCTGAACATCAGTTAATTGTTCAGGACCTGCTCATCTAGACGATTCTAAAGAAAGTAAACAAAACATGTCCAACTTGTTGACTGAGCGAGCGCAGCGGGTGAGGTCTAGGTGGCGAGATGGTGAAGCGTTTGTATCTTTGTATGTTTGTTCGACGATAACTTGAGTACCGTTGATCCGATCTTCAAGTTTTTTGGTATACGAGTAGTTGAGGCCAATAGAATTTTCTAATTCGAACATGAGTAGGTTCGGTCGAGGGTTTACCAAGATATGGTGTGCAAGAGGGATGAAAACTATAAGGTAAGTAAATATGCCCGAGTGGGGTATCAAATGAAAAGGCGTAACTTCGGTGACAATAATTGGGTATCATGGAACTGATCTGATGATGGAGCAGGAAGGACTATGGGCTTCATCATCTAAACAAGGTAGGTATATTATGTTCACTTTCGTTAGAAGATGAGTAGGTACTAAACAACTAACTGATGTCCAGGGTGTGATGGTGGAGCCAGAGATTTAAAGAATCGATTCTGTAGTCGTAATAAAACTACTGCTCAGTCTCGTCCATGCCTGCGGTGCGTATTAGTGAAATATAAGTTTTCGTTTTAAGTACGTTTTTTTTCTTTTTTTAATATTTTTATACTACGTTATTATTTAATTACGTACTTTAAATTTAGAGCACCAATCTAAAGCCTTATTATTATTCGACTGGATGGAATCGGAACGCAGACTACATGCCCAGCCAAACTGCCCATCTTCGGTAGTCGAACCCAATGCAAATCTCATGGATTCCTGGAAGGTGATTCTATCAAAACTTGATGGAAAGTCCCGAAGGCTGTCATTAATGCAAAAGGTTGATCGACATCTTATAAGTCTCAGGAGACTCCGATTTTACAACAGTGAGTGTCTGGTACTTTTGGTCACACAGTGTATACAAAATACGTTGCAGTTAATACAGAGTGTCCCAGAATGTATATCCAGTAAATAAAAATTAGTCGTGGACAAGATAATTTGAAGACTATCCACAGGGTTTACTGAAGTTTGGAAGTCATGCTTGTAAAGAGAACGGATTTATTAATGAAAGACTTTAATACTTGCGAAGTGGTGAACGCTTTAATAAAGTTAACATTTCGTTGTTTGAAATACTCTACCCTTCCAAAAGAACTCTCTTCACGTATACAATCGGAAAAGGGCATGTTGAATCATCCTTAGTTAAAATCAAACGGGTTACATAATAAATGTACAAATCAAAAGTATCCCTGTACGTGGTAACAGATTATCGAGTCAATATATAATCATTTCTTAATAAAAACTCAATATCAGTATCCAAAAAATCTCGGAATCAGAAGTAGGTATTACTGGATCTAAACCACTAAATTCAGCTTTCTATAAAGCTGTCTAAGGCTGTTGGGTCATGAAAAATAAATTGCGATTCACTGTCATCACTATTTTAAAAATAATCGTAATCTACAATTTTAAATTCGTTCATTTGGCCTTTACTCACAGACTGAAAAGCCCGAATGGGATGGAGGTTAGTTACTATATCCCACCACTATACCAAAAAATCTAACAAGTTAATACTACAAATTGATACGTCTTATAGATACGAAATATATTAAATTAGAATTAGAAACTGCGGTAAGAGAATAATTCTCGTCAGCACATCACTTACCGGGAGCATTGAGCACCCTACCTGGCCTTTCAACCAATTGGATAACATTAAAAAATAACCAGAAAAGAAAATTAATTTTTGTTCATCGCAGAAGTTTAATTTACATTTTTTATTAACTTCATTATCTCTCTCCCAAAACATAATTAACCTTTAAGTTACAAGCGCAGCAAACTACAAAATACTACGTTGTTTATCTGTTTACTAATTTTCTTATTGCATTTGACAATAAGCTCAATGTATCAAAACAATTGAGCGCTCAACACATAGTGCTAATATCGCATCAGTCTATAAGTTGTTCATGATCCGTGGCAATGGGGAAATTACGAGTTTTAAGACTATTTCTATCTATTGAGTCACTATTAAACCTACGTAAATTTTTTTTATTCCGTCGACAGCGCTCGCATTTCATTGGGCAAGAGCACAGGGGAACAAACCCGATTCGTTTACTTGGGAATAGTCCCGAGGAAGGAAACGTATTTCTTACTTCAGATTCATTGCATAATACCATGGATGAAGAAAAGATGGATGGGACACTCCATTGCCGTCCTCAGTGAGTTTGGTTTTGGGGCGACATCTGGAGCTTTGCGTAGTACTAAATATAATCATCTGCTTAGATTGATTAATAAAATTAAAAATAGACTAAAAACAATAAAATAAAAAATATAAAAAAAACTTGCTAAGCACACTTTTATCTTAAAAAGCCACTTAATATATGAATTTCTTTTTTAAAAAATTTCTAGTACGACGCAAATCGAAACGATGGTGGTGAAGTTTGGGTTTAGTACTACGCAAATCCACAGAGAGCGCCACTGAAAAAAAAACTCACGCTCGACGCATAGGAGTGTCCCATCCATCTTTTCTTCATCCATGATAATACTGTCGGCTGACATTAACATTCAGTGCTGAATCATGCGCATGCGCAGTCTTCCAAGAAATGTTTTCAAACCCCACTAACAAGAGATCGATTTAGAACTGCACCACACTTTATCCCATCGTTCGCCAAGTTTTATCGCCCACTTTTAATTTCTTCTTTACTATTAAAATAAAAATCTTAGATTGCTCAGTGTCTACTACTGCTATAATGAAAATGCGTCGCCTCTGTTTCGTTTATTCTAAACGTTCGAATTTTTAGAAAATTAGGGCTACGGAACATTTTCAAACAACATCACAAGGAATTGGCTTATTATAACTAAGGCTCCTTAAACTTATTTTTCAAAGCCCCAAAGAAAAAGTGTACATACAGCAATTAGGCATTTATAAAGGCCAGTAGAAGCCATCGGTGTATAAAAGATTCAAGAACACTTGGCACATATTATATTCGGAAGATCGGAGAAATCATCCGTTGCCAAGCATGTAATAACTCATGGTCAACAAACTTCCCGGAAGTTTTCAAATTATTAAAGAAAGTTGACAAAATCAGCTTTCTAGATGCTGGAGAATAAAAAAAGCCTCTATCCGAAATGTCAGTTTTTTATTTATTTATTTTATTTTTTAATCAATATCTATTAATTATTGTATTCCAGGGTACTTGTCTTTCTCTCCTACATTCATCTAATATTCGGCATAACGAATTCCAAAAGTCTTTGAAAAAAGAGGATAAGAAAACTGAAAAAAAAATAATGCATTGAACAGAGAACAAAATTAATTATGAAGTCGCAAAAAGGAAATCTTTATATACAGAACGTAGTAAAAAGAAAAGCAAAACACAAAAGGAAGAGCCAATGGGAAGACTTGGAATTGAAATGACGGAAAGAAGTGTTGGGATAGGTAAAAAACAAAAAGAGAAAGAAAATGAAATATTGTAAAAAGAAAAAAAAAAAAAAAATGGCCAATAGGATGAAGACATAAAATGGCATAAAATTTTTTATTAAATAAAAACTGACATCAAGAGCCCTTAAAATTTTTTAAAATATGAATCATATCTAGGTCATTACGTAAATAATAATTGCGAGCAGTTCACTAATGCATTGGTGCCATAGTCTTGAGGAAAATCTTTTGAAACGTTTGCAGCGCCTTTCACCTCGTATTGCAGTAAGGATAAATCTTTTGTCTGACAAGGAGACTCCACGTACTCACCGATATTGATATTGTTCTACGAGTAGCTTTCACCAAATTAAACACCCATTCGCCAACACATTTTACAGGCTACTTTTATTTGCACCAACCTGTAAATGCCCGAATTGTAGCAGAGATTATTTTCTCTTCGTAAATTTTTTTAACGTTATAAAAATGATGGTAATAAATTGGGATATCGGAAATATATTTAGTACATGAGTTACACTTTTCCATACATGTTAAAAGAATTTATGAAGAGAAAAAAAATTATCGAAGACAGGAATTGAACCCGTCCTTGCAAATAGAATTCTAGCGATTTACCACTAGACCACCTGAACGCGATAAAAAACTGTGATACAATTCGGGAATTTAGAAAGTGTAGGCAATTATAATAACCTTTCTGATTTTTTTCTCAGAATATTTTGAGAAGTGCATCGAATGGCTTTGCATGGGTGATTAATTTGGTGAAAACTATACGTAGAATTTATTTTAACCAAAATCGGTGAATCCGGGTACGTGGAGTCTCTTTGTTCGACTGACCGATCTTGATAAAAAATATTCTACGAGTAGCTTTCACCAAACTAAAGACCCATGCAAAGCCATTCGATGCACTTCTCAAAATAATCCGAGAAAAAAATCATAAAGTTTGTTAAATCCCATCTACGATAAATCCCCGCCCCCTTTCTAAATTTATCCACATTTAATTTTATTTTTATAAAATTTGCAACTTTTGGAATGACATTTAACTTACTTAAAGATTAAATAACGATTGCACCATGTACGCCCATACTATTAAAATATAATGTATCATATTAGTATCTATTATATCAATGATGGAGAAAACCACCTTTCATTAACATTTTTAACTAACACATTTGCTACCAAATTATAATTTCCTATTTATAGGAACAGAAGTTTGTAATGACCGAAATTAACTATTACCTCTCTCTTTACCTGCACGTAAATTATAACTTCTTTTGATATTTAAAATAAATAAATAAATAAATTTATAACAACCTTTCGATTTATAAAAAAATAACCTTAGCAAATTAGAAAACAGATTTTTATTGTAATAAAATATAGATTATATTTAATTATAATAATTCGTGTATGCGTTTTATAAAAAAAATGATGGCAGCAATTTGGTTGGTTGGTTGGTTGATTCATTAGAATTTTTGGCGTCGACTACTAAGGTCATTTTGCGTCTTTTACACAAGTTATATCTGTACTCAGCTCGGAACAAACACAAACACCCATGCCCGGCAGCTAATTGTAAAATCAGAAATATTAGTTATATTTAGTAAATGCGTTACACATTCCCATACATGTTAAAATAAATTTAGAAAGCGGAAAATTATCAAAGACGGGATTTGAATCCGTACCTGCAAAATAGAATTTTAGCGTCTTACCACTGGACCACCAGAATGCGATAAAAATTTCGGGTACAATTCGGGCATTCACAAAGCGCAGCCAATGATAACAAACTTTATGAATTCTTTACTCGGAAAATTTTGAGAAATACATCGAATGGCTTTGCATGGACGTTTAATTTGGTGAAAAATACTCGCAGAATTTTTTTTTTTATCAAAATCGTTGAGTCTGAGTATGTAGAGTCTCCTTGCGACAGGAAGGAGTGGGGTGACATTGCTAGAATCATTCCCATTGGGCCAGCCTAAGGGAAAAGCTAAAAGAGTCCAAATAAAGAGGATATAAGAAGCCAATAAGAAAAGCAAACTCAATAAGGGCGTAAAAAAATAAAACTTCAGATTTAATAAATCAAATAGAACAGACACTGGGATTGGCCCCTTGTCAGCATTTAAGTTCTTATCAGGATCCCTTTTATAGATTTCAGTTTTCCCAAAACTGTTTAACTGATTTCTTGAATTGACAGACCCCTAAATAACTTGATATCATCTAAGTGGCCTGTTTCCAAAGTATCTTTGGCAACACTCGATGTCTCCGATCTACCATATTTTAAAGAGCGAAAGGCTTTTACCTTTAGTTAGTTTTGAGAGGAAATGCCTAACACAGATTTTATCACATGAATCACATTCAAATGGCTATATTTCATTATGACTTATATTTTTATCGATTCCTGGTTTTTCCAGAATTGAAATGACATTTTTAGGATTTCCTTTAGGAGATTTTAAGCTATTATCATTTTCGAATGCAAACTACTAAAAGTATTTTTGAAGCTCCTTGAAAGCGTGGAATGATTATTAAACTAAAGCAAGTAGAGGCTATTGTGTAAGATTAAAGTCGAGATATCCTTTCTACTTTTAAGTAGGTTATGCATACAGAAGTTTTTCAACATTGCTATAAACTAAATGGCACTCAAATGAGCTCTGTACCTTTGATAGATTAAGGGAGAACGTTAAGAGAGGAGATGGGTCATAACATGGAAGGCAACATATTTATGGCTAAAACAGTGAACAGAATCGTTTTTTATACTACGGTGATTGCTGTGAGAACTGTTTCAATAAAATGAAGGCAGAACCTTCGAATTATTTGTGGTTTCGTGGCGTCGTTTGTTGATATCTAAGGATGTTTGAGGAAAATGCTTCCTGTTTATCTTAATTGTTCTAGTTCTAAATTTGATGACAAAGTATCTAAACTGCTTGCTAGTAATCTAAATGAATCAATACATCTTAATTCTATGTAGACACCATCAACCGTTCCCAAAACTTCATTATCTGAAATTAATTCAAGATTACTCTTATCATCACCTAGATTTTTAACAGTGGTTGTTTACAATTATTACAAGCCTCTGTATTGTCCTGAATAATAATCATGATCTCTGACTTTTGGATTCTCTTTAGTACCCACCACGAACGTTTTGAACTGATCGCAGCCGAATGGTGAGGTTGTTCATAACTCTACCCAGGATTTCTGCATCCACAAGGGTGCAGCAGTCGACGATGCTTTGTCGCAGCTGGTCTAGGGTTCTTGGTGCTGTAGTGAACACACTGTCTTTAAGGAACCCCCAGAGATAAAAATCACATGGGTTTAGGTCAGGACTCGTATGGGACCAAAGAAAGCCACCCCCGAATCGATCTGGAAACCTGTTTGAAATGACACGATTTCCGAATTTCTGATTGAGAAAGTCTAGCACTTCATTAGTGGTGTGAGGCCTAGCCCCATCCTGTTTAAACCACTGATGTTGGAGCGGTATACGCCTCCTTCGCAGCTCGGGAATGAAGAAGGTTTCCAACATGTTAAGGTAAGCCTGTGACGTTACGGTGCCCACAAGAAAAAGAGAACGGACCAATGATGCCTCTTTTGGAAATAGCGCACCAAGCCATAACCTTTCGTGGATGAAGAGGTGACTTATGGATCTCATGAGGGTGCTGGGAACCCCAAAAACGAACGTTGTGTTTATTAACGTCACCTGACAGATGGAAGAAGGCCTCATCTGACACCCACAGGTTGTCCACAATGTCCTGATTGGCTTCCATTTCTGCTCCAAACTCCATCGCAAATTGTTGTCGCTTCTGTCTTCCAGTGTCTGTTAACTCCTGATAAACATGGATCTTATACGGGAACAGGTGTAAATCCTTTCTCAAAATTCGCCACATTGTGGTATACGACAGCCCTTCTTCAATGGACAGGCGGCGAACAGATTTTTTGGTAGGGGAATCGACCTACCTTGTGCAAACATTTTCGACAACTTCGGCCGTTCGAACAGGAGCTTCGCTCCCGCCTTTTTTCTTGCCTTTAACACATCCAGTGGCACGAAATTGCTTGACAAAATCCATGATTCCTTGCCTGCCTGGTGCGTCTCGACACTTATACTCCTTCCGGAACTTTCTTTGTATGGTTACAGGTGATTTTGTCTCGAAATACCATCCGACAACCTTGCATTTCTGCTCTGTTGATAAAGCGGGCGCCATTTTTCAACAATACGATTTTCATGCAGCGCCGTTGCAACAATACAAACTCCAACTATTTAGAAATTCGATATGGCGCTCATATTCTTTCAATTGTTTATCCCTAATGCACGTCATTCGGGTGAAATGGTCAGAAATTGACTGAATCACCCTGTACAATGGGTCGTGGCAAACAACTGACAGTTTGAACGAGGAAGAATAACAAAATTAGACGAATCCGAACATTCTCTCAGAGAAATTGGCAGAAGAATCGAGCGTTCCCACAAATTTGTCAGCAAAGATACTTATGGGACGAAAAAATAAACTGGTCGCCATCCTGCTCTTTCACCACGGCAAAAAAGATTTGTCATAAAAGAGGTTACGAACTCTCATTCTAGCACACGATGTGTTGTATCGCATCTCGCAATTCAGGTATCAGAGTCCACAGTTGTAAGAACTGCAAAGCAAATACTTGGCTAGTACACAGAAAACTGAAAGTGATGCCTGCACTAGAAACCACAACACAAGACTAAACGAGTGGCCTGGCCTCCTGAACACCTGATCTGGACAACACAGTGGGACATGATCATCTGAAGTGATGAGAAGCAGCTTGAGGTAGATCATTGATGGTGTGGGAAGGGTTTAGCTCTCGTGGTAAAACAACCCTTGCACATCCTCTGGTGGACCTTTCTTCGTTTATCAACAAGATAACGCGCCTATTCATACAGCGAAAGCAACCTGGGAATGGTTTCTGTAGAATGGAGCATGTGTCATTTAGCCAGACATTAGTCCTATGGAAAACTTGTGGGGAATCTTGGCAAGAGCTGTCTACAAGGATGGAAGGCAGCTTCAATCCACTCAGAACTGAAGCAAGCAATTCTATTGTATTGGGATCAAATTAACTATCAACAGCTTCACAATCTTGTTGAAACAATGCCTTCAAGAGTTTTTAAGCTAATCCCAAAACAGAGTAATTTATTATTCCTTTTGTTTCAATACTGCTATCAGTTTGACTTGTACCCTAAGTGCACGGTTGAGTTGGATGAGTAATTGTACCCGTATCTATTATAAGGATAAGCAATTTTCCTTCAATAGAACCTTTAAAGAAATAAATGCAAACATAATTAACATAATAAATTCATAAAAAAATAATGATTTATCATGAATTAAATAACATGGTTATATTAAGATCTGTGTAATAATTAACATAGAGTTATAAGCATATATTATGATGTAAACTTTCTTTCATTATAAAATTATATTTCTACAACCAATGTATGGTTCGGGATCACTGATGTCGTTTGGGAGATTTATGTACTTCGATGTCAAAGCGAGGATCCGCGTTATCATTTTCAGCCTTCTCATTAATTAAAATCAATAAAGAACTGGTCCATTGCAGTAATTAAGTGGATAGTCGGTAACTTTTGCTGGTCAAATGCGCGTCTCTGCATCATCAGGGAATGGAGGGCAAAAACAATCTAAGCGTCAACTACATACAAACTGCATCTGCCATTTTCCCGAGAGTGTGCATTTAAAAAAGTAATGAAATTGATTTTTTTTTAATACAAACGCTTCGTGGATTAGATAATTTATAATATTAATATTAATAATAATAATAATAATAATAATAATAATAATAATAAAGATGACTAAACCAAAAACGGATCCCATTCTAGTCACGTACAGCACAAAATTTCCATCGACTAAAAATGTGAATGCTTTTCCATGGATTAAATCTGATCGACCAGCGATCTTCTTCCGGGTCCCAGAGTGAAATAAATGGAAATCTTCAAGCGGAGAGTAGATGATGTTAAGGTGGGGGGAGGGCATGGAAAGGGGGTAAGGGGATAAATGTTAGTGAGGGGAGAGAAGAGTTGGTTGTAAATGTTAAAACTTCACCGTTTGACATTAAATGTCGCTCGAACACGACGATAGAAACACGTGTTTCCATCAAAACGGTTGCGAGCAATTTTCCGAGTCGTTTACCGGCGAAGACGCTGCACGTGGATGAGGACGGGGTCGTGAAGGGAGGGGGGGTATAAAGAGGAAATTTAGCGAGAATTGTCATTTGATGACGGATTTTACCCCTACCTTCGCTCGGAGGAACCTTTTTGCCACTACGCCTCTACAACTGCGCATGACAGAGAGATTGCTTAATCCGTTCCTTCGTTCACTTTTTCCTTCCTTCCTTCCTTCCGTCGTAATCTCCGCTTTTCGCTTCGTGATTGGTTAATCGAGGGACAATTTTCTATTTCCGTGAAGAAGAGGAAGACTTCAACGCAAGGACATTGCCAGGGAAGCGATGTCACTATTACTGCTCCTTCTCTGACGGAAAATTTAATTCACGTAACAAGATCATTCGTTTTACTTATCATAGCTAAATGCTATAAATTTGATCAGCCAGTCAACAAGACCACCTTTACGTTCTCTTATATATACATATATAAGCTTAAATACATATAAGCTCAGTATTGCTGCTTTAGATAGCTTAACTCCGTATGATCAGAACTTCTGAGTTTACGAAAGATATTTGGTGCTTAACAAGAATAAAATCATAATATTTAACATTTCCCGTTGCAAGCAACCACAATACTGAATGCAAAATACTCTGATTTACGATTGCGCTTCCAGGTCCACTTTGACGAATTGATCGTGAAATTGGCTCTTTAACTTTCTTAATGAAAGCATTGAGCAAGAAGCTGAAAAAACATGAACTGACATAATCTGTAGAAACATGCAACAGTTTTATGGTCCTTGACATTACGTTCTTACTTAGTCATCTAAAACTTGTCTATAATAAGATAGGGAAGCCTTTTTGCTAAATTGGAAAGGTTAAAGTCAATTATAAGCTTAACAGGACAACTCTACTGGTTGCATACGACGTTATTTAAATCAAAAGATTAGCGCATTAATAATGACGTGGCATCATTAAAATTTTTTAATTCGGACCTTAAAATGGGCGAAAAAACGAAAATTCCGAAAGCAATTTCCAATCTTGTTGATTAATCTTCACACATGGAAGTAATATAAGTAATATAATCTTCGAAGTGACTTTAATTATTGAATGAACATGCGATATAAACACATAACTTCCTTTGAGATAAATAATTAAGTAAATTAAAATTAATAAAATAATAATGATGATAATGAAAAGTCGCTTTTGAATTTAGATGTCCAACTTTTGAGGTCTAGATGATGTTCAAATAGGTAAGTTGCAACCTTAATTCAATTGATGCGCGGCGCACTCTAGTGACTGTTAGAAAAGCTAACGACCTGTACCGTGGCCCACTAGATTATAGAAGGCCTATAAGAAGTGGAGGCAAATAGGTTTCTCTTATATGCCACAATGGTGCTAAAACTCGTCCCTAGCCAAGGCTTCGCTTTCGTTTAACCAAACCTATCGCACGCGTTTTCGTTTTGTTAACGATAATAAGATGTTAACAACAATCATGACAATAATTAAAGAACGAACAAAGCGTATTGAATCAACACTACATAGAAAGAACGTCTGCGCACTGAAACGTCATACATTAATAAATTAAAAGATTAAAAATTATTATAGATAATTTAATTAAAGTCATAAAAAGAACTAGCAATATTGCCCGGCTTCGCCCGGGTGGAAAAGATGCGTTGAGTAATTTTTTTAACGATTGTCTGTTATGTTAAAAATTGAACTATGATTAACAAAGTATGAATGAAATGCAAGAAAATGAGAAACAGTCTAGAAAGCCTTCTCCAAACCTTTCATAATCATTTTAAACCAAACATGATGATTTATGAACAATGAACTGGGAACAAAAGAAAATTAAATTATATGTACAAAAGTAAATAATGAAAAAAAATGATAAGATAAATGAATCAGCTACACAGGCAAGCTGAGCAGGGATTGTCAAGTAGTTGTGCATTCAAGTCCATTTCGGTAAACAACATTCCCCTGAGGCGCAAAAACATTTACATTTCGACAGCTGGACACGCGGGGGCAAACAACATATATCAACGTATAAGCTTCCTGAAAATATATACCTGCGACCTTGAAAGTCTGGAAAAATTGAATAAAATGAAACATTCTTCGTCTGGCATCGCCATATAGTGACATCCTTTGAAAAAGAAAAGTCTAGCTGATATGCCCGTCGGGCATTGCTCGGGCTGTTTGTTCCAATGACGTATATTAATGGTAGATTCCGAATTCTATTGTTAACATCGCCACCAAAGTGAAGCCAAATGAAGCCATGGCAGTTTTGGGCAGGAGTGAGCCGTGGTGTTGTTAACTGTGTGGCCTCTTTGTTTTTGACGATTTTGGGCCCGAGGAATAATTAATTCAAAACCATTCCTCAAAGTTTCCGCGTACAGCCGTACAAATAGACACGAAAAGAGATCAGGAATCACTTTCCACAACCATAAATCGAAAATACGTACTGAAAGATTATCGAAACGAAATTGAAATTGAAACCATGATCGAAAAATTGTTTATAAAATATTATAAAATATTTCAAATACAAAATTAACGAAGAGATAAACTTATCATTTCGTGATCGGAATGTGAAAGAATTATTAATCAGGTACCCTCATGTTTAGCCATGTATTTTGTTCACTTCCGGCCAAGACTGTTCTTGAAGGCGGACCTTCCCACTTCAAGTATGCTGGCAGGTTCCGGGTCTATCTTTAATATACGTCATTGGTTTGTATGATGAAATTTTGCATTATTGATGGTGAAATTTAAGCTATGGCACTTTAATCATTATATAGTAATTTTACTTCTATAAACGAAATTAATTAATAAAATAATTTTAATATGTCAAATTAAAAATTACAATAGTATATAACTAAATTTTAGCACGGTCTTTTAATCTCCTGGTCTGTGCACACGCGCAAATTCTGTTGTTGTAGTTAACAATTGGATTGCTGTATTCATGGAAGAAGCGATTTCAGTCTCCTCTATTGCCTCAAACTTAACAATGTAATTTAACACTCGTACAACGTAAGTGCGCCGTCTGGCCTCGCCATCTAGTGACATACTTTAAAAACAAAAGTATATTCAACTTTTCGATAAGATAGCATCGCCATCTAGTGACATCCTTTGAAAACAATTCAACTTTTCGAAAAATAAGAATAACTTAATTAATTGATAAAAACACGGTATAAAAAGTACCTTAAATATGGCACAGTAACTTTAACTACGTACATGGAAAGTTTCGTGGAGATTCGTTGAGTATTTTCTGAGTTGTAAAAGGACAAACACTCCAACAGACTCTGACTTATAATATATATGAATTATTATAACCTATAATTAGACACAGAAGAATTTAGGCTAATTTAAATAGCTATATCGCCTATTCAGAATGCATTATATTAAATTGCATGAGGACGAGTTTTAGTGCTACTGTGGCAAAAATAAGAAACCTATTTGCCTCCCATTTTCGATGCTGAAAAGCATCGAATAGACAGGCCTTCTATAATCTAGTGGGCCATGCCTGCACGCGTGCCTAATGGCATGACAGAAAAACGTTATGGTGGAAATTACTGCTGTGTGGTTGGATGTTTAGTTCTCCTTTATTATAGAAGGATCCAGGAAGGAGGAGAATGTAGATTCAAGCTGTGAAGCATATCAGTTAATATTTTGCAAACAAGAAAGACTTTCATGAGCTAGTGACGGAAGACGAAAAAGACCCACGAAAAGAGGGCGTAGATGAAAAGCAGGCACAGTGGTCTTCCAAGAGGGCCCTGCGATGAAATTATTTAAGATTTTTTCTTTATATCTACTTCGAAATACAACAAAATAGTGCCCGAGCAAATTTGTCTCCCTGTTCGAATTCTAAATATTCATTCCTTGTGGTGAATTTGAACAAGGAATGAATATTGGCACAGGGAAGGCGGAGATCAAACGTATCTTGGAACTTTGAGGACCACGAGGATGTTATTGAAAGTTGGAAATTCAGGCGAAAGTTAAATAACAGCGGCACTCAATCGAGCTGAATCTCTCGCTGTTTGTTTGTCAAATTAACAGACGATAATAGTAGCTGGCAAAACAGATGACTTTACGTCTGATATGAATAATCAAGAAGCTTGCTCCAACAGGCGAACAGGCGGGGCGGTAAATAGTCTTAGACGACATTGTTCTCAGGTGTATTATTGTTTCCCATTGGTAAGGACGAAAACATTTAGATGGAAACATGGAGTTGATTATTAAGTAGCGGAAGAATGGAGCTGATTATTGGTTTTACAATGCCCGTCTGTCACCTTCATAATTTCTGCAATTCTTGAGGTAGAAGATTGAAATTCGGAATGTAGCTTACGATGGGCAAGTCCAGCTTCACTATATACTTTGGTTTCGATTAGCCCACTGAGGTCCGAGTTTCGGGCCTGGGAATTAGAGAGACCAAAAGATCAGCGTGTATTTAGTTATGTAAAGGAGTAAAATTCGGTATGCAGATTCCTCTAGGCAAGATCTACATTACTATGAAGCATGGGCCATGTTGTGCCATATGACAAGTGATATATCATTCGTTCGGAAATGATGAGAAACGAAAGAAGATCATCATTTTCTAAATACTACGTTCAAGAAAATCAATTTTTCGATTAAAGAACTGGGTAGAGGGTTTAAATAAATGTATATAAAAGGGTAAAAATAGATGATCTCACAGCTTCCACTACTTTCCTATACCTTTCTCGGTGGGAATAATTTCTTGATGCTTTTACCATTTACGTGTGGCTTTTCGCCTGTACCTTTGACATATAGATCTGAAATTTGTTATGTAGATTGCAGTATCTAGTTCTCTATCTTTCTTTAGTTTGGGCGAGATTGTCCCACTGATGTCGGTGTTCAGTAGACAGTCCGACTGAATCCAACTTCGAGACCGTTACGAGTTTAACATCTAAAGTCCTGAATGTTGTTGGATAGTACGAAAATGCACACCCACTGATGGTAAAGAAAACGGAGCTTCAGATGCTTGACTTCTGTTTGTTGGGCGGGCAAAGTTTTACGTGTATTACTAAAAAATTTTAAGTAGCGAAAGCAAGGTTGTGCCAAGTCCATCTGTACCTTTTCTATCTCCGGCATCCATTGACTTACAGTAGAAGGTGAAATTTGATATGTGCATTCCTGTAAATTAAGACCTATATTGCAATAAAGATAAAGATTGAATAATTTGACAGTTCAACTAGATAATGTAAACAAAAACAAATTCATAATAAAAAATGACAGGTTTATTGTGATTAATTTACGATCAGTATTCAATCGGAAAGGTTCCATCTTGCTTCACGACAACGCTCGGCCGCACATCGCAATGGTCACCCGACAGAAGTTAAATGATCTTGACTACGAAACTCTTGACCAACCTGATCATTTGCCAACTGACTACCACTTTTTCAAGCACCTCGACAATTTCCTGCGTGGGAGATGCTTCAAAAACCACTCCGATGCGAAAGCTGCCTTCAACGAGTTCGTCGCCTCCAGAAATCCAGAATTCTATACTACCGGAAGAAATATGCTTCTGTCTCATTGTCAAAAGCGTGTAGACTCTGTTGGATGTTACTTCGATTGATAAAGTGTTTTTGGAAACGAGTTACAGTAAGACCCCGACTTACGTCATTTATAAATTTCCACCACTGTTTCGACGTTACAACGCCTCTTTCGCACTTACGCCAAAAAATGCGATTTCCGTTCCTAAAAAAAATTATAAAAATGCAACAGTGCTAGGTTATTACACTGTGTATCGTGAATCATCACGCAAACTACACACTTATGATAAACAAATCTCTCAGCCAATGGGAACTGCTAAGCCAATGGGACCCTCAATGTTAATTGGTCCGTGTCGATTTTCTATTTTTAATTCGTGTATTTGGTTTAATAATTTTCAGGCTGTAGTTTAACCTGCTGAAAAATCTAGATGTCCATCCCCTCAGAGGCACTGAAGAATTATAACGAAACGATGGCTGTAAAGTTGGATATCATCGCACAGCATGATAAAGCAGATAGTGCCTGTAAAATAGCCCAAGCTTTGAACTTACCGCGTACAACAGTTAGGACAATTCTATTGGGTAAAAAGAGGATCTGAACGCAGTTCTCGTGTAAATAGAAGAATGAAAGTATCTACAGACAATTGTACACCGAAAAGAGTCAAGCTTCTGTTCAAACATCTCGATCTAGTTTATTTTAAATAAAGATTATAAAATAAGATACTTGGATATTTTTTATCCTTATACAGATATAAACGTATATTTGCATTACTATACATGTACATGCGTTTCTCTATTTTTGGTCAAATGATGTTTCGGCATAGAGACATATAATATTTGAATTCATAATCTGTACACTTTTTTAATATGTGTTTTCAAAGAAACAAAATGTTATTAAAATGATTGCAGTTAGTGATACACGGTTCTCGGGAGCAATTAAATATTTGTGACCGTATGACATATGGTAAATCATTCGACGCTTTCAGTGAGTTATATGTGAGAGTGACCTTGATTTATAAGTAGATACTACAGTAGGTACAAATTTAAAACTTTGGGGTAAACGTGTTTCGATCGAAATATTGAATAGATGTTTAATAAAATAGCACGGATGAACAAATAGTTTTCAAATTGCAATAGACAATAAAAGCATCAAAAGCCAATAGTCCATGTTTGTTACAAAAGTCAGATATTGATTGGTAATTATCTAGTTTGAATGCAATTCTAATATATTTATTTATAGCGATCTTCAAGATTCTTAAACGATAACTATAAGCAGTTGACCATAAACAGACACCATATTCAACGGTAGTAAGTTCTTTTTATTCAAGAGTACGAGTTATAATAATGAATAAATAATTAAAAATAGAAACTCCTTCTGATTAAAAAACAGAAAAAATAAAATAAATCTTAAAAACAATTGATAATGAAAGTCACCCAATGTGAAGAAATGCAATATATGAAGTGGACGGAGACACAGATGAATCGAAGGTCTTGTGGAGCGTATTATGTAGATCTGGATGAAGCAGACGAAACACAGGTGAAGAGAAGAAGCACAGGAAGGTTTTGGTGAAGGTCTGAGGAGAATGTTACAAGAATAGCACAGGAAAAAACACAATAACAGGAGAAGAAGAACTATGATGAAAGTACGATGATCAGGAACGTTGATAACAATTTTAATAGGAATTGAAACAATAAAAAAACGTTTTCGGGATATTCTATCCCATTTTCAGTTTATAAAAAATTTTTTGAATGAAATTTCCGTTAAAATATAAGGAAAACATAATAATGAAACTATAAAATCAAAACAATGTGTGTTTGATTGTTGTGAACAGGGTAGGGTATTGGATTGTTGAGAGCAAGTGAAGTGTTATTGTCTGGGTTATGTATTATATTTTTTTATTTTTTTAGTAGTAATTTCCATTTATTATAGATGATTGGCTAAATTGTTTTCATTCGAAATAATGTTGATGGTTTCTTTTATTAGTCCTTTTTTGTAATTTATTTCTTTACCAATGATTTTGACTTTGTTCCGATCTGGATTATGACTTTGGTTAATACAGTGGTTCACTAGATGATTATTTTTATCCTTGTTTCTAAGTGCTCTTTCATGTTCTTTTATTCGTGTTATTAATTGTCTTTTTGTTTGACCTGTGTAAATTTGTTGACAATTGGCGCATGGAATTTGATATATTATGTTAGTGGTGTCCCATTTTTCTTTATTATTTTGGCAAATGTCTGTGAAATTAGAAATTGTATTTCTGTTTTGATCTTTTGTTGCTTTTATATTCGTGGTTGTTATTAATGTCTTAATTATGTTGTTTGATATTTTTGGTATGATTTTAATGTTTGGTATCTGTTCTAGTATTTTTTTTCTGTTTGTGAAAGGTTTTATTATTGTATTGTATTGAATATTTCTTGCATTGTTCGTATTGGTTTGTGTTATTTCTTGTTGTGTTGGTGATGAATGCTTCTATATAAATTTTATCAACTAGTTATATCGGATATTAATTTTTTGTTAGGTTTATTTTCAGAGTTTTTAATTTTTGTGGGATATATGTGAGATTTTTTATTCTTTGTATATATTGTTTAATTATATTAATTTTTTGGTGTGAAGATTGTTGTGATAAAAAATGTGGTATGTTATTCTTTTTGTAGGTTTTTCATATATCTCAAAATTTTTGTGTAGAAATTAATAATAAATGGAAATTACAACTAAAAAAAAATTATAACACATAACCCAGACAATAACACTTCACTTGCTCTCAACAATCCAATACCCTACCCTGTT
Source organism: Rhysida immarginata (assembly GCA_023313115.1). NCBI lineage: Eukaryota > Metazoa > Arthropoda > Chilopoda > Scolopendromorpha > Scolopendridae > Rhysida > Rhysida immarginata. The sequence goes on from JAHWFO010050227.1 coordinate 484,726, forward strand.
CACAACAATCAAACACACATTGTTTTGATTTTATTGTTTTATTTATTATGTTTTCATTATATTTTATCGGAAATTTCATTCAAAAAAATTTTTATAAACTGAAGATGGGATAAAATATCCCGAAAACGTTTTTTTTTATTGTTTCAATTCCTATTAAAATTGTTATCAACGTTCCTGATCATCGGACTTTCATCATAGTTCTTCTCCTCCTGTTATTGTGTTTTTTCCTGTACTATTTTTGTAACATTCTCCCTAGACCTTCACCAAGACCTTCCTGTGTTTCTTCTTTTCACCTGTGTTTCGTCTGCTTCATCCAGATCTACATAATACGCTCCACAAGACCTTCGATTCATCTGTGTTTCCGTCCACTTCATATATTGCATTTCTCCACATATCATTTGTGACTTTCATTATCAATTGTTTTTAAGATTTATTTTATTTTTCCTATTTTTTAATCAGAAGGAGTTACTATTTTTAATTATTTATTCTTTTTATTCAAAGGCATACTCAGTCGATATAGTAAATAGCTTATTTTTGTCTTCTTAGATGTTAGTTTAAGGACATGGTTTTGAAAGGTTAAATGGGCATCGAATTCAATGCCTAAAATATTTATTGGGTTGGCGATCTTCTGTGTGATTACTCTGTCTAAAAATAGTTGTTATTGTTTATTTACATATTTAATACCATTCCACGATTCTTGTACCACTGGTCCAGATCGCTTTTCAAAATAATCATTTTATCACCAATTTCATTAGAATCACATGTGCTAAACAAAAAGTTTGCATCAACATAAGAAGTCATGGTGTTGTGAATGGGAAGGTGAAATATCGAAATCGAAAAGACTGAATAGAACAGATTCCCGAGTCCAGACCCTTGTATGACTCCGTTGTTTGAAGCACGAGTATACATAACGTTTATGCCGTATTTATCCATTATGCACAAAGAGCAATATGCACAATGATAAAGCAGGTCCTCTGACTCCAAAATTATGCAAATTCATGATAAGTTGCTCAAGTGGAACAGTATCATATGCTTTAGATACATCAGGTTTGGCAATCATAAACACTTTTTTATTATCTATCGCTTCACTTATTTGTAAGTAAAGGTATATGATCATACTTATGCACTTTTGTTCTTTCCACATCCATATTGTTTTGAGTGCAGAAGAGGTACTACGTAGGATTTGAGCTGTGGGATATCGCATTTTCAATCTTTTTTCTAATCGGGTTGAATATTGCGATTGGCCTGTAGTTTTGAAGTCTAACTGGGATTAGTCAATACGGGGTCTTACTGTATTGCATGGGAAAAAAGTAAAGGAGAAGTCCATATCACATACTCATTCTCTAGATGCATTACAAATAAAAAAAACAACAGCAAGTAATCAGAAGTAAACTTTCAGATCGTTAAACTTTTTATATGAACTTTCGTTTCCTGAACTCGCAAAAAAAGAAAAAAAAAAGAAAAAAAAACAAAAGAAAACTCAGTTCAGCGATGGCATAGAGACCAACTTTCTACCGAGCTTGGGAAAGATTAGATCGAACAGTATAAACTTCTTTTTGAACCGCTGAAGAAGTTTGTAAAAATATAAGAGTAATGCGTTTCCCTTTAATCAGAACCAGCTAGTATTCGAATAAATCTTCACACTTTAATTAAATTAGGGGATAGTTTTTTTTTAAATTTTTCCAACGTTTCTTCCCTGCCGTACCCTCACTCTATCTCAGTTGAACTCTTAGGAACCATTAAATTTTACTTTGTGTTTTTATTCAAAATGCTCAGCATTTATGATTCATGAAATAACATCTCATTGGGTGGAAATTTTTTAAAAACATTTTTTAAACAAAAATTTAACTTTTTTTTTCTCTCTTTCCAGCGCTTCAGACAAAGGAATTTTTTTTTCAAAAAGCAAACAAGTTTTCGTCTTCTCCGTCGTTGTTCTTAAAAAAGAAGGAGAGCGAAGGAAAGGGAGAGAAATTAATTACGGCAATTATTGACCCGAGATTATTTGACCCCGAGAGTTAGGCAGAAAAAAAAAACCCTCGCACTAAACACAAAAGAAAAGGTTTCCACCGGAAAATTAAAACGTAATTACGAAAATTAAACACTTCCCGTGATGCCTCTCGGTCGTTCCTCCCCCGCACTTTCAAAAAGTGCACCGCTGTTATTATTTTATTACAACAATGGTGGGTCGGCGAAGAGGTGGGGGAGCGTTAAAACACCTTTTGTCGTCGTTTCCTGTTGTTGACTCATTCGTTTAGGACTGAACAGCACACAGTCAAGAGCCTCGTTTCTTTATTATCCGTTCATTGAATGGTGCATCTGTTTACACAGAGGTTTATTTATTCATTGAACATACTACAAAGAAACGCTTCGAAATAAAATTCGAAAACTTCAATAAACTTTAATTTAGAAAGACGAAAACATACAAACGCAAATCCTTACGTAATAAGAAAGATAATTGGATCAATGGTTTTATTTAGCGAATGATGAACGAAAATAGTGGTTTTTTTATTATAGGTGTGTCTAAAGAGTTCGATGAATGGTATCAGAAAACAAAGAAACCATAAGATAGAAACAATTGCTTTGTTGACCTTTAAAGTAATCGCCATTGGCCTACAACATTTTATGCTCACGGCTTCTGTTCTGTACACTTGCACCAATATTATATGAGTCCCCATCATTGTTTTCATCGTTGCTCCGTGGCTCTATGGCACAGATCTTCGCACTCATAACGTTCTACGGGCCGGAGCAAGCAAACATACTGCTGTAATTACATACTTAGGCTGTAATTACAGAACACACGCGGTTTGGCATGGACTCTACAAGGTGTTGCAATGCAGGTAAGGTAATCGCAGACCATGCATTCGTCAGAGAGACCTTCAGGTCCTGCAGAGTAGACGGAAGCGGATGCCTTCGACGAATGTCTCTTTCCAACATGTCCCAAACATTCTCGATCGAATTCAAATCCGGACTTTGCGCTGGCCACTGCAGATGTCGCAACTCGGTGTCATGTTCAGAAAACCACTCCTGAACAATTCTTGCTCGATGGACAGTAGCATTGTCGTCCATGAAGAACCCGTCACCATCTGGGTACAAATGCACCATTGCAGGATGGACTTGATCTGCAACAATGTTCAGGTAGTCTTTGGCTATCACCCGACTGTCAAGGAATATCAGGGGATCCTTGCCATACCAACAAAATATGGCCCATACCATGACACCTCCTCCTGCAGCTTGAACTGTTTTCACAACACAGGAGGGGTCCATCGCTTCATGGGGCTGCCACCAAAATCTCTGCCGGCCATCGGTGCAAAACAATGTGTAACATGACTCGTCCGACCACATCACCTTTTTCCAGTCGTCTACTGTCCAGTCACGCCGTTCTTTACATCACTGCAAGCGAACTTTCCGGTTTTTTGCTGACACCAGGGACTTCCTCACTGTCATGCGACTTCCCATCCCTATTCGCTTCAACTCTCGGCGCATTGATCCTTCATTGAAGTCTTCCGTCAGTTGCTCCACCTCGGACCTTCGGTTTTGCCGCACAATCCGTCTCAGACGACTGTCTGTGTTGATTGTTTTTGATCCACAATTCTGCCGTTTCGACAACTCTTGTGGATTCTTTTTGCACGCATTGAACACCTTGGAGACCTGACCTTATGAGATACCGGTCAGTTGTACTGTCCTGGAAATCGTAGTTCCAGCTAGACGGGCTCCCACAATAACTCTTTTTTTGGAACTCAGACAGGTCTGCTGTTTTCCCCATTTTGCTCAACTTTAGCAGCTGCAGCTTGTTCCTACCCTGTACCTGCAGCTTGGAATGAGCATGTACCTCACATGATTGCATTCATTTGCATATCACAATCATTTCCGACCTGTGACCCCGCTTTACATATCAGTGCAGTAATTCATCACGGGTTTCTAATTCATTGGCCAGTGTGTGTATATTACAAGGGGACCATCTTTCAAAGAGAACCGCGAAAACGAAAAAACTTGGCCGCACATAGCTAATGTTTTGACTGAAAATAATTCTGTTTTCGGATTTATGTCTCAATTACCAGCGAGTAGCTAAGTTTTCTTCCCTAGATCAAACTTTCCGTCGCTTTTGGTTGTCTTCCATTAATTCGATTTCTTTCCCCATGCTGATCGAGTTCTATAATTAGACTCACCCAACTCCTTGAATGCAGTAGGTAACACGTACAAGTTTGAATCACGTGATTTCAAATTTCTGTGCATAAAAACGAATAGAAACAAATACAAATGCGTTTATATTCATTTGCCAATGTGTTTAGTAAAAAAAAGTCAGTTAGAGGTAAGGTTGATTAGAAACAGATGAATAGAAGAAATAGTTACAGGAGACAGGAGTCGGGGAAAAGCTCAATAAGCAATTTGTAATCTCGCCGTTATGCGCGATGCTATTGAGCTGGAAGACAACCAATGGAATTTTGAACTCTGTAGATCTAATTGAATAAACATATATCAGATCACATTAACAAAATTAATCGCTTCATTAAGTGCATATCTCAAATATCAAAATCGATATTAATGACGGAAGGATCTGGATTTAGTATACTAAATTACAGTAGATTTTATCAATTTTCCTTCGGTCATATAAATTCATATCGAAAAGAGCTGGCCTGATGAGGGCGACAGTCAAGTTTGTTTTTTGTTTTTTGTCAAATCACACAACATTTGTCAAGATGGACTTCGATGGAGACGATTGTTATAATGACGGATGTCATTAGACAAAGCAGAAAATATCTAGAAACAGAACATTAGGTTCGTCCCCTTTGATGTGATAGGCCGATAAGTGGAAAATTTTACACTGTGTTCAAAAAAATACGACTATACCCAAAGAAATTTTTTTTTCGATATTGACGTTAAGTGGAAGAAATAGAAGTAAGACCGGTAATCTAAGTTCGGTTTTCAATTGAATATCGGAATACTCAGTTTTAGATTTTTATCGTAGATTACCGATCTTGCTTCTATTTCTTCAATCAATATGTCGTTGTCGACTTCGTTTTCGTGCAAAGGCACATTTTGTGTAGAAGATGATAATGCCATTTTTAATAAATATGCTCATTCGAATCTATACTGTAGATGCCAAGACAGCTTCGTCACGGGCATGTCGCCGTACGCGTGAACAAAAAAAGTCACTTGGTTGTTGGTTGACAAACTCTTCACTTTTTAATTCCATCTCTCGTTACGAACTTTATTTAGTTCCTCGTGTACTCTTCTCGTGAGTCGATATTTGGTTTTAAGCCAAGGCTCTCGGGTTCGATTGCGTCGTAACATGTGTGCACCTTCGTAATAATCCGTAGATTTGATTAGAGTGAAAGAACAGTCACCATGATAAAAGTTGCCCGTGAGCGCTTGCCCTTCCGTGTTTTGGTTGACTTTTCTCCACGTCTTTTGTCCCTTCACTGAATTGTATTAAGCTACAAGATAAAAGCACTTGCTTCTAGATTTCCTCCACCTTCCTATTTTAAAGATTTTAACGAAAATAGAAAATCCACTGTCTCAAAAGTTTAGGTAATGTATGTAGGTGTGCTGGTAAAGAATGAATTTTTATGCAAGTTACGTGAAATCACCTTCACCTTTAATACTCAAGTACACGGCAATTGCTGTTTACAAAAGTTCATAATCAGCAAAAGACAAGGAACTCACACCTGATGAAATTACAAATATTTTGAGGCTAAAAGCATCCGGAAAATCTGTGATCGAAATTATAAGAGATGTTGGACACTCTGCATCTGGTATTTACAAATACTAGGCAGAGGTGAAGATACGAAACCAAGACCTGTTTCTAGAAGACCTAAATCATGGATGAAAGAAACAGGATGGACGACTTCTATGAGTCGTGCGTGAGTTGTTTTTTTTCAGTGGCGCCCTTTGGATTCTTAAGTGAAAAATACCAAAACGTTTGGTTTCGCTTCGCATGGTTTCTGTTTACACAACAGTTAGAGGCGAAAAGCATGGCCACATTTCAATTATTACACAGATGGGACAATCAGTGTTAAAGTAGTGGAAACAGCATGGCTCATTGTTTTGACGTCATCGATTGTTGCAAAGTCCCTCTGTACCGCTGGATGCGTTGTTTCGAAACATTGTCTTTCACGTGTATCTTGATGTTTAATAAAGAATTCTGTATGAAAATTTCCCAAAGGTTATGCTACATATTTTTTTACGCGATAGAAAGTGAATGACTCATGGTTTTTCTTAAAACCTACAATTTAGTATAGCCACCGATTGCAGTGGGACACAATCACGTGACTTGTTTCCATTTTCTCCCAGAGACAAATGAAAGGAAACGACTGGCAGTGACCTCCCCTCAAGTGGGGCCTTCGCGCCGCCATATTGGGACTGGCAAGAAACAGCTGATCGCCTGAGGCAATGCATATGAATCAATCGGTTTGGTTTGGTTTGTTTGTTTGGTATTAACGTCCTTTTCAACTGCTATGGTCATTTCAGGACAGCGTTATAGGGGCCGCAAATTTTGCCTCGCAGGAGTTCTTTAACGTGCAGCCAGCAAACCTCTACACGGGACCAACAGCTTTACTTCCCTTCCGAAGGAAGTGCGTGATCTCAGGATTTTTCCCCCTGAAAAAAAATCTTCGCCATCACCGGGCATCAGAGGAGATCACGCAACCACTGAGCCACCGTCGCCGATGTGAATCAATCGCAAACAATTATTTTTTCTAATATCTGGATGAATTTATTGGGGGACCACCAGAAAAACTTGCTCTATTAAACAAAAAATAATCATCCAATTCGGTCCATCTGATAAACAGTTATTTGGTGATAAGTAAAGTTATTCTTAAACATAAATTTAAAAAAAAAATATTTTAAATGGAAAAGGAGGAAGAGATTATACAATTAACTAGGAAAATTCTCCTTTATAAATTATATTTGAAAGTAAATAAAATAAAATATACAGTTCATCAATTATAATCCAAATTAGTGTTGATTTGTACGAGATGTATTAATTATAACCTCTCCTTCCATAAGTGGATTAATAAATTGATTATTTTATTGAACTGAGAATTATTTCTTCCTTTTCTTTTAATTTAAAATTTTAATATATTTGTCTTTTAAAAATTCGTTAGACATGAATCAGCTATTTGAAGTCATTAAAAGTATACGTTATCGTTAGTTAATGCCATAAACTTTTTTTAAAAAATCAGAAAACAGGTTATGCTTACTAATACTTCCAGAAATCATCTACAAAAACAACTGAAATTACATTGAGAATATACGCCGCCTTAGGTTTTTGCCAATAGTAACATGGCGAATGCTGCACTTCCGGTGGCACCAGTAGCGCACAGCAAAATGAATAGGACACTGCCAGTCTCTTTCTTTCATTTGTCTCTGTTTTCTCCATAAGGACGTCATCATTTGCCCCATCTGTTTAATAAGTAATCTTTGGCATGGCAGCCTATGGCAAATAATACGTATATCATTGAGTTCTTTTGAATTTTTTTGTATAAAAATATTTATTATATTATTGAATTAGTTTATAAATATTTTAAATATTTTCTCCCATTTCAACATGTAAAATTCTTTTTCCAATATTAAAAATCCCAATTAATAAAACGAATACTGAAAGAAAAACCCAATATTGAATTAGTTTATTGAAATATTAAGTTGTGGAGTTAAAATATGATTTTTTTTTATTAAAATTACATACGATTCTTTAAACAAATTAATTATAAACGTATAAAGTTTTGCTTTAAAAATTATATTTAAAATTACATTAAAATATATCAAAATGAAAATGGAAAAGATTTCTTCCTTAAATCATAAATGTACACATGATCTAAATAAATATTATAAGTTTCAAAGAAATCGCAGCTCTTTCTGGTCTCCTAGTAGTACGTCAACAATAACCATTAGCCTATGGGCAGCGCTTTCTCTTCTCCCTAAGCAGACGACAGATGTCGCTCTGAAATCAAACTTGCTAGAGCTCTGGATTACCAAAGTACGGCTGATTGATTACCTTCCCCAAAGCTAGCAGATAATACTGGTTGTTGATTGATTAGTTTGAGGTCACGTGCGTTTTTCAGCCATCTTTGGCCCAGACATTTATTCATTTTAAATTTTATTGATTATCAGTTATATTTTAAGACGATAATGATGCGAAAATTTTGAAAATAAAATTTATTTCAGCCGAATTTTAGAGCTGACGCAATAAATTGATTGGGCCTTCTGAGCCAAAAATGGCGGATTGCCGTACTTTAGTAATCCAGAGCTTTAAAACTTGCTGGGGAAGTATAGGAAGTCGTCCATTCCGTTTCCTTCATCCATGCCTAAATGCACATTTTACAGAGATGGCCGACAGCTTGTGCCAATGGTAACTCAACAGGAACTTTCTCAGTGACAAATATCCACTCCATCACTCCAGCCGGAAAATATCAGGATTATTATTCAGTCCACAGGCTTTTAGGTGTAACCCCAACACTGAAATGTCTTAAAATGGCACGTCACCCACCGTTGAAATCTAAGCATATTCAAGGCCGTCTACAATGAGCATGTGTACACATATCGTGATAGGACGAATGACTGCTATGCTTTTCAGCGATGATAAAAAGTGGAATCTGGATGGTCCAGGTGGTTATTATCGTTATTGTCACGATTTATAAAAAAAATCAGTAAGTAGCCCCATTCGTCCGAAAGTTTCTAATTCGTCCTATTAATACTGACAATCATAAACGGTGTTGTTCAAAAAGAGGAGACTTAATTTCGAATCTGCACTCCGAAACATTGATTCATGATAATGTTTTCAGATGCAACAAACAACTAAATATTTTCTATAGAACATAAACCTTTTATTTATTTATCATTGGACGAGTCTACAGAATCATTTACATCGGCAAGACTGAATAAGGGCTTATAATAACTGAAGTATAAGCACGGGTATCGAGTCTCTCGATATGTCGTATAAACAGAGTGTCTTTGCTTAAGGTGCTCCTTTTCGCGTCTGTGCTCACAATCGATCGTGGGACCACAAACGTGAAAGCTTTTCACAGTATCTGAAATCACAAAACGGGGGTATTCAGTATGAAGAAAATTAAAATTATTGCATCATCCGTAACGCTTTTTTGGGTGGGAACATTATTGTTAACTATAGAGAGGAAGGAAGGAATCTGTAGAAATAAATTAAGCACTTGATAGCACATAGAAATTCAACAAGATCGTAAATTCTAAATTGTGAATAATAAAATTTATTTATTTTAATGGAAAAGAATTTATTTATTTTATTTATTTTATTCCAATGCACTAGGATTCATTAGTCTTCATTCAAAACACGGAAAGCAAAACGTTAGCCCATTAAATGAGTTTGATAGGTAAGACAGCGAAGTATAGTGGCGCTATCTGTTACCACACTTTGAAAATATTTCATAATAGTCCTGTAGTAATGATTTAAATAAAAACTGTTGCTGAGACAACAATGATCAAGTGACTTTTTAGTGCCAGATATGCTTGAAGCCGGAGCCAACAATGCTTAAAGGTAAACTCCATGGAAGAAATCGACTTTATTTTTTTTTGCATCATAACATTAATCCAGGTTAATAGAGTATACATCATTCAAAATTTTTCGATTTTTCCTAATATTTTATTAAGAAAGATGCCTCGTAAAATTGAAAAAAGGCGTGGGATCTTCCGTCCCTTCTCCAGAGAACACGGCGGAACAAGGCGTCATTTCCTGCCGTGAGAACCTCTGGGAATTTCGTCGCCGAGATTCTAGTCGCTTAGAACGATTCTAGATATCGTAAGATTTTGCTAACCTGTTTTATGTCTGTATGCCTTCAATTTGTTCTCTGTTTGAATGTGTAAATAGACAGTCGGGTAGAAATTTCACGTTTCATAGATTTCCAGAATCAGAATCGATTAAAAACAGTGGATTAGTTTTTGACAGCGAGGTAACTGGTATCCAACTCCAAACAGCATCGTGTGCTCATTTCGAAGCGTCTTGCTTTGTCTACGCATCCGCCTTTTTAAATTCAGTATCAATTCAAACAAGAAATTCGCTGAAACTAGATCACGTATAAGGTGGAATCCAACTCGGGCCTGGGGTTCTTCAAGAACAACGACCGCAACAACAGCATGTGCTGAACGCCGAAGGAATGAAGTAGGCCTATCTGCTGTAGGGCACACGCCGCCGTAATTTGCACACACCAACGCGGCAAGCAGAAGATCCCGTTTCACAGTTTAATGCATAGGGCTGTATATCGCAGAAATTGCAGTAGCATTTAATTCTGCTAACGGCCCTTGTATATCGCTGTCACTGTTATCAAAATCCCAGTCGTCGCTATCGGTCTTGTTGCATATTCATAGTCCATTGCACAGAATGTATTCCTTATTCTGTGGTCCATTGCGATGCCCAACTGACAACTAACCAACAGCGTCCAATGTGTAACGTCACGAATTCGAAACTCATTCGCACTTCTCGGCAATTTGTGACGTAACAGTTGCCAAAACATGGCGCTAGTGTCGATCGCAGGGGGAGGGAAAAAATAAAAGTTTTTTTATACATTTTATCAATATACAATATCGGAATAAAAGGAAAACACAAATCCACAAAAAAAATTTTAATGACTCACACATGAGTCATTAAAAATTTTTTTGTGGATTTTTTTTTTTTGTGGATTTGTGTTTTCCTTTTATTCCGATATTGTATATTGGTGTCCACAGTTTCTGGCTATTTTGTTTTATTTATATTTTATCAATTTTGAGTTCGAAATGAAAATTTTTATACATGCTACGTTGTTATTGAGACCTTCATCGTTTATTTTAAACAAAGTTGTTTTGGGTGTGGAGTTTACCTTTAAATATGCAACAATAATGCAAGACTGTTTCCGTAACGCTTTTTTGGTGTCGTTTTTTGCATCATGCTTTTTGTAGAATAATATCCAGCCCTAAAATATTATCATATTAAAAATAGGAGTTCTCTTTCATGTCTTAATTTTCTACTTCCTCCGTCCGGGGAGGTATCACCTGTATTCCCCTTTTTTGTTAATCGATCATTCCACTCAGGGCTCATCAAACGATTGGTCAAGTTCATCTTATAACTTGGCCATCAAGAAGTATGAACCTCAATCCCACTGAAAATTTCTGAAGCATCACGTCACTTCAAAATTATGATGGAGGTCATCAGTTTATTTCTCGCATCAGCCTGGTACAACCTCAATCTAACCTAATCTAACCTAACCTAACCTAACCTCAATCTAGAATCGGTGCATAACAATGAATGACCGTGGGTTTTATGTGATTCATCACGGTGGAAAGCACACTGACTATTAATACTGTTAATTATTGCGAAACCTTATTTAACTACTTAAACTTTTGAGGCAATGGTTTTTCTATTTTTGTTAAAATCTTCGTTAAAATAATGAGTTGGAGGCCAGTGTTTTTATTTTGTAACTTAGATTAAAGTTATAATTCTCTTAAGAATATTAATATTTGTTTCGTGTTCAGTAGTTCATTGTAATCATCGAAAAACACGATTAACTAAACTTTTGATGATACGGTAGCTACTCTGATGCCCGAGTACGAGGGTTCGATCCCGGCCGAGGACGACGAGGATTTTTCAGGGGGAAATCCTTCGGAAGGGAAGTAAAGCCGTTGGTCCCGTGTAGTCGTTTGCCGACTGCACGTTAAAGAACCCTTGCGAGGCAAAATTTGCGGCTCCTATAACGCCGTCCTGAAATGACCATAGCAGTTGAAAAGGACGTTAATACCAAACAAACCAAACCAAACCATACGGTAGCTACGCTTGAAACCTTCATAAGCGATAGGTAATCAAATGACCGATCTTTTGACCAACCGGATTTTTGAATTTTTTTATACGCTGGGCTACGTAAATGATGACCGTGTCCCGATCCTTGTAAACGGCTTTGACGTTGCCGGAAGTGACTCATAGCGCGATGTAAGTTGTTTGCTTTTTTTTTCGGGAAGCGTAGCACGACGTTAGCACGTGGAAACGGGCGTGGGATGCTCCCAGCTCATTTCAGTGCTAATATACCCGACACTATAACCGACGGCGATAATGAACGGCGTGAACCGTACGAAGGACTGAAAATTAAATCTCATGACGAACTTGAAGTTTCGTTATGGAATACGAAGTACAATTTATTCAACCAGTGAAGATTGATTCAAGAATATTTCCGTCCCCAGACAACGTATGATAAAGATTCATTAACCCTGGCCCTGAAATACAATGAAATTCCTAACCGATATACTTAGTGCCGTAGTAAAATGGGCTTTGGGCAAATTGTTCCCCCCTAACTGTGGTTTGTGCTTCCTTACAGTATTCAGTGCCCCCCCCTCCCCCCTGTTTCCCCTGCCCTCACTCAAATCTTAAATTCGTGGCGGTGTACCTGAAAATAGTTCAATAGGAAAACGGATTAGTCAAATGTAATTCACATGAATAGAGGTACAAACTTTAAGGGGAGGTAGAGAACATCAAAAGGATTGAGAATTGCATAAGAACCCATCACCGGAAACGTCACCGTACTTCGGTAGGCGATGCTGTGCATGAGGACCCTGGAGGGGAAATATATGATTTTTCCTCATTCGACTGCAGTAGTCGCCACATACGAACAGGCAGTTACCATATACTTGTTGGTGTATGGATTGGGTGATGGCAATACACGAACAGCTGAACGAATGTTTCAAGAACAGTTCCCACCGAGACATGTACCCGGCCACCGTTTGTTTTCGCATGTGCATCACAATTTGTGCGAATATGAGTCTTTAAGAGGTAACAGGCATAGTGAGGGCAGGCCACGAGTGACTCTTAAGGCTCGTTCGCACTAGCCAAAAGAAACTAGTTCTATCAGAGGTACTAGTATCATCAGTGAAGTGCGAACAAAACTGGGTGTAAGAAGAACTAGTTCTTTCGGCTCTGGAACTGGGGTTTCCAACCTCAGTTTCTCAAACTGGATCTGGGGCTGGAGAGTGTTTGTTCATGCAAAGACTTCTGGGTAGTTTTCCCATAAGTCTTCACGAATAGCGATACGATCACGGATTAAAAATACACAATGGCTACCGAACAACAGTGTTCTCAATCTCAAACAAATCAAGAAAAGTGGAAAGATGGCAAAACTAAATTTGGAAAACAAAAAGCGCCATCTTTAAATAACGATGAAGAAGCATTAATCATTCCAGGGCACGCTGTATTTGTTGTGTCTGGAACTGGATTTCCACCTCTAAAGAGGATTTCCAGTGCGAACAGGATGATGATAAAACTAGTGTTCAATTAGAACTGGTTCACCTGCAACAAGAAAAGAAACTAGTTCAATTTGTAACTAGTTTCGTAGTGCGAACGTAGTCTTACGCCCGCCATGGAACAAAATGTGTTGGGTGTTATAGAGAGGAATCTGAGTACCAGCATAGGTGCCGCGCCGGCGCTGTATGAGGATCTCGGGCTAATGTACAAAGTGTTTTAAATAGAAATTCGAACATCTGTAACATTCTAAAATGGAATCATCTTCTACGTCATTATGTAATATTTATGCCCAATAAATATTCCGGTATTCTCTGTATTGGGTCCTTTCACTTTCTTGTACCTCTGCTACCACTTTCCCATGACGTTTCCAGTGATGGATCTCAATGCTTTTCATGTTCTCTAATTCCCCTTAAAGTTTGTACCTCTATTTATGAGACACCTTATACCAAGGTGATCTAGAACAAGGTGGGGATCAGTTTGCCGGAAGTAGTAAAAATTGCCTTACTGCGCAAGCGTATTTTGACGTCACTAGAATACATCGAAACCTATACCCGCTAAATCGAAACCTCAACAGAAACTAAAACATGGCGGCAATGAAAGCAATCGTGCGATAGCCACACTTGACGACTCGTTCATTTCCTTCACAATTCTCATTCTTTATACTATATATTTTAATTAAATAATAATGCCATTATAGAGCTTATTCATGAGCCTTACAATATGGCGGCAGCAGCTTCAGCTCCGCTGTTGATTGGCAGCTGAAGCTGCTGCCACCATGTTGTATACCAGTTTCACGCTGTGATTGGTTGCTGCGGATCGACGTCACTCTGATGAATAAGCTCTATACGTAATTTATAATTATTGTAAAATGTACTTACGTATTATCTTTTTAATGTGAACACAGGGTTGATGTTAACTATCAGCACATCGCGCGATAACTGATCATGCGACCAAGGTAAGTGAAATTTACTGAGAGTAAATAGAAAAAGGGTTATATATCAGTTCGTTAAAAGGGGAGTGGGTGTCTTTAAAATGTAAAATCATTTACCTTGGTCTCATGTTCACTCATCGCGCAATGTGCGGATAGTTAAGCGAACACAGAGACAAGGACGATAACGTATTTCTCATTATCATTAGGCCTAGTTATCATTCCTCGTTAAGATTTCGAAATTGATTCGTCGGAACCGTTGGCAGTTAAGAGACAGATGATAATTTCGATATTATTTCTTAATAACTTTATTTATGCAGGCATTAGGAAATTTTAATTTATAAAATAGTAAGTTTACAAATAAACGTTTCTTCAGAAATCAACGTAAGAGTTTTGTTTTTTTTACGTGAAAACGTTTTCTTTTGTGACCAGAATAATGGCTACCGCACACGCCGGAAGTAAAGCCATAAGTCATCTAGTGACTTCACAATACGCATGCGCGTTAAGCACTTCTGACAAACTGGACCTACCTGTTATTCTAGATTACCTTGACCTTATACTGTATAATTGGTGACTGATCAGATGCGTGTTTTTCACGCTTAGCGATATGTTTAGATGAAAATTTATATAATTTTTTTTAAAAAGTTAAAAAAAAATATTAAAAATGCTGCTTGTAAAGTGTATCACCAATTTTATTAGCATGTCAGAAATACATTTCTAAATATTTGGAGAATTAAATACTTTTGAAATAACAGTATAACAATATGCACTTTTGAAATCGCCTTTCCTCGAATATTTTTTTTTTTTGAAATCACTCCTTTTTTCCCCTCACTTCTTGAAAAATCGCGAGATATTTTATTTTACCATGAGCACATAGTCATGACCACCCTCCGACATGTCGAATCTTCCGTGTAGAAAAATCGGGAGCCGGTCACCGTTTACATAGCCACAGCCATTTTTATATCTAACTAGATCTGTGAATAGTGTAGGCATTAATATATGTTATTAAACATTGCAAAGACGCGAGTGTAATGTTTTTTTAGAAAGAGCAGGATCGAAGCATGACGAGATAAATATTTAAAACCGAGGTAAATATGTAAACAATCAACATAGAAGAAGAAATGAATTTCTCCCCTATTCCCACCTTCTACATTTCCTCAGCTTATGTCTGCGCCAGCACAAAGTGAATCAATCCCCTGATGAAGCCCCGAGATTACGTTTCCTTATCTTGCAGAAGATTTACTAGGGAGATGAGCGGGAGAAGATTCTCGCAAATTAGGACCGAATTAAGAGGATTAAGGTGGAGGAGAACGAGATGGGAAGGGACGACTCCATTACTCGCACGTGGTGGGGGTAAATGGTGGTGGATGTGTCGTCACGGTGCCTCCACATCGGTGTGATTTCCATAATCTCTGGGCGATCTGGACAGTGTCCAATGGAAAAGGTCAGACTGGTGTTGATGAGTGGCAATGATCGTTTAATTAAAAGGTTCTGCCTTCACCACCGCACCACTACCGCCAAACGACAGACCACCTGTTACCGCCACTTCGTAGATCCCCCCGCTTGGCGCAAGCCTAACAAAGGGGCTAAATATTGAAATTAAAACGGAGACAGATGTGCGAAAAATATCCGCATCTCAATAATTAAGCCTATCGTCTCGAAAGCGATTTTGGTGTGGGGGTATTTTCCACTCCCAAAAATCAATAATTGGACTGTCGTCGCTGATTAGCATATTTAACTCATAAGCAAGAAAAGGCGCAGCTCTCAGAGCCGCAAAGGAAGAAGATAATATAATAAAACATTATTGAATATTTTTTAAAATTCTTAATCCATGCATGCATTTAGTAATACACACATTCCAAGAAGTTAAACAACTGAATTTACTGTAAGATACTAAAACAGAACATGGTCTCTCTCTAAAATTATCTTTGGACATTATAAATATCCAGTTTATAAAATACATTGTCGTCATTTCATCCGCTCCCATTCGTTTCGGCGCATTCAAGTTTTTAAAACACCAGCAAAGCATGGTAACGTGATAATTTGGAGTGGGCACACCTTCTTCTATGCTTTCATCTTCTTCTTTTTTCTCTCTCTCTCTGGTAGGTGGTGGTCCTGTTTATTACTACTGCAAAGAGTGCACGGGTGATTCCATTTCCCGTGTGAACCAATTACAGATGGTGTGCGGGTGGTTTCGCTAATTGGAGTGCAAAATCAGCGGCGTTGCCTCTTCGCCGTAATCACCGCGTGATCTTTTAATCAAGGCAACAAAAACTGTGGAAAGAGAGACGGAGAGATTTACGGCTCAGAAGCAATGGAATCCGAAACAGTTGAAACTCTATATGTATCAAGAAAAGGATAAATTAAAATGAGAACCCATATTGCTACTCTTGCACAGTGGCTGTGTTGCTAGTGTTCATTATGAATTAATTCTTGAGAAGAAACGAGGACCCCCCCCCCCTTGGAGTTTAAATCAGTATTAAAAATTTATTAATATAAAAACTGCTTTCATATCTATATTTCTCCAAGCGCTTGCTCTTAAAACCATTCTGAACGACTTGCTTTGTAAATCAATTGAAAAATAATAGAGGGGTAGCTTTTGTTCAATGCTTCGTTATTATCGGTGACACTACACAAACCTATAATAATGTAATGGACATTTAATTTCCAAGTCGGACACTTATGCGTTGAAATCCATCCCCGCGTGGTATCTTGCTCGTGTAATGTTGTTGTAGGTAAGGAATGGCTAAACGAAGGGAACCTGATGACTTTGAGAGAGGAATAATAATCGGCTAGATTGTGGGCATGTCCATTCGTCAAATTTCGGAATAGTTATCACAGCCACTTTCAAAACTCACTGAAAGCGACTGACGGTTTGTTAAAGCGCGATGTTCATAAAAACCGCAAGAAACCACTTCAGATCATCAACAAGTAGTTCAAACAGGCAACATATGAATCACATGCATTACAACACTTTGCAGAAGAAAGATTCACGGATGGGTAGCCGAACATCAAGGCTGCCAGACTCCAGTGGTGTTTGGAACGCAGACATTGGACTGTCGAAGAGTAGAAAAACATTTTGTGGATTGATGAAATCACGCTACACTGTTTTCAGTCGATGGGCGAGTTTGAGACGGCGAATGTCAGGGGAGCGCTTTTAACCTGAGTGAATCCATTCCAACCCATTCCAACCCTGAAGTTTGGTAATGGTGCAGTCATGGTGGAGGCCGTAGGGGAGGCCGTAGGGGAGGCCGTAGGGGAGGCCGTGGGGGAGGCCGTGGCCTGGTGAGCTTCTGTGAAGTTAAGCAACATCAGGCACGGCTAGCCACTGGATGGCGACCATTCAGTAACTCACAATCTTCACCCCCCCGGCTGCTGTGACCATCATACAGCAGTCGTTGATCCTGGTTCATCCAGGGACCCAACTCGTCGGCCTCAGGCCATACAGGCCCTGGATGGACGTATAGGATTACTATTAGTTAAATTATTTAAATTATTTAATGGTGTGGGGTTGTTTTTGTATTTGAACTCTGAAGCCTACAAGGACATTTTGGACAATCGTGTGTTTCCTGCGGGAAGTTATAAGGGATGTTCAAATGAAAGTGATTCATAGAGCACTGAGAAGGATTAAATGAAAGTATCAATATTTACCTTTGTTTATTTGAAAGAAGAACCTCTTATAGTCACTATTATAGACGCGCAGTTCTAAAAAAAAATCTCCACCTGTCGCAATACAGGACTCCCACTGGGGCCCACTGGGAAAATTATAGGGTACACTGATTAAGGCATACATGGGGCTAATAGCCACAATTACTAAAATTCAAGTTTTGTCTGTCTATCTGTCCCCTTCATAGACACCTGTAAGAGATACCCCGTTTACAAGATTTTTTGTGGATTCTCCTGGCCATATAGGGAGCGCTGGGAGGGTGTTGGTTCTTACCACGGTCTATAGATATTCGTGGTCATCGAGCTTCGGCCATTTTCCATTGTTTCGAGAAGCTAAGGAAAACAGATCGCGTCAGGTACCGCATAGATCGCATTAGGGCCGACCGTGACCTGCGATAGAGGTTTTTCATTGAAACTGAAAATGAAAGTAAATTTTCTGTCTGTCGATAGGGCGGCGCTGCAGGCGTTTTTGGGCCGAATGTACATGCAGCGCCACTTTTCAATTGAGTTCCCGCCCTATTGGGAGCTAGAAACTTTAGCTACATTTTAACAATGGAGCTCGATGACCATGAATATCTATAGACCGTGGTTCTTACTAAAAAAAAATTAATTATCTATGGAGTTTTGTTTGCGTGGGCATTTTGTGACGTAATGGTTTGATTTGCCAGTGGTCTTTGTTTTTAATTGTGATTTAATCGCAAAGACAACTGCAAACGAACTATTGTCTTAAAAAATTTGAAAACTTAGAGAGAATAAGAGAGGAAAATGAGAATCTTCAAGGCCTTAATATAATGCGCTCTCTTATAACTCGTTTAAAAGAGTCCTATGTTGATAGCATTGTTATTGAATCTCTTTCAAGTAGAGATATGAATTAGAAGAGCTTTAATATACGTTATTGATCGGTGCAGGGCTTCATTTTGGAAAAGAATCATCCATAACCTAACATTACCCAGTGCTTTAAAGGGGCATAAAACAGGCCAGCAGTTTAGAATTCTTCGTGTTAAGAGACAGTTCAATAAGAACGGGTGGTATGTTCGGACTGCACAAAGACAGATACTCCAGCACAAATAAACAGATAGGAAGCTTGATCTTAAGAAAAACCCTATCCACCTTTTGCAAGTCTGATGTTGTCATCTGAATCCGCCAGATGTCTCACTGTGCGTCCGCCATTATAACATGCCCGCAGCCATGGATGAATGAAGACCATGCCATAGCTCAGTGCCTTAGCTTGGTTCTTCTTTTGTATTTGCTTTACAATTTGATATTTAATTCAGCATGGGTTCGTACTGTGCAATTTTTACAATTTGATATTTAATTCAGCAATTGTTGTCTATTGAAACGCTCAAAAAAACCTTAGAAAATGGAAAGAGGAAGAATGTAATTGAGTATCGAAGCAATCTGTCGATAGTAAGTGCGTGATCTCAGGATTTCCCCCTGAAAAATCCTCGTCGTCCTCGGGCATCAGAGGCGATCAAGTAACCACTGAGCCACCGAGGTCGATAAACAATTTTGATTCAATAAAATAATTGTAAATGTCGAAATATGAAACTGGTGGCCACTTCACATCGCACTTTGTGAAGAATTAATTTATGTTCATAATCTGAAATAAAATTATAAACAGGTTTTAAAGTAAGCAAGTAAAGATATTTTTACAAATGCTGTCTAATTTTTTTTTACCGTCATGCTTCGTTGAAAATAGACTAAAAAATGCAATCGCAATTCGACATAAACATGTAACTCATGTTCATCACTTGCCGCCAAATATTAAAATTAGAGCAGGAATGTTGTACACAATATCCGATTTTTAGGTATCTTTAATTAACGATGCGACATTATAGGCAGTAAAGCTAAAATTTAAGAGTCAGAAGACCTGAGAGCTCAGAAGACCTGAGAGCTGAGAACGTAGCCACCGTATGTGTAAACCAACGATATGAAATGAGTAGATCGCTCATGAGCTGCTTTCAGCGCCACCATCGTGTCCCGATTTGAAGGCCTGGCGGCCATTGCTTTGGTAGTCAAAAAATGGCTTTCATCGATCTTTACGTGTGTAATTTTGCGTAGATAAACACACCAAATCCCAATGCCGATTTCTTGTTCAGCTTTAAATTGTAATAAAAGATATATTAAAGGTTCACCACTGACCTTTCACAGGTGTATTTTTTATTTTCTGCGTCTTAGAATGTTTTTCTCATGTAAAAATCCTGGTCTTTCATATCGTGATTGGTTGATTAGATGTATCCAACGTTGTTATCGTCGTTTCAGTGATACCAGAATGATTGTTTAGAGGTATTTATGAAATTATATACCGCATTTATTAAAAACCTTCTAAATTTGGGAGATCGCATAAGAAATTTCAGACTACAAGCACGATGTTGGTGGGGGGGGGGGGGTCTCAGCTGGCGACAAAGCGGATATACAGTAATGGCTCTTTGGCTGGCGATGTTCAGACTACCATAGTAATGGCGCCTGCAGTGTAATAACATGGAAGAATGGAGATTAGTTCCACTTTTCGCCGCCGCCTTCAAATTGCCCCAAAGATGGCGGCCAAATAAGCGATCTACTCATTTCATATCGTTGATGTAAACATATACGATGGCTACGCTCAGAGGCCTGTTGTAATGGCGGACGCATTCGAAACTTAAAGATAGCCGCGCCCGTGAAATCGAAAGTAAAAAGGTGGATAGCACTTTAACACAACGCTTCCCTGAAAAAGACGAATGGATGCTAACTTATCATACTGTAAAAATACTTAAGAAGTAGTAGTAGATCGCAGTTATAAATACTTGTCACTAGAGGGCAGAAGAAGCGCTATCTTATACCACCACTTCTGCTCTTAACGTTTGAAGCTCTTTTTCTTATTTACAAACAAGGATATTCGTTTCCTCTTCTAAATTGTTAATGGTCTACATAGAAAAAGGTTCCTTTAATTGCATATCATAAACAACAATTAGTATTTATGGGATGGCTATTTTTAATGTTAATCAATTTCAGAACAGACCAGGTAGAATGCTGTGTTTTCTCAAAAGGTGGTGTCCTGAAGTGTGGCATTTGTTTATTTTACTTTTCTACTTCGCTATTTATATCAAATCAAAATTTTTGTAAATTAAACGACTAGTTCTATTAATCTGTTTTGAGTTTTTGAAAAGCTGGCAAGAAATTTTCTTCTTGTCATGGGTTATGTTGTTTTTATAACCCAAATAAACAAATACAAAATTAGATTAATTCAAGGGTGCAAGTAATATTTGAAATCGCACACTCATGCTTTACTTGCCTGTGGCATGGATCGTGTTAGTTTTATAAATTTTAAGTGAATCTTCATAAAAAGAGGTTTCTTGTTAATGATAATGAATAATAATTAAAAGAATATTGGATTTATCTTAGAAATGCAGGATTATGAGATTGGGTGTAATATTGAAAACAATTTGATGTTAAGATGACTTGACAAAGATTATTCTAAGATGAGTTATTAAACAATTCTAAAAGTGGATATATGTATTTACTTTAGGACATGGAAGTGATTCATAGTGAGGCACGTGTTTTGCGCGTGCGTTGCATTTATGTTTGTAGTTATTTACACTGTCACATCAATGAATTATGACCAGCACCCCTTCAAGCACACGCCTGGTTCGCCCCAACAACGATTACACATTGCAAAATTTGCATAACGGGCTAAGAAAGCTTTAAAGCTGGTGCATCAGACGGCAGGTGCACGAGCCTCAAGATGGGTAAACGTCCGGATTTAACGGACATCCAAAAAGGGATGATAATAGCCTATCGCAGCAAGGGTGGCACCATTTCCGAAACGGCGCGATTTGTGAACAGGAGAGCCACAGTCCATCGACTGACCACCAGATTCAACAGTGGTGCTAACAGACGTGTATCCGACATTACCGTTGAACGCACCTAGCTACGGATGGGCCTGAACAGTTGACGCATAGTTGCTGCACCCATGTTGACCAGGGGTCATCGTCAATGACGCCTAGACTTTGCACGTGAGCACCGCCATTGGACCACAGACAAGTGGGCTAAGGTCGCCTTCTCGGACGAGTCAAGGTTTTTGCTCCATAAGATTGACAGGAGATGGCGAGTGCGTCGTGAAGGCCATGAAAAGAGACTGCAGGAGGCTATTGTGGGCCGAAAACAGGCTGGTGGGGATAGTGTTGGGAGCAGTTAGGTCCACTTATTCATGTTGAGGGCAATTTGAATGCCAGTGGCTATCTGTCAATTGTAGCGGACCAAGTGCACCCGTACATGCGCACGATGTTCCCCTAATGTGATGGTGTGTTCCAGCAGGACAATGTATCCTGCCCCAAGGCACGTCTCCTTCTGGATTGGTTCGAGGAACAGTCTACTGACTCTCGAGTGCTCCCTTGGCCCGCTAATTCGCCGGACATCAGTCCAATCGAACATCTGTGGGAGCACCTTGAACGCCATGTACGGCAGCTGGACCCTCCAACTATGACTCTCGAAGCTCTGTGGACAGCGCGTAAAGCGGAATGGACTGCCATACTATCGGACACATACCGCGCACTTGCCACGATGTCTAGCAGCAGTTATAGCGGCGAAGGGTGGCTACTTCCATTACTAAGTGGGTGATCATAATTCAGTGATATGACAATGTATATTCATGGTTAAAGAGATGTATTTCTAATAAATAGAATTATTAGAATACAGTACAGAGGGGGGGGGGGCAAGAATGAACATGATAATTTATTGTAATTTATTGGCACAAAATAATAAAACTATTCAATTTGTTTCCCCCTGTTACTATAGAGAGCCTTTTTAATTGAGATTAGGATTTGGTATTAGTGCAGGGATTCCCTAAAGTGGAGAACTTGTAATAATCATTGATATGTCTAGTTCAACTAAATTAATTATAACAACTATTCTTAAAATTTAATTAGGAAGAGAGGTGGAGCTGGCTCTTCTGTTAAACGCCCACAAATAAAATTTTGTTATAAAATTTACTCACCCGTGTCAATAATTCACTCGTCCCGGACACACCACACACAAAGAGGTTTAACGTTTTGTGTAACTTTAAAGAATGACCACTTTCTTTGAGGCAAGAATAAGGAATATTTACGTATGAAAGAGTTCTGAATTCCATCAGCATTCCTAATTACAGGCAGAGCTTGATATTAGCCTATTTTTCGTTTCACGTTCTTACTTTTCCTCTTCAGTTTTATCCTCTCTCCAAAAAAGGCCTGACAGCATATGGGCTGAACGTCTGCACCAATGAGATGAATTTCTAATATACGTTATTGAGTTCAATGCCTTTGATGCTACGGTAGATGGAAGTTTTGTTCTCTGCGCCTTTCCATCTGCAGATTCTGCTACGGTTCTGCGAACTTTTTTTCCTGATAAATTTCATTTTTTTCTTTTTTTTAAAAAGTTTTTTTCTTCCATTTTTCACCATTATCCGTTTTTTTAATTTTATTTTGGAGTGTAGATAATTAAATTAATTTTTCTCTCTATGAACAAAAATATTTTACACAATTTTTTTTCCGTATTTAAAACGGACCTTAACGCTCGCCTCTACTAAAATATAAAGCTTAATGTAAATATGTATACAGGATGAACTATAACAATAGGTACAAACTTCAAGGGGTGAAGAAAACTAACATAAAAGTTCATAACATATAACCGGAAATGCATAGTTTTCATGGAAATGGTAATAGTTATATATGGGTTTTCAAATCAAGAAATATGCCACCCTGTTTTTGGCGTTTTCAAACCCTCCATGTCTCCCCATGTGACATTGTATCACTTTTTCCATGCCCCTTCCCCTTTTAAGACGTCACACCATATAAGTTAACCCCCACCTAACCTAGCCTAACCTAACCTAACCTAATCACTTCCTACAAATAAAAGAAATAATCTTTGGTTTCTTCCAAACACAATAAACCTGTTTGAAGTAAAATTTTATTGTTGTTTAAGTGTAAATCAGATAAAATTTGAAAAGTCGACATACATATACAGGGTGTTTTTGAATTGAGTACAGATTTTTTGGGAGATGATAGAAGAGGCCCTTAGAAGTATTTTTTGTCATATGAACATGGGGTTCCCGCAGCTCCGTTTACTTACAATACTGCATTGAACAATCAAATGACACCGGACGCAGTGTGCGTTGTTAGGCCTAGATTATTTTATTTTTAACAATTAACACAAGCAATCTACTGTAATAACTTTTAAAGTAATTGTTTGCAAAGAAATTTCAAGGTGCACGTGCTTGTTTGTTGAAAAGTCTTAGGACAAACTTCGTCAAGGAGATTGGTCGTGGCGGACCAGTCGCCAGATCTCACACCGATGGATTTTTTTTTATGGGGAAGCATAAAATCAATGGTGTACTCCGAATCCGTAGATACCGAAGAAGAATTGGCGGCTCGTGTTGTCGCGGCAGCAGGTGACATCAGCGACCGTGCAAATCAACTGTTTCCACGCGTACATCAATCCATCATAAGGCGTTGCAAATTGTGCTATGAAGCAAATGGCGGTCATTTCGAACAATTACTGTAAAAGTCATACAGTAGATTGCTTGTGTTAATTGTTAAAAATAAAATAATCTAGGCCTACCAACGCACACTGCGTCCCGGTGCCATTTGATTGTTCAATGCAGCATTGTAAGTAAACGGAACTGCGGGGACCCCATGTTCATATGACAAAAAATACTTCTAAGGACCTCTTCTATCATCTCCCAAAAAATCTGTACTCAATTCAAAAACACCCTGTATAATGAAATTTCAGGTTTTTGCTTGGGTGTGAAAAATTGTGATTTTTGAAATTTCAAAATTTAACTATCGAAAAAAGTCTAGGAAACATTCTAAGAAGGAGCTTAAATCATGACGTAGAAGTACAATTATCAATGTATTAGAGCACGTGCATGGATGAAGAAAAGATGGATGGGACACTCCATTGCCTTCCTCAGAGAGTTTGATTTCGGGGCGACATCTGGAGCTTTGCTTAGTACTAAATATAATCGTCTTCTTTGATTAGATTAATAAAATTAAAAATAGACTAAAAACAATAAAATAAAAAATATAAAAAAACTTGCTAAACACACCTTTATCTTAAAAAGCTACTTAATATATGAATTTCTTTTTTAAAAATTTTCTAGTACTACGCAAATCGAAACGATGGTGGTGAAGTTTCGGTTTAGTACTACGTAAAGCAGAAACTGAAACTTTTTTTTTTTATTTCCCAGACAGTTTTGATTTAGTACTAAGAAAATCGCCAGAGAGCGCCACTGAAGAAAAAAACTCACGCTCGACGCATAGGAGTGTCCCATCCATCTTTTCTTCATCCATGGCACGTGCAATCGACTTGAAGGGGTCCACGAAGTAGCCTGAAAAGTTGATATAGCCGAAATAAGACCTTGATGATGATATTGTCGAAAATAAAATTTGAAAAAGTTAATCCGTTTTTAAGTTATCATGCAAACGTGGACGGATAAACGTACATCCCAAATGTGGTTTTTATAAGTAGCTTTTAGCCACGGTCTATAGATATTCATGGTCATCGAGCTCCATTGTTAAAATGAAGCTAAAGTTTCTAGCTCCCGGTAGGGCGGGAACTCTATTGAAAAGTGGCGCTGCATGTACAATCGGCCCAACTGCGCCTGCAGCGCCGCCCTGTCGGCAGAGAGAAACTTTACCTTCATTTTCAGTTTAAATGAAAAACTCTATCGCAGATCACGGTCGGCCTTAGTGCGATCTATGCGGCACCTGGCGCGATCTGTTTTCCTTAGCTTCTCGAAACAATGGAAAATGGCCGAAGCTCGATGACCATGTATATCTATAGACCGTGATTTCTACCAATAATAATATCTAAATTTGGCCGCTTGATGATGATGATGTAAAGCCATTTTTCTGCAGGCCTTCTCTCTAGGAGGTGTTGGCCCAGTCGGCTACGTCTTTATTTCGGGAAAGCGTTTACAATACATTACGCTCGCTAATCATAAACAATCTTCTCTACAAAGACGCCACAATCAACAACTTTGCTAACATTAATGATCAAATTAACAACAATTACATACAATAATTAACAACGCAATAACTACAACGATAATAAACAATAATTAACCAATAAGCAACAATACAGACAGTCGTTACGTAATGATTGCACTGTATACATATTAAAATTAAATATTAAATTACTTACGAATTAATGAAAGACTAGTGAAGCTAGCGATTGAATCTTATATCGATAAGACGCCATTGTGGAAAGCTTCAGAGCTGTAGGTAGTCAGGAAGTGGGCAAAATATTGATTACAAAATTTGCCCACAAACACACAAACAAGTGAAGTTAAATAAAGTGTGTAATAAAATAAAAAATGTCTTTGTAGCTATCGTTAAGGAAACTTATTTTACATAGGAAACACGGAAGAGAATTGTAAGACATTCACTGTACACTCTTTCGCCTTGAACACATGAAACATAAATTAGTTTCATTCAGAGGGTCAAAATCTTAAAATTCATTTTTAAACTATAGAGCACCCGTTAAAAAATCTTCAAACATACACTGAGTGGCCACTTTATACCACATTTGTGTTTAAAAGGTAAGCGGGACTTAACGCGCTTCATTTATTCTAATGAGCATCGCCTATCATGAGACAGCTGGATTTGGCTAATAAGGGGATGTCACGGCGACCGACATCAGATACTGTTAAGCTAAGCAGTTGGGGAGAGAGCTTAGCTAAATCGTCTCCGTTCCACTATCTCGCCCCTTGACAGGAGAATAGTAACGACTCTACGGAGATGAGACGGCGATGTTGGCAAATATTGAGAAAGGCATCTTGGTTCCCCCCTGAAAAGAGAGTGCTCCTTCTCCGATTGACTCGACCCATTCAAAGCAATTGAGTAATAATAAAAAAAATGCAATTCATAAAATTGCACGGATTTGGTAGTGATTTTAAAGGCAATGAAATGTTTACTTATTATATAAAGAAGTATACAAGTAAAAGCTTTCCTTTTAGACTGTATTCTTCGGTTCCACAAAATGATTTTTAATATTTTTGACTTATGTGAGTAATTGTCTTTATAAAAGAAATATTTCCGAGTTTTCGTTTTCCCCCGACTTAGCTTATACACCAATAACGAACTAACTCTTCCTATTATTCAGATGGCAAGATTAAGTCTAACTAGGTAACCTCAGGGAGGCTACCAAATAAAGAAAATATGTGCTTACAGCATAGCCAATGCTCAAAAATTGGGCAAGCTAGGAGAATTCATCCAGTATCATTGCAATAATAACGAACACCTGAACCTGACAACAACTTTGACTAACCCTTGTGCCAATGCATAGCATTCCTAACCAAAACAAGTATAGGTAACAGTGTGGTTCAACAGTTAGCTTTCGTAATTTCTCAGCACTTACACTAGGGGCGCTGGGAAAACTTTTATTCAATGGGGCAAGGCCTATACACAGACCTAACATTTATGGCTCTAGCATCTTTTGATTTAAAATTATTCGACTTTTTCTGGAATTTCTTCTACAACCTGTGCCTATAAAATCTTTGTTATAATCGATATATTTATTACTGGATATGCGTGTTACCTATATTAGTTTCGGTTAGGAATTTTATTATCACTCCATGAGGTTCCCTGATAAGGCATATATCGGTAATCCAACGCTTTCTTTAAAAAATGATTGAACCATCAAGGATTTTTTTCTGCATTTTTATTGACAAATACTATTTCAACACAACTTCAAACGGGAGTGATTAAAAGCTGATTCGCACTATTCGGATCTTGTGGGGAATCGCACCTTCGCGTAGAGCCCTTTGCTAGTATCTGTATCCACCTGTTCGAATTTGCATATCCTTGCAGGATACAGGCAAACTGGACCACTTCTGAGGAGATGGTATGTGCTCTTTCCAATGCGAAATATTCGGTGAATAATTGAGCAGTGGAAATTACGAAATTTTGTAATTTCTAAAGCACCCGTCGACAATATACTGAAAGGCGATTCGAAATCTGAAGAGAAGATCCTGCTCCAAAGTTCACAGCTGAGGTAGTGCGTAATTTATTCTTATTCTTTCTTTACTTCCTCACAAATAATATTTGCCGCTTTTTAACATAGGATTGAAAATGAAAATCATTAGTCGCATTGGACAGTTGGTCGCTACGCTAATGTATAACCCAGTAGAGTGGCATCGTCAATTAGAATTTAGGACTGGAATGTACGCTATGTGATCAAAAGTTTACCGACACCCCTCATAAATCATGGAATGTAAGAAATATCGCATGACAATGATATGTAAATTATTTAAATAGCATCACAGCATTCTCATACACATATTTGCTTCGTATTATTAAGATATGGGTCGTTCAAAAGAACTCAGCGATTTCTAACGCGCAACAAGTCAGTCCGTGAGATTTCCACTATTCTGCAAATACCACGTAAAATATAGGTAATGTGATTGCGAAGTGGAAGACCCAGGAAGCAACAACAGTGAAACCACGAACTGGTAGAACCAAGTAACAGACAGATAGAGATCGTCGATTGATTGCACGTGTGACCTGGAGTAATCGAAGGTCTTCTGCTGAAATGATTGAACAGAGTTCAGAAATTCTGCTTCCTGTGTTGCTAGTATGGTTACCATTCGTCGAGAACTCCATTCCCTGGTTTTTCACGGTCGTACTGCTGCTCACAAGCCCTTCATCGCTGACGTCAATTCCAGGCGACGTTTGGAGTGGTGCTAAACTCACAGAAACTGGAGCATAGAACAGTAGAAACGTGTGCTATGAACTGATGAATCACGGTACACACACACACTGGCAATCAGATTGACGAAGTTGGGTTTGGCGGATGTGTGAATCTGGTCAGCTCCTGGTGGCATCATGATATGGGGCTCTTTTTCATGGTTCGGACTGGGATAGCTTGTTTCTGTTAAAGGAACGGTGAATGCTGTTGCTTATCGAGATATCTTGGTCAACTGTGCACTGCCAACATTGTGGGAACAGTTCGAGGTTGGGCCTTTTCTGTGTCAACGTGACATTGCTCCTTGCCATAAAGCAAGGTCTTAACACGAATAGTCTTAACAAGACAACGGGGTTGAAGGATTGAAGCCCCTATCTCAATCTCACTGAACACCTCTGGGATGAATTGGAACGTTGAATACGACCAGACAACGCCGTGCTGAAATATTCTGTGTTCTGTGGTAGGAATGGAAGGGAAAAATTGGTGTTTTTTTTTCTTGTTTTTATTATAATACAGAGGCTGATTAAAATATACGTGGACGATGTTGGTGCTCCAAGAAACGTACTGGATTTTTTTTCTCCACCTTTGATAGTATTCGATGTGTAAGCCTTCGGACTATTGCCCTACATCGTAACTTCTATTGCAACAGGGACCTCTGAAGAATTCAAAAGGGAAAGCGTCCTAAGCCTCCTTACAGGCTTTTCCAACCTTCGTACGAGGTTGTCCAAGTCGTTTAAGTAAGCTAAAGGTGCAATATTCTATCGGTGCCGCATCCGGCGACTTCATTAAAATGTTTTCAAAGTTTGTAGAATACCTGTTTCTTCTGCCATTTTGGAATAAAAGAGAGATTCGGGAATAATCACGCAAAATACAGTATGGGTTAAGGGAGAGGAAGCTAACGAGGATAAGGGTAATATTTAATCATCGTTGAAACTACACCAAATATTTCTAATGTGAAGAAATTGAGAATAGTGCTGCCTCTCGTAAATTATAAACCGCCTATTTAGTTAGACTGATGAATTAAATTTAAACTCAGCTATAATTAAAATATTCTTGACAAATTTGTTTATAACACGCAGTTCGCTTGTGTTGAAGCTTTATTTTAATGTTCTTTATTTCATTGGATTACTCTTTCCTTATAAAAACACTTAAAAGACAAATGTCATCCAAATTTTTGCAATGAAGCGTCGCATGAAGAACAACGAAAATAAAAATTCTGAAACGTTTCCTAATGATTTCAAAGGACTCAAAAGTTAACCAAAGACAATTGACTAATTTTGCTTTGGAAATGAAGTCATCGTTGCGCGAACGCAGTTCCTCTATCAGAAATTATGCGCCTGAATTACCCCGATTGAAGAGACAATTGGCAAGCTTCAGCTCGATCACAGTGCAATGGTTGAGTTTTAGACGTATGAGGCCGACCTTGTTTTTAACAGCTGAAGCTGAAATATCATGGATTAAAAATGTTAAATACCAGAAGAAATCAAACGATAAAATCGAAACTTACAAGTTCTCACGTGGAAGATAAAAGTGTTCGGCATTAAACTCTTAGCGACCACAAATTATAAAGCCACTTGCATTAACGTAAGTAACAATAATGATGATGCAATAAAATATACACTATTATATAAAAGAAAGAGCGAAAAATTTATGCACTCACTCACTCATTCATTCATCACGAATCTCCAGAACTACGAAGCCTACAAACTTGAAATTTGGCAAGAATATTTCTCTTGGCTTCTAAGTGCTCTAAGAAAGATTTTATTTTTTATTTTTTCCATTCCATTTTAGTTTATTTTTAAAATTCAATTTACCTGGAGCTGAGTGGGATTTTTGGCATCCTTAAAAAATTGTGACGTTTGCTTTGCTAATGAAGATTTTTGCGATTGTTCGGTGAAGCAGGATCAACAATGACTGCAAGTCTTTCGCACGTGAACACAGTGTATCTTTTATTTTTTATCTGAATCGGACGAAGCCAACGAGAAAGACAGGCCTCGAAGCGGAAAAGTCACCTGACCAACTGGGTCCGAACAACAATCCAATCTTCATTGTCTCCATTTTGGATTTTAACAATCAGTATTTTTTCGTTTGTTGGAAACAATGAAGGTTGGATTGTTGTTCGGACCCAGATGATCAGGTGACTTTTCCGCTTCGAGGCCTGTCTTTCTCGTAGGCCTCGGAATCGGATTTGTGACGTCGTTATTTTGCTTTTTTTCAATGAAGACTTTTGCGATTGTTCCGTGAAGCAGCATCAACAATTACGCAAGTCTTTCGCGCGGGAATACAATGTATCTTTTATTTTCTACAGAGTCCGCCAAAAAAATCTATACACACTTTACTAGATATCATCTATAATACAAGGTGATTATAATTAAAGTCCCTTTGTAAAAATGCTATAAAAAAACAACCATGAGTCCGAATGACTTCAAATTTGGACTGAGCATTCTTGAAGAAGGGGCATTTGATATGGATAAGAAAAAAAATAGTTCCAAAATTTATCACTAGATGGCGCTAATACTGTACTGTATAATAAAAAAAAAATCATGTTTAACTTGTTTTAGTGTCAATTGCATTCCTTGACCAACTTTAATGTAAAAACATCATGCCATAAACAACTCATGCCAAAGCCGTCGTATTTCAATTCAAAATGTCACTTCTAGCTGAATCCGCTTCCGTTATGCCGCTTACAGCGCCATCTAGTGATAAATTTTGGAACTATTTTTTTCTTATCCCATATCAAATGCCCCTTCTTCAAGAATGCTCAGTCCAAATTTGAAGTCATTCGGACTCATGGTTGTTTTTTTATAGCATTTTTACAAAGGGACTTTAATTATAATCACCTTGTATTTTCCGTAACAGCAAAATCGAAAGCTTACACCCCAATATTATTACATGTATTGAATGAAGACGATCCCGATAAAAGAAGACCACAATTGCCACCTAGACATAGGAGATTACTGATAAGAGTTTGCTGGGAAATAGGTAGGAGCAACGCTGATGAAATGGGTAGGAAATATTTTTTTGCCTCAAGCAAAAATATCTCAACGATGATGATAATCACTTTGAACAGCTGTCGTTGTCACAAAGCATTGTGAGCAGCGGTGAGCGCGTTCATAAGTTTCTCCAAAATAAAGCGTCTGCTTCCAGCGTGC
This sequence comes from Rhysida immarginata, assembly GCA_023313115.1. NCBI lineage: Eukaryota > Metazoa > Arthropoda > Chilopoda > Scolopendromorpha > Scolopendridae > Rhysida > Rhysida immarginata. Next base: position 516,395 of record JAHWFO010050227.1, read on the forward strand.
AGCCTCAGGCGCCATCTATTGCCAGCGATAGTTCTATTAATAACGTTAATATTATTAATAATCATTCTTCGCGTAAGAGAGGCAATAGATGGCGGGGCAAAAAGTCCACTTGTAGGTGCGATGTTAGTTCGCGGAAAAAGAGGTGTTTAGCGAGAGAGAGGAGGCGTGGCTCGGAATCGAGGAGAGTGCACGAGTCAGCCGACCGGGTAGGACATGGAGTTCGAGCTCCTGATGAATACTCGAAGACAGTGAACTTGATGGCAAGCGAGTGTTCCGTTGAGCTAGATGTTTCCTCGCTGGGGAAAAGTAGAAGAGTGGTCAACGAGTCTAGTGCCAGGAACAGTATTCCTCGTACCGAGGGAAACCTGCATTCAACAGGAGTTTCATCGCAAGGTGTGCGAGTGAGTGCGACTAATGATCTCTCTCGTTGTATAGTTGTGGAAGCAGCAGTGTTCGACCGGCCGGCGCGAGCACCCTTCGTGGTAACGAACGTTGAAGAGAGAGAAGCTCGTCCGGGGTTCGACTTGAATGCTGAGACAGACTTCCAGCTAACTATAGAGGAATCCTCTTGGTATTGTTTACTGGGGGCTAATTTTCGGCACCATTTCTTCTGGCAGCTATACGTCACTCCACAGCCCTTCGTCGAGGGCAATCTGGTTTTGGTCGTCGGCCTACCTATTCCCTCGTTACAACGTCCGGCAGCGTGGGACAGCGGAGCTTTGGACCCGGAGTCAGGTGTATGGTTCCTGATAGCCCCGTGGGGCTTAGAGGCATATCTCATTCAAGATTTGGGCGCCTTCTTTGATTATCAGAGGTAAGCTGACTCTTGTGCATAATTCTGTTACTCTCTCTCTCACGCCATTTATAAGATATTCCGCCGCGTCCTCTCACGCTGCGTTATTTTGTTTGACACAAAGGCTTATGCATTTTGTTAAGTCATCTTCTTTTCTTTTCGTTGCAGGTCCAGCATCAGCTGGCCTCTCACCAAACGCAGTGCGTAGCTGCTTACTTTTGGAGTTTTTGGGCCGTTCCCTAATGCGACTTGTCAGAACATTAAAGCTAAAGTCAGGAATACTTTTGTGACGTCATTCTTCTCATACAGTCGACGGTTTGCGCACTAAGTGCGTCCTGTGCCGTTTTATTTATTGCGGCTCTCATAACTTTCATCTCACGTATATGTGGATGTTAAGCCGTCTTTTGCGGCTCTTGTTATTTTATTAGTCAGTGTTTAGTCACTAGAATTTTTGTGAATCGTCCTTCTAGGACGTAATTTCAGATCTTGTAAAAGGAGCACTTAAAGCCCCTTCACGTGAGCAATTCCTCGTGTTAGAGGATGCTCTCGGAATTCCTCCTGGAGTTCTTCATTTTTGCAAAATGCTAAAACGCATTTACATTATTTTGCATTATTTATTTTTGTATTGTTGTTGGTGTGAATAAAATTAATATGTCTACAATGCTGTTATTTACTTTGCTAGCTTTCACATAATTTTCCACTGCGCTATAAGTTTACACGTGACAGTCGTAATTGTAAGAGTCAAGAGGACTTATATTCATCGCTTGATGGCTGTATGAATTTGGTTGGTTGGTTTGGTATTAACGTTTTCTTCAACTGCTAAGATAATTTCCGGACGGCGTTATAGGGGCCGCAAATTTTGCCTCGCAAGGGTTCTTTAACGTGCAGCCGGCAAACGACTACACGGGACCAACGGCTTTACTTCCCTTCCGAAGGAAGTGCGTGATCTCAGGATTTCCCCCTGAAAAATCCTCGTCGTCGTCGGCCGGGATCGAACCCGCGTACTCGGGCATCAGAGGCGATCACGCAACCGCCGAGATACCGAGGCCGATCTGTATGAATTTAGTGTTACAACTTTTATATAGTTTTTCTTTTGCTGAAGTGTGTATACTTTTTTTGGCGGACTCTGTATACAGGGTGTTCTCGAATAACATGTACAAACATTTACTTTTTTCATTTTTTTCTCTGGGGCATTGTTTTTGAGATATAAAATGTTGAAATCCTACCTGCAGGAAACAGTTGTTTGGATTCTGTGGGGACAGTTACAGACATAGGTATGCGAAGCACCAGTGGGATCCGATGAAGAGCTGGTAGCCAGAATCGCCATAGCTGCGGACCAGATTCGCGAACAGCCAGGAACTTTTGAACTTTTTACGTCAGTCCATGCGGCGACGTTGTGAAGCATGCATTCATGCCAGAAGGAGTCAATTAGAACACTCATTGTAAAGCATTTGCATGTTTCATAAAAAACAAGTCACATTATTGTACTGTATGCAATGTGTTTTTTGTTCTTTTTATTACATGATTGACCATGATTTTGACGTTTTCGAGAATTACGGTTTGAGTGGCATATTACGTCTACGCGACGTCCAGCATTTTTTATCTCAAAAACAATACCCAGAGAAAAAAATGAAAGAGGGAAATGTTGCTTAGATTTGATCCCTCTATCACCCCCCACACGAAGTTTGTACATTACCCTGTGTACATAAATATGAAAAAACTATATTTTTCTCCGAGCGACGCCGGGTACTTCAGCTAGTATAATATATTTAATCACAACGTCGTGATTACAATACATGTACATTGAATAAATAACACTGGTCAAAACTTCAAAAGAAAAAAAGACACTCTACATCTTTGTAATTGGAATTTTTTTCTCTATAATATCATTGCTCAAAAGTTAGTTTTCATTACTTTTGAGCGCTTACATTAGGGGCGTTGGAAACATTTTTATTCAATCGGGATGGGCAACATTCCTACAGATAGACCGGACTTTTATTACTCTAGCACTTTTTGTTCTACAGTTATTCCCCTCTACAGTCTGTTCTACAGGAATTTTCCTCTACACCCTGTATAGCTTAATGAATACACACATTCTTAGCAAAGCTTTAAATTTTTTTTTGTAAATTTTTAGAACTGGTACTACCAGTTTACATTTAATGTAATGAGCACTAACGGCAACGTCAGCATCTTGAACTGACAATCTTAATAGTGTTGCCATTTAAGACAAATTCTTCAAATTATCTCCCTGCAGCTCAAAGATTTGTCATTTCTGGCATTCTAATCCTACTCTAGCCATGTAATGTGTGGACATCATCTTTCTTCCACTGTTAAAGAAGATAGCCGTAGGAACTGCCTCATTGCTTCAATGGCAGCAACATTTAACCTGAAAAATTATTATTGTCTACAGTCAAAACGGCGATCCGTATGTATTTTTTACTTTTTTGGTCAACTAGTTTCTTCCTTTTTCCATGCTATCTAATTTTATATAAGACTAAATAATATGTTTAAATAAACCATTAAGGAATGACATAACCAAGTACCGAAAGTTAAACTAAACCATTCGCGGAACTATATTTTTAAACCGCCCTATGTTAACACTGGAAGTTTCTAATGGACCATAATGATACCATTAAACCACGTACCTTTGAAATAATTTCAACTATCTTTAATATTACGTTATATTCATTCATGACACATCATTCCAAGTTGTTTGATATATTACATGCCATATTTTAGCATTGAATATTCCAATGAACCATAATGGTTAGACTAAACCAGGTTCCTTGAAACCAATTTCGACTATCAATAATTTTACGTTATATTCATTTATAAGACATTATTCCAAGTCGTTTGATATATTACATGCCATATTTTAGAATTGAAAGTTCCAATGAGCCATAATGGCTTCACTAAACCAGATTCTTTGAAAAAAATTTCGACTACCATTAATTTTACTTTATGTTCATTCTTGACACATCATTCCAAGTCGTTTGATATATTACATGCCATATCTTATCATTGAAAATTTTTGAGGGTGTCATAATGCTGCCATTAGAGCACGTGTCATTGTTTCGATTTCAACCATTTTCAAAATGGTTCATTCCCGGAACCTTATTTATTAATTGGCGAAAATAGTAATTTATATCCGCTTCTATCTCGTCATTACGATTTGTTTGATATATTACTTAATATATCTCTCCATTGAAAATTGCTAGGTGGGGTCGTAAAGGTACCATTTGTGCACGTGCTATTGAACAGATTTAGATAATATTTGGGATTGATTCGTGCCATGTACCATATTCATCGACTGACGAAAATAATAATGAGAAACTGCATGTTCTCGTCATTACGATTTGTTTTATATATTACTCAATATATCTTACCATTGAAAATTGCTAGGCGGGAAAATAGAGGTACCATTTGTGTTCGTGCCAATGAACCGGTTTAGATAATATTTGTAACTTGTTCGTGCCATGAACCATATTCATCGACTGACGAAAACAGATTTTGAAAATCTTTCATAGCCTCGGAAGAGTTTGAGCTACAGACGGACAGACAGACACGTTTCCCCCACACTGATAGCATAAAGCACCTTTCGGTACTTAATAAGGCTAAACGCTATTTCTTCTGAAGGTATTGGTCCGTACGTTCCCACAGGATCAGTCACATGAGCGGCCCAGTGAGAAACCTTATGCATTTTCAGAAGAGATGCGGGTTCAGCTCCTTTTGAAAGCATAATTTTCAAAAATATTTTTTCTTGACCTTTTGTGCAGTAAAAGCCACTCGCAACACTATTAACATTTCCGGTGGGTGGATATCGTGAAAGTCTCTTTCGGTGGCGTAATTCGGTGTGACGTAATTCGGTGAGCTGAGCTGAGGCAATGGCGGACAGGTCCCTTGGGCGAATATATATTTCGTAAGAGCTTTACCGGAAGTAACGTAGCAAAGCACGTTCGCATTGCAGGAAAGCCACCAACCTTCACTAGAGGAGGAAGCACGTAAGAGCTTTACCGATGGAAAAGTGACAATGAGGGCGCGCAGGCATGGAGATGGTGATCTGTGAAACTTCGCATATCGCATGGCAAAAAAAAAATTCGAGGAACAAGTACTGAAAATATTTGTATTACTTATTAGCATTTATATTTGAGCAGATCACCACAATCAAAACAAAATATTTAAAAAATTTAAAGTTTAACCTGAAATAAAGTAGGTATCACTAGGATCTCTTACCAGACACTGTGCCGTTTGTGATCGAAACATTTGAGAGATTGGAAAAATGGAAAATTTCGTAGCGACTTTCGATTGAAAATATCAACAAGTTGAATTAATGGCATGGAAGTACTACGAGCTCTGGAAAATGGTCTCAAAAATTTACAAAGTTGCTTTGTATCTGCCATGATGACTTTAGAAAAATATTCCGGATGCCTAAGGAATAGGGGAAGAATTGGAGTACAGCCCACAGCTCTGGCTAGCACGTAGAGAATTTAATTTATATTTTTAAATCATTAATAAAACTACCCAATTACTTCTTAATTTTTTCTACTTCAGAAGAGTGAAACATGGTGCAAGAACTTGCCTCCAATCTGGAAGCCTGCCACTTTCAGAATTTAAGAGGCCTGCCATGCTTCTAAAAAGAGGCCATGAAAATGGGAATCTATTTCCTTCCACAAAGGGACAAAAAGCATGCCAAAATCTAAGTCATTCTGTCTCATGTGGAAAGCATCATTAATAGTAAATTATTATTATTATATAAAGGGTCATCATTGCTCATTGATTTTCTTTGTTATTAATTTATTCCTCGTTAAATTATATAAATTCAAATAAACTAAGTTAAGTAAGATGTTGATAGCCAAATTGAAAGTAATAAATAACAAAGTATACCAGATTTAGATTTTTGATGGTTTTTCTTTCTTTGTTTATATCAAACACTAAAGTTCTTTTGGGCAGGCGGTTTCCCTGATGTTGTGTTTTTGAGCCATACTGCAGTTTTTTGGGGTCTTTTCTTCGATGTTCAAATTTATTTTGGAAACCTAATCTTTCTTTCTCAGGCGATACTCCTTTAAATCTCATACAACTGAGGTCCCCGTTGAATAGATTATTCCTATGACGTTCCTATGTTTGATGTTACTTTTTTGATGGTTTATTTGAATGCAGGAAACACAAATAAATGCTAGGTGATTGGGTTTGTAGATGATATTATTCCATCAAAATTAATGTAGTTTTGATAATATTGCATTAATAAATATAAAATAATAAGTATAATAAATAAACTTTTCAAACCTTGTTTTTGGGTTCATCATCATGATTTTAAGTTGTCAGATTTTTAGAATTACCGGCTCCGCTTCTTTGCGGCGTTTACGTTCTCAAACGCTCGGATAGGGTGGCTAGCGCACCGGCCTTTATTCTTTGACATGAATTCGGCTCGGTTGCGTCGTACGTCCTTACTTCTCTGTTGCCATATTCCTTCTCCTCGATCCTTTCTCGTATCCTCACGAGAACTTTTTGGGATGACGTAATCTAACGTGTCCCCGGCGTCATCCACGGCACTCACGCTTTCTCTTGCTGTCTTCGCTCGCTGCGAAAATACACGTGACATTGTAAAAGTACTTATGGTAAACTTCAGTTAAATACTTATTTCGTGAGATTGCCAATTTTGTTGTACTGCACGAAAGTTCTCATGTCACAACCGTTCAGTCACTATCTCAGCAGTCTTTCTAGAATGGCGTGAGTATAGAAACCATATCTGATGACAGTTTCATACAGAAAAAGTTTTGGGGCTTTGAGTTGGACATCCCAGTACATGTATGATGTATTAGGGTAGCCCAAATGAAAGTAAGACTGTCGTGAGTTCAGCGTCGCTTGAAGAGGCAGAGTGCTGCGCGTGTGTCGAGAGAGGGCTCTGAGGAAGAGTAGGAAGGCAGGCGGTATCGTCGGAACGCGCCAGTTGGCTGTGTGTCAGCAAAGAAGGAAGATCAGCGGCAACCGTTCGGTTCATGGATGCCTCCAAACGTAGTCAACGTACAGTCGTGCAATTTTTTTTATGACTCCAGCGATTTTGATAGGAAGTCCTCGAACATCCCCCGTATAGCCCCGATCTCTCATCTTGCGACAACCATATCTTTGGTCCACTCATGAAAGCTTTGAAAGGACGGCAATTCGCGACAATGGTGAGGTCCGGTTTGCCGTTGAAGAATGGTTCCACGGCCAATCGCGGAGGTTGTTCATCCAGAGTATTCATCATTCATTGTTCTGTATATTTACCACACTTATACCATTAAACCATTTGCCAAACCGACAGCAGTCCCACTATCAAAGGGCCACCCTTATATATTAATATGTCTTCAAACCAGGCGGCAAAAAATCTTTGTCTTTGTGGGAAGGTGCATTTGCTTTGTAGACAATAGACAAACGGCTCTTCCACGAAGTTATGCCATTCTGTAGGAAGTGTGTAAGTATGCAGGATATCCAGATAGCGTTTGGGGTTCATAATTTTGGCAACAATAACCAGTGGTCAAAGATTATATCATGAGAATAAAGATCATTCCATCGCACAACCACGACACAATCGTGCGTCGACAAAGCGATTTCACGTGCGCGCGCCGATATCAATAATGCTTAAAAGATGAACAGAAAGTAACAATACATTCCTTCTTGACAAATCGATTGTTATATGACATGCCAGTATCTTTGAATTCTTTACACTCACTGTTTTAGCACGTGAATTCGACTTGAAGGGGTCCACGAAAAATTCTGAAAAGTTGATACGGCCGAGCTAAAACTTTGATGGTCATATTTCTGAAAACAGAATTTGAAAAAGTTAATCCGTTTTCAAGTTATCGTGCAAACGGCGGCCGGACGGACGGACGGCCAGATAAATGTACAGACCAAGGACGCATTCTTATAAGTAGCTTTTATGCTAAAGCTCCTAATAAACAGATCTAATTGCACACTTGGATGAAAAATTTTTAATCTCTTTATGGTGTTCTTTACATACACTGTTTAAAGCTTAGACGAAATCAAAAACAGAGATGAACAAAAAAAAAATGTTTATCCATATCGGATTTGAACTCTGCTATTCGAGGCAGTAGGGAAAGACTTTAACGATGCTGCTGTCAGCCGCTATCGTTTATTCATGTCAGGAGAGAGCAAGCGACGAGCACATCCCACGCGCATACCTGCTACCCTATTTTCGTTCAGAAGAGACAGGTCTATTCTAATCTGCCTTGACTCTCAGTACAAATACCTGATTTTGTAACCGATCAACATCCAGTAAGTTCAGCCCCTACGGAGCAAGTAAAAACCTTTTTGCACCCGGCTGTACCTCCGTAGATTCTAGATGGGAGACAAATCAGGGCTGATTCAGGACTAGGGTAGGATTGGAATGTTGCGTTGGGCAAGCCATGCTTTTGTTGTTTTTGCCGTACGACAACTAGCCCCATCTTGTTGAAATGTGCCGTCTCCATCGGCGTGTAACGTATCAATGAAAGGGAGCAAATGTGATTTCAGGATTTGCTGGTAGCGTGGTGCGTTCACAGTTCCATCGATGAAACATTTCTTGCCAACTCCCTTAGCGGACATGCATCTCCGCACCATCAATACCTAAGGAAACTTGACAGTACGCTTCAGACAGTCATTGTGGAATGCTTCATCCTTGTTCCGAATCACTCTATTACGTTCATTTCCAACACAAACGTGAGACGTTTACTCGTCATTGAATATTATTCGGTTCCACTTCAGTCTTTCAGTAGCCCATTTCAGCCAATTTTTCTTCTGACGAGCTGTCAAGAGGGGCTTTTCTTTAGCCTAATTACATGTCATTCCATCACATAGCCTGAGCTACTTTATAACATTTGTAGCCAAGTTTAAGCAGATGAACACGGCATGTTTCTTCGGTTACATTTTTTTCAGTAACCCCATTCCATTTCACTGATGGATGCTTGTCTGTTTTTCTTGACTATCGTCCTAAGTACTCTCTTGTCGCTAGCTGTCACAATTGCTTGTCTCCTGTTGACTTTCCAATATCAACGTATCCCAAATTTTTATAATTTTTTACAATGTCACCATCTGTAGATTTCCGACGTTGACTGTTTGGGAAATATCATGAACTGATTTGTTTTCCTAATGGAATCTATATACTAAAACTCTTGCGTGTATTTATTTATTTATTTACCTGTAATTCTATCTCCTCCTATTTGGTTTGAGCTAGCGACTTGAAATTTTCAGGGCAGGCTTATCAATAAAGGACCTGCTCTATCGCCAAAAATCAGCCCCCTATGACCCCCCCCCCTTTTTTTTGCTTTGTAATTCCCCTCAACAGATGGCGCGGGCGGGCGAAACCGCGGGTAATAACTAGTTTTATAATAATTTTTCTGACATCTTTAGCCACAGAAAAAGAGAAGCGCTGGGGGCGTCCGAAGTTTTTTCTGGCGGGTAGAAGCATGTCCGGATCATTTTCTGTCATTGATATTTCTTACGATCTGTCATATTTCCTTTAGTAGTTTAGTTTTTGCGTTCAATTTTTGTGTGTGCTTTAATCATGTACGCAATTAATTGTTGGAGTCATAATTATGACATCAATTTTAATTTTTTATAATAAATTTCACAAAAAATGAAACTGCTATGTAAACAAAACCCACTCTCTGACAAGGAGAGGGCCCCAACGAACAATCGAATTTTCTGATGCCCTTTGGTAGGAAGGTAGTCTGATATGCCCTTTTCGTAAAACCAAGTGCGCAGCCTCCAACTTGGCCCTATTTTCGAGAAAATCCCTTTTAAAGTCTGTTTTATATTACTGGTGTAAACTGCATCTCGACAACTGTAGATGTATTATCACAACGGCGAGCAGCCAAGTAGTTAACGTACGAATCACGAGATCGTGGGTTCTAGTCCACGCGTTGACTTTCTTTTTTTGTTTTAATTTTTATAACGCTGCTTTTAAATGTACACAATTGTGCCAACCATGTGACGTTTATTTTTAATGTCAAATTAAAAATTTTATACTTCGTATGCAGAATTGTTCATATCTTTTGGAATCGAACAAGGAAATTACATCGAGGACAGATGTCATAAAAATTCACGCACTCATTCACGATCAATTACAGGCTCCAATATATTCTAATATGTTACGGTAATTATAGTGTACAGATTTCTTTGTAAAAATATAATTTCTTGCAATATATGTAACATTTTATTGTATTTATATCAGATACGCCTGGTATGCTGCCAAATTGAAGCCTACAAAAGAAAATTTTATGAATGCAAATCAAATTTCTTTTCCGGAATGCATGAAAAAAGGAAAACTGCAACTGCAAGATTAGTCCAGCATTCATCCAATGTTCTTGGTGTCGCACACATTTGTGTTTCAAATGTTTTTTTTGAAGAATACCATCCAGCACGTTGTATTCGACAAGTCTAACTGTAAATAATCTACAACTTCGAAATTATTTGTTATAACGATTATTTTATGTTAAAACGAATATAGCGCCCAATATGGGCAAGAAGTAAAGACATCAAAACCTGAACATAAGAAAAAATGAAAAGTTAAACATTAAAAAATTTGTTTTTTCTTTAAAATCGATATATGTTTATGAATTATTTACACTTTTATAACAGATATTAATATCATAATTAGTTGAAAATGTGTTCCTTATTGCTCTTACTTGTTAAAAAGATTTTTTTCATTATAACAGCTTATTATAACAGAAAAATATATTAAAAAATGGACGATAGCACAGTTACAAAACATTAAAAGAAAAAAAAAAAACAAAGCCTAACACGGGCGAATTCGAACTCGAGATCTTACGATTCGTACGCCACGACGTTACGTATTCGGCTGCCGCTGTTGTGATGGTTGCCAAGGTACAATTTACACTAGTTATATAACACAGACTTTAAAAGGGATTTTCTCGAAAATAAGGCCAAGTTGGACGCTGCGGACTTGGTTTTACGAAAATGACATATCAGACTACCATCCTACCAAAGGGCATCAAAAAACTCGATTGTTCGTTGGGGCCATCTCTTTGTGAACATTTTATTGTTTGGGGAGTAAAATAAGTTGAAAATTCGTGAAAAAAAGTTTAACGAATTTATCATGAGCTTTTTTTTTTGAGAGACATTAATGACTTCTTGATAATGAAAACTGGATAATGAGCACAGGTAAAAAAATACAAAAAAAAAAACGATTCTTAAACTAATAGCTTGACGAGTCAAAAAACTGCACATAACAATAAAGAAATAAAATATGGAAGCCACAATCTACGCAAAAAGATTTTAATGACTCAAAATCATCGTTTGAAATGATACATCTGTAAAGACGTGAAATTGTTATTTTTTTTACAGTCTATTCAGATTGTGCACAACACGGCATCCAATCAGCTATTGAATAGAGATTATGCTCCGATGCCAGTCACTGATTGGTTGTCCTTAGCTAAAGTTATTGCAAAGTAAGCTCTTGTCATGAATGAAAAAGATGTCATCGGGTTTCAGAAGGGACAAATTGTTGGTCATTTCCAAGCAGAGAAAACAAGCAAAGAGTAATTAAAACGAGAATTACTGGAACTATAGTAAGAACTGTTCAACGCATTATAAAAATGCTAAGTCATGAATAATTTTGACCGGAAAAAAATTCTGATTTATAATGACCGAATATCATTAAGACGCATGGTGAAGGCAAGCCGAAGAGTTTTTACCTTAGGACTGGCGGGAAAGTTTAACAAGGAAGTCAAAAGCATACACTATATGATCAAAAATATCTGGACACCCCTCACAGATCATCGATTGGCCCAATGTCACATGATAATGACTTGCACATCATTTAAATAGCTTCCCACACCTTCAGACACAACTCTGCTTGGACATTGGCAAGAATGGGTCGTTCGGCAGAGCTCAGTGAGTTCCAACGTGGAACCATCGTTGGATGTCACCTATGCGGCAAGTCCGTGCGTGACATTTCCAGCCTTCTTCAGATACCCAAGTCAACAGTAGGCGATGTCATTATGAAATGGAAGACCCGCGGATCAACAACAGTTCAACAACGAACCGGTAGACCCAAGAAAATAACGGACAGAGACCGTCGAGTGCTTCGTCGTGTCACCCGCAGCAACCGGAAGTCCTCGGCGGAAAAAATTGCCACAGAGTTTCGAAACGCCTCTGCAAATGATGCCATTACCATGACAATTCGTCGGGAACTGCACACGATGGGATTCTATGGCCGTGCTGCTGCCCACAAGCCCCACATCAGCAGGGTCACGCCAAGCGACGTCTGGAGTGGTGCAAAGCCCACAGAAACTGGACAATGGACCAATGGAAACGTGTAATGTGGACAGACGAATCTCGCTACACACTCTGGCAATCCGATGGACGAGTTTGGGTTTGGCGCATACCTGGAGAACGCTTCTTACCTGAGTGCACAGAGCCCACAGTCAAGTTCGGAGGAGGAGGAGTCATGGTGTGGGGCACATTTTCATGGTACGGACCGGGCCAGCTCGTTCCTGTGCAAGGAATCATGAACTCCGACCGTTATCTGAATGTTTTGGACAACTGTGCACTTCCAACGTTGTGGCAATTTTTCGGAAACGGGCCATTTCTCTACCAACACGACAATGCTCCGTGCCACAAAGCGAGGCGTGTACAGCAGTGGTTTGCGGACTCAGGAGTCGAAGAAATGGGTTGGCCGGCACAAAGTCCTGACCTCTATCCTATAGAGAGTCTATGGGATGAATTGGAAAGACGCTTGCGGGCCAGATCACATCGGCCAACTTCTGTACCTGAACTGATTCTCGCTCTTCAGGAGGAATGGAGGAACATTCCGGAAAGTACCTACCAACATTTGGTGGAAAGTCTTCCCCGAAGGGTGGATGCTGTGATTCGGGCAAAGGGATGTGCAACGCCCTATTGATTTCCATGAAATCGTGGCTAGAGCGCAAAACGTGCATGTGTCCGGATATTTGTGATCATATAGTGTATATGCACACGAGCAATGCGAAGTGAACTTAAAGGAATGGGACTAAGCAGCTGCACTGCCACAAGAAAACCGCTTTTCGTTGAAAGCAATAAGAAAAAAAAGATTACTGTTCGCCCGAGAGCATAAAAATTTATGTGTGGAGCAGTAAAAAAATGTCATGTGATCTGACGAATCCAGGTTTACACTATTCCAGAGTAATGGGCGTATCAGAATAAGAAGAGAGCCGCACGGAGCGACAGACTCATCATACGTGGTACCTACTGTCCAAGCATGTGGAGGCAGTGTAATTAACTCGGGTTGCTTCTGTGTTCCGCAAAGTTATGCAGCAATAAAATGACGTCAGCCTTTATATATCAATAGTTAATTGGTCATTATCATTAGAGAAGTCCAGTTAAATGTACTGTATCGTTCACTTAAATACCGGAATTTCATAAAAATGAAATAAAAATTTACTTTACAACAACTGCAGATTAAAAAGCCTACTTTGAATTTAACAATGACTCTGTGAATTAGAATATTCAATCCAAAATTTATTATTATTGCCACCAGTGTCGCTAAAGTATCGCAAGTTTATATTTATTGCTTTATATCCAGTAAATTCTAATCATTATTTGATGTACACACAAAATATTAAACAATTCTATAAAACAAAGTTTACTCTTAAGGTTTTCAATGTACTGCGGTTAATTCCCCTCAGGGTTTTTTTCAAATGTGGATTAATTTAAAAACAGGTCAAGTAGTGCTGAGTTTCTCTGATATGGGTATGCGGGTCTATTTTAATTCAACACTAAAACTTGTATGTTTACCTGAAATGCGTAAAAGTAGTTGTTAACGGCTTTTAGCAACATCTTTGGTAGTTTTTTGTGTTCGTACAAAACCTTATTAGTAGGGATGTGCTAGTGAAGGAATCGGGTAAGATCGATTCCTGATCTCTGAGAATCGAGTAACCCGGTTCTGGAACCGGTTCCCTTCTTACCCGTGGCACCATCTATTATCAATTCATTGAAGTATTTGTTCCTATGGAAGAACTTATCATTTCAATTAAATATATTAGTAAGCGTCCATGTTTTTATGGAAAACTAGAAGCGAACCATCCGATTGTATAATCGGAAAATAACTCATTGTTAGATAACGCATTGTTAGATTTTTTCTTTGTTGTGACAACGTCCACCGTCGCCGATTTTATATAAATGATGTTAATTATTTCGGCACATCGAAATAACAAAACTTTATATGGCATAATTGATTACGCGGAGTTACAGATAGAAGGAAGTACGTTCGAGTTTAGCTATAAAAAGAATGACGAATCTAGTAAAAAAACAACAGGATTCTTGAAATGTACTCTGAAATGGGTATTTCTTTCAGTTTCCACATTTAAAAATGTTTCTCAGAATTATTTTTATAAAATTTCATCCAAAATATTTTATTTTACAGATGTCATAATGAATAATGCAAATGATCATCTTAGTGGAAACGCAAGAAGAGGTGCTCTCAGTCTTTAACATTGAAATTATTATTCAGTAATTTGTTGTTAGCTTCATTACTTTACGTTTTGTCGAAATTGCATTTCTTAAATGAGTAAACAGCTCGTGAAGTTTGGTTAAACTCCGCCCATAACGAAAACAAAAGCGAATGAATGACGTTAGTAAATCTTACAGTTCGTTGAATACTCGCTAGTATGAATGTGCGTCTTACCGCAAAAAGCGTCTTTTTCGATCATTTCAAATAAAGTTTTTAGGCCTAGTGTACTTTTTAGCTTCTTAAATAGGTACATTTACATTTACACCCTGAATAGTTACAGATAACGTCGCCGCGTGGCTGAGTATGGCATTCGTGGAACCGGTTCCTCGCATGCGATTCGACTCCAGTGCCGCGATTTGAAAGAATCGATTCTCCCGGTTCCAGGAGTCATTCGCGCACAACCCTACTTATTAGTCTTTGGTTAGTAATAAACTTTGGATCGGCCTTAAGAACGAGTACTTCGTAATAGCTATAGATTGGTCTCAAGAACGAGTAAATTTGGGCTGTCTAATGCCCCAGCAAGTGACGTTGCGATACTGGTTTTGATATGATATTTAGTATCGATATCGTATTAAAAAGTCAGTTATAGGGAGGCTGATACTATCGCTAATGAAATATCGACCCAGACAGTAAAGTATCATTCGAAATTCTTCCGGTTGTATTTACCACCTCGGGTCAATCTGAGAGTTAGGACGAGAAATGGTAATCAGCAGAACCTAAACCTTGCGTAAAACATCAACCTTAACTTCAACAACTCCCTTTATTGTTGTGTATGACATCATGCCCGTTATGAACTTCACTGTTTATAATAACGTTTTTGTTTTAATAAGTCTATTATAAAATGTTAAATGGTACCCCAATGGGGAGTGAGTAGTGTAAGCCCCATTTTGGCCAACATTTATATCATGAAGTTGGAAAATATTGCAATACATTCCTAACCCTTCTAGACTAAATACACTGAGGTAAGCAAGAAGCCTGACTAACCCCAGAAGTCTTCCACATTTTGAAAAAGTAATAATATTGACGACTGTCAGAAGATTGGGGGGAGGGGTATCACATCTTTCAATAAACCGGGAAGGAAACGTTGCCAATGTCATCTAGGTTAACGTTAAAAATATGGCTCGGCTTTTGAAACACCGTCGAGCTTTTCAGTATTCCAGCCACCAGATCATTGTCATGGATCTTCATCGTCTACACCATACTCACCAAGAGATCCTGGACAAACTTTCTTACGTCAGTCATGCTCAAATCCGAGTGGATGTATTGATTTTTCACAGTCCTTTTACCAGTAGTCCTTAGGGTAATATTCTGGAACGACTGGAGCTCACTCCATCTACAACTTCATATAGTCGTCCACGCAGGCATACCATAGAGAAGGAAGATCCTAATCCTCATCTTGTACAGAAGTAGCTTATTGTTGACGCTGAGGGCAATGTTTCGACCCAGGAGTGTTTCTTATTGAATAGACAAAGAGAATCTGGGGGACGCTTCAGCTTTTTGTTGAAGTATACGGCTTTTCCGACGTTAAAGTTCGCCTCCAGACATTAAATAAATCTTCAAATTTCTTCAAAGCGTTCTGCAGATGAGTGATATCTTGAGACGGCCGGTACGCCCATGTCATGATGGCAGTATCATCAACATAGAAATATACAGGGTGTAACAGAAAGGTTCATCACATTTCAAATATATATATTTTTAAAAAAATGAAAATACAGAGATGGGCAACATATTGAAATGTTTGTAATAATCTTAGGTTTTGTTTAAAAGTGTTCGATGTGTCCTCCCCCTGCTGCACGGCACACATGCAGCTGCTGAAACATATCTCGAGTTACTTCACGAATGGCGGCTGTTATTCGAGATTTTAGCTCCTCCAGATTTGCCGAAAAGTTAGCGCAAAAACACGGTCTTTTACGTATCCCCACAAGAAGAAGTCACAAACAGTGAAGTCTGAGAATCAAGATGGTCACAAAAAATCTTTATGTTGTGCGATCGTCATCTGGAGGCCTCTACTGGTATTGAACAAAAACTTGACGTTCCCGTCTTTCAAATGCTGTGCGATATATTAACCTGAGACTAACGGTTGCCGAGCTATTTACGATTGAAATGTCATGAACCTTTATGTTATACACTGTAAATTATTATCGGCCTCGGTGGCTCAGCGGTTGCGTGATCGCCTCTGATGCCCGAGTACGCGAGTTCGATCCCGGCCGAGGACGATGAGGATTTTTCAGGGGGAAAATCCTGAGATCACGCACTTCCTTCGGAAGGAAAGTAAAGCCGTCGGTCCCGTGTGGTCGTTTGCCGGCTGCACGTTAAAGAACCCTTGCGAGGCAAAATTTGCGGCCCCTATAACGCCGTCCTGAAATGACCATAGCAGTTGAAAGGGACATTAATACCAAGCAAACCAAACCAAACCACACTGTAAATTACACTTTTCGGGTGTTGGGAAATCGTGCACAAAATGCAAGCTGCGACAATTAAATAACGAGACTGATTTTTTTTAGGGAACACACGAAGCAGGAAAATTCAAACAAGTGTATTTACCTCTGCTTTGGAACGTGTTCCTCACGTGACGCCAGCTTCAACGTGATTGGGCAACCTGTTTTTCCGATAACAGAACAACAACAAACCTTTGTGTAACGGAGTCGTCAAAAACCACTCATAATAGAGCAGCGTTAAATTGAGTAAAACTGTGACAGAAGAGCGTAGAGCTTTTTGTAGTTTGTCAAGCTTCCTGAAAAGAGTATTGCATTGGGTTGAAAACTCTGGATTGTTATAAACAAAAAAACTTACGAAAAGATTTCGATTTTGTTTTAAAGAAACCTTTATATCGCCATGAATATACGTGCTCTTCTCATATAAATGAACACAGTTAAGTAAAAGAAGCCCCATAATCATATACAGAGTGAAACCAAACCTTATTTTTTGTTCAGTTTGTTGCTGGACCCCTATTTGAGACAAAACATTCGCTGAAATATACACGTATGAGGTGTAACCTGCTCTTTACACCCCTGAAGTTTCAGGATAATTTGTTAAGTATTTTTCTAGATATTCGACAAAACGTCTAAAATCAAATGGGTTCATATTATTTTGTCCAACCCCTGCATGTTACGTGATTCGTTCGGAAATTATGACAAACGAAGGAAGATAGAACTCTTGTACATTTTCTAAACACTCCGTTCGGGAAAATCAATTTCTATGTCTATGGGGGATTAAAAAGTGCAGATGAAGGAGTAAAAATAGATGACCTCAGGGCTTCCTCTGCTTTCATATTCCCTCCTCCTTGTTATATGCACCTTTGTTAAGTATTCATTTTCATATTCACCTTCAGTTATCGCGAATTATTATTGATACAAAGAGCCTAATTTGCTACAGATTCAAAGTTATGCGTTACTGTCAGGAGGGTCGCTCGAGTTAATACAGACAGGTGCTTTTAGTAATTTACTTCTGGCAATTTCCGACAAGTTTTCGATTGGTGGCATTTAAATTCTAAAAAAAATAACAAAGAAATTCTATATTATTCGTTCTTCATGAATAACAGTTAAACTTTCTTTGGGGTAATTTTTAATGTTATTGGCGTTATGGAAGGCCAGGTGAAGTGCGGCTTGTTCTTGACCTGAAGACACGGATGGTGTTGAAAGAGAATTTTATCTGGTCCTTTGTCCTTATTGGCGATTAATCAAAAGGTGTTTTTGTACAAGAAGCCGACAGAAACAGAGTATCGTGTTATTGGGTTATAGTGAATTTTTGTAATATAATATTAATGGGAAAGATGAATATAATTTTATTCCTGTGATAGATTATAAATTTGTGGTTACAAACCACATTAATGAAGACAAAATAAGTTGAATTTCGTAATTAATAATGGAAATGGAAACAACAATCTACGCAAAAAGATTTTAATGACCCAAAATCATACTTTTTAAATCGTTTGAAATGATACATTTGTAAAGACGTGAACTTGTTAAATATTTGTAGAGTCTATTCAGATTGTGCACGACACGGCATCCAATCAGCTAATGAATACCGATTCTGCTACGACGCCAGTCGCTGATTGGTTGTCTTTAGCTAAAGTTGCCGCAAAGTAAGCTATTGTCATGATTTAGGCTTCGCAAAATTTAGTGATTGGATTAGTTGTTTTTGCCGTAAATATAATTCTATATTCTTCATTTGTTATTAACTCACTAATGAAGGAGGCGTAGAACCCGAAATGTATAAGTCATATGGATCATTAAACTCTGTTTGTGTTGTTGGTTGTTGATTTCCTTAATTAATCTCTGTAAATTCCTAAGTTGTTTGATTCTAGATCAATTGTGTGTTAGGACATCCCAGACCACTGTTATACTATACATTATGAGGTCTCCGCAAAACGCCGAAACCTATCATCAACCCGAAACGACTAGAACGAAAACTCCTTCAGCCATGCCACAATTTGCCAGTTCTTCAGGATCCTATTAGGTGAAGTCACAAACGCAGATCAAACATTATGTCCTGTGAGTCATAGTGATTACAGAGGCATTCTGCTCCTATATCCGCTAGATTAAAGAACGCTGTATGCTCCTGCCGGGTATGTCTGATATGTTCTATATTTGTGCCATTGTCACTGGCCCGTTACCCATAATGATTCTAGTCAAATGTTGCTGGTCACTATCAAGTACGCGTAGTTGACCGAAGTATTCTCGGTACACATGCGACAACATAGATCGAGGTAAGCTATTCCATGAGTTTTGGTACGTGAGTAAAGAAACCAGATCAGGTCTTGGGGATTTGAGGTGGCCATTCCAGTGCATGGACTATGATGTACATTTATGTGTTCAAACCAGGCGATGAATTGTGGTGTCCATCACCATTGTTTAAAGAACCCAGGTAAAGCCAAGAAAACATTTCCTAAACCAAACCATTACTTCCACTGCCCTACACATTTGGCATCAGATACTGGCGATCCTCACATAATGACATGCATTCGGAATGCATTCTTTAAGAAGAGAGTGAGTATGATGTTAGTGTCTGCTTAATAATTATTAAAATAGTAATGTAATTATTTTTATCACTTATTAGCCTACCACTTTCTAGCAGTGAAGGACTATGTGTTCGTTTAAGAAACTGAAAAAATTTTTATTCTGAAATCGACTTAAAAACTCATGATTCGAAAAGATATGTTGAAATTTTGAAAAAAAATCCGTCAGTACGTATGGTCTAAAGGGCCGAAGATATTTGTCTGTATGGAGGAATTCATGCGAAGTGGGAGGATTCTTCAAATTCATATTGACGATAATGAAGTCCGACGCATGATAACTTGTTATTCGGCAGAAAAAAAATTAATAAAGGGAAGGAAACCAAAAGCGACACATATATGTAGTGGGTAGAAATATTTAAACATTTTCAAGCATAGCATATTTCCTCGGTAAATTTAAAAACATTATTGGAATTTGCGATATGTCTTGACCGTAGAAATCCACTATCCACCATTTCGACAAGTGATAAATCTAAACTAAATATTGAAACATTATCAGGAGTCAATAGTCTGCTATCCGTGAAGGTGACAGAATCACCGTTTTCGTGCGGCAATGAGTCATTCGTGTGTCAAGTGGGTAAGATGGCACGTGTGTTAGCTGATTGTACCCAGGGTGAACAACAGGCAGTAATTCGATTTCTGTGGGCGCAGGGGAAATTTGCTAAGCAAATGCAAGAGGAAATGTTACCTATTTACGGTAATAAATGTTTATCCAGGAAGGCCGTTTCTTCACAGTGTATCCAGTGAATTTCTTCTATTGGATGACAACGCTCGTCCACACAGTGCCAATATCACAGTGACTCACACACAATCCGGATTTGGCATTACCCGAGTTTCAACTCTTTGACCCATTGAAGAATCATCTGGGTGGTCGCAGGTTTCAGGATATGGAGGAGATCTGTCGGGAGGTTACCAGCTGGCTACGACACAAACCACAAACCTTCTTCTCTGCTGGCTTTGAGGGACTCGTGAAACGCTGGGACAAGTGCCAAAATGTTTCATGGAGATTACGTTGAAAAATAAACTCAATTTCATCAGATAACTATTTCAACATTGACTTCTATGCCATTTTAAGACTTATATATTGACCCATCCTCGTGCTTCTGAAAATATATATATTAAAAATAATAATAAAAAAGATATTTATTTAATAGACATTTTTTAAGCCTATGAACTCCCACCACATTCTGATATCTTGATGCACTGCTTTTCAATTTCAAAAATTTTGTCACCTTAGCTAAGTGCATTATTAACACAGTCAGAATCTGTTGAAAGTGGCAAAACGAAAGCAAAACGGTTCTTTTCTCGCTATTTGTTTTCACCCTAATATCCTAAAATCCCTTGCGTCAAGACTCTGATGGCGTGGACAGTGACAGTCACCATATGAACGAACTATTAGTTTATTTGGCTTCCATTCTGATAACTCCCGATAAGGTAGAAGTTACAATGTCTGCCCAATAAAAAGTAGCCGTCGAATATTCAATGTGCATATACTACGGAGTCAAGCACAGGCTTACTGTTTCAGCCATCTGCAAATTTGCGCAGGCAATGCTTAGTTCATTTGTGTGTGAACGCAGCTTCTGGTAGCGGAATAGATATCATCAGAAATTGTTGGCCTTTTCCAGGCAGAGAAAACAAGCAAAGATTAATTAAAACGACAATTACTGGAACTAGAGTAAGAACTATTCAACGCATTACAAAAACATGGAAGGAATATTTTACACCATGAATAACTGTGGTCAGAAAAAAAATCTGAATTATAATGACCGAATATGATTAAGACGCATAGTGATGGCAAGCCGAAAAGATTTCACATAAGAACTGACGGGGAAGTTTAACTAGGGAGTCAGTCAAAAGCATATCTACACGCACAATGCGAAGGGAACTTAAAGAAATGGGTCTAAGCAGTTGCACTGACACAAAAAAATCGCTTTTTGTTGAAAGCGATAAGAAAAAACGATTACTGTTCGCCCGGGAGCATAAAATTTGAAGTGTGCAGCACTGAAAAAATGTCACGTGATCTGTAAAATCCAGGTTTACCCTATTCCAGAGTAATGGGCGCATCAGGGTAAGAAGAGAACCGCACGAAGCGATTTGTAATGACCAAAGTGATATGGGGGCAGAGTAATGATCTCCTGTTGCTTCTGGGCTCCGCAGCGTTATGCAGCAATAAAATAACGTCAGCCTTTAAATATTAATAGTTAATTACTCACTATGATTAGAGAAATTCAGTTAAATGTACAGTATCATTCACTTAAATTCAGAAATTTCATAAAAATGAAGTAAAAATTTACCTTAAAACAGTTACAAATTATAAAGCCTACTTTGAAATTAACAATGCTTCTGTGAATTGGAATAATCAATCCAAAATTATATATTATTGCCACCAGGATCGCTAAACCCCGTAGTCTAGAGTGTGCTATCAACTGGCCAAATCGTCACTGGGGACCTCTACTCCCAGCAGTTGGAACGTGTGCAACAGGCATTGCAACAGAAGGAGCCGCAAAGCCAACTATTTCCGTAACACTTTTTGGTGTCGGTTTTCGCATCACATTTTTCGTAGAATGATGTCCAGCCTTAAACCATTAACATGTTAAAAATTCCAAAACAATTCTATATTATTCTTTCTTCATGAATAACAGTTAAGGTTTTTTTAGGGTAATTTTTAATGTTAATTGGCGTTAGGGAAGGCCAGGTGAAGTTCTGATTGTTCTTGACATGAGGTGGAGAGAAGACAACAAAAACGGTATTAAGAGAAAAATCTTTTTGGCTCTCTGAGTGGTAACGGACTCCTTCTCTGCCTGCCCGGGTGGCCAACCGGGTATGGTGCCGCGCTGGAAACGAATAACCGCGGGTTCGAATCCAGCCGCTGGCCAGCGTAAGCTGTGAGGTCATTTAGCCAGACTTGGTCTGAGATTTGAATGTCGGATTCCTTTTCTGTTGTTGACATGTTTCTATGTTTGGTTATTGAATTATCCTTAGTTTTTGTACTGTTGATGGGGATGAAAAATATAATTTCATTCCTGTCAGGGGTTATCTGTTTGTACATACGAGTCACATAAATGAATATACTCTACAAACCAGAAAAGATTCGGTTTGTAGGTTTTGTTTACATAGGACTTTTATTTTTTGAGAATTTCATTGTTATGACTCCAACAATTAATTGTGTACATCACTAATGCACACTCAAAAATTGAACGCAAAAAATAAACAACTAAAGGAAATATGACAGCTCGTCAGAAATATCAATGACAGATAATGATCCGGACATGCTTCTGCACACGAGAAAAAAGTTCGGACAGTATTGTTTAATACTTGGTAACATAACTCTTAGATGAAATAACAGCCATCGCACGATCGTTCATTGTGTCCACTAGTTTTTGGCACTCTTCTTGAGTGATGGCATTCCAAATTTCCTGAATTTTCCGTCGTAAACCGTCTACTGGGCGTTGTGGATTTTTTCCGAAGCGCGCTCTTAATGTACCCCCATAGATTCTCGATGAGAGACAGATCAGGGCTGTTTGAGTGCTAGGGTAGTATTGGAATATTGCGTTGGGCAAGGTATGCTTTTGTTGTTTTTGCCTTATGACAACTAGCCCCATCTTGTTGAAATGTGCCGTCTCCATCGGCGTGCAACGAACGGAGCAAATGTGATTCCAGGGTTTGCTGGTAGCGTGCTGGTTGCGTAGTGCGTTCATAGTTCCATTGATGAAGCATATCTTGTCCCCCACACTATCATCACCATCCTTAAGGAAACTTGACAGTACGCTTCAGACAATCACTGTGGAATGTTTCATCCTTGTTCCGAATAACTGTATGAAGTTCATTTCCAACACAAACTTAAAACGTTGACTCGTCATTGAATATTATTCGGTCCCACTGATCTTAAGTCAACGTCAGTATTTCAGTAGCCCATTTCAGCCAATTTTTATGCTGTCGAGCTCTCAGGAGGGACTTTTCTTTAGCCTGTGAAGCAAGTGCGCAAATTACATGTCAGTCCATCACGTAGCCATCACATTACATTTTTGTCAGTCACCCCATTCCATTTCGCTGATGGATGCTCGTCTGTTAATGAAATTGTTATTGTTTTAGAGTCTATTCAGATTGTGCACAACACAGCATCCAATCAGCTAATGAAAAGCGATTATGCTCCGACATCAGTCACTGATTGGTCGCCCTTAGCTAAAGTTACTGCAAAGTAAGCTCTTGTCATGATTGGAATAGATGTCATCGGGTTTCAGACGGGACAAATTGTTGGCCATTTCCAAGCAAAGAGTAATTATACCGATAATTACTGGAACTAGAGTAAGAACTGTTCAACGCATTATAAAAACACTAAATCATGAATAATTGATACCAAATTTCACTACTTTACGTACATAAATAACACAAAAGTCTATTGTCCCATATACCTCCGACGCCCGTAATTCCGACCCCAGTGCACCAATCAAAACCAAACTAAATAAGTGAAGGTGGACTTGCCCATAGTAAGCTTTCCGAATTTCACACTTCTACCAGAAGAACGAAGAAATTATGAAGTTGACGGAGAGACATTGTAAAACCAATAAGTACGAGCTCCATTCTTTCGCTACTTAATAACATAGAATACACCGAAACACACCCAAATGGGTAGATTTACAGTTGCAGGCACACTTACTGCCAAACTTTCATGATTTTCACTGAAAGTCATCCAAATGGGTGGTTGTACAGTTTAGTGCACACTTTGGTAAACATTTATGATTTACTAGCAGACACCGTAGAGTCGCTCACGGAAAAATGTTGTAAGTGAAATGACCCTTGTATTTTCTGGACTCTTTACTAATCCGCAAAAACTTCAGGGAAAACTACATTACGATTTTTATTATCTCCATCCTCAATCAGTATTGTCTGATTTTTAACTATGTCCACATATAACTGGCCGTGCGAAAACAACTCGTTTCGGAGGTCTAATCCAATCACATTAAAAGTTTGGCCTTGGGATTTGTTAATCGTAATGACGAAACAATTTGTTAGAAAACTGCAGTCTTTTAAATACCCAATGCTTGGTTGGTAACCAAATGCAGATCAAAACCCAATGACAGTTTTTTTCACATGGACATTGTAGGTCTCTCTCTGGGTTGCGTTGGAATGATCTCGTTCTATCCTGACGTCTTGCACTGGACGTCGACATACACTGTTGGGATTTTTTGGCTTTGGGCCTTTTTACTTTGTTTTTAAGGTTAGAAGTAGCCCTGTAAAGGGCTGTTTTTTATAAGCATACAATCATACAGCACTCTGCAGTGATAATTCCTCCTGTAAGTAGGAGGTGTTGGCAAATGGCAATTTTACCTCTGACGCGAACTTCAAAGTACCACAAAATACCACAGTTCCCTAACAAAATACCACAATAGAGAACTGACCAGGCTCAGTACTGGTGTCCTACGGAAGGATGTGGTCTCGCTTTCTCTCCGTAGAGATGATCCAATCGACGTGGATTTCTCCTAAATCGGTGACACTCTACTTCTTTGTACGAAGGTGAGTCTAAAAATAAGTTACACACTCGGCACTATCTGTAGTCAAAGAGCGCGGACATCATTCGCCGCTTTTAAGGATGTTGCCTGTATGTCTATAATTGCAACGTGGCATGATCCCACGTGTTCACGCGTTTACTGCGTGCGCAAGAGTATTGTTGTCATGGCGCAGCAACTGGTTGTACGCTCCAAGTAGGAGATTCGCGGAACAATCCGTTTTTTGTGGGCGAAAGGCTTAAATTACACGGAAATTTGCAGCGTGTACGGGGATAATGTGATTTCTCGTCCTGGAATTGTAAAGTGTTGCCAGCAGTTAGAAAATGGGCGCTCAGATTTGAAGGACGAATACCGCGCAGGAAGACTATCCAGGTTCAACAACCGCGAGCACATTGTCCGCGTTAATGGAATGTGACCTGGGAGGAAAACAACTCCGCAGTGCTGGCATGGTTGAGAAACGCTGGAGCGGATATTTACCGCAGCGGCATGGAAAAGTTAATTTCACGTTCAGACAAGTGTTTACAATTGTTGGGTGATTATGTAGAAAATTGAAATAAATGGTGCATGTTTCATCATAATGTGTGTATGTTACTGTTTCAAAGTGTAACTTACTTTTTGATCCAACCTCGTAATTGGAATTTTTTTCCTCTATAATATCGTTGCTCAAAATTTAATTTTCATAATTTTGAGCGCTTACATTAGGGGCGTTGGAAACACTTTTATTCAAACATTCCTACAGACAGACCGGACTTTTATTACTCTATCACTTTTTGTTCTACAGTGATTCGACTGTTTCGAGAATTTCCTCTACCCCCTGTATATTTTAATGAATACACAAATTCTTAGCAAAGCTTTAAAAATTTGTCACAATTTTTTTGCAACTGGAATTACCAGCTTATATTTAATATTATGAGCACTAACGGCAACGTTAGCATCTTGAACTGACAATCTTAATAGCGTTGCCATTTAAGAGAAATTCTTCAAGTTATCTCCCTACAGCTCAAAGATTTGTCATTTCTGGCATTCTAATCCTACTCTGCCCATGTAATGTGTGGACATCATCTTTCTTCCACTGTTAAAGAAGATAGTCGTAGGAACTGCTTCACTGCTTTGCTTAAATCGAAAAATTATTATTGTCTACAGTTGAAACGGTGATCCGTATGTATTTATTTACTATTTTGGTCAACCTAGTTTCTTCCTTTTTTCATGCTATCTAATTTTATATAAGGGTAAACAATAAGGCTAAAGGCTATCTGTTCTGAAAGTATTGGTCCATACTTTACTACAGGATCAGTCTTATGACTGTGTGGGCCCTTAGTTTTCAGAAATTTGACATTAAAGGAAGTGTACATATAAAAGAAAGAAATATTTGCCACTCTGTTTAATAGTCTGGGTGGCGCATTGAGTTACTTTATGCATTTTAAAAAAGAGATACGGGTTTAAGTCCTTTCGAGAGCATAGTTTAAAAAATTTTTCCCTTCACCTTTTTTGCAGTAAAAAACGCCTAGAACAAGTTTTTGCAAAAACGACTAAAATCAACGGGGTTCATATTATTTTGTCCAACCCCTGTATATTATGTGATTCGATCGGTAATAATGAGAAACGACAGAAGATAGAGCTCTTGTACATTTCCTAAGCATTGAGTTCGGGCAAATCAAGTGCAGATAAAGGAGTAAAAATAGATGATTGTTTGTTTTGTTTTGTTTGGTATTAATATCCTTTTCAATTGCTATGGTCATTTCAGGATGACGCTATAGGGGCCGCAAATTTAGCCTCGCAAGTGTTCTTTAACGTGCAGCTGGCAAACGACTACAAGGGACCAACGGCTTTACTTCCCTTCCGAAGGAAGTGCGTGTTCTCAGGATTTCCCCCTGAAAAATCCTCGTCGTCCTCGGCCGGGATCGAACCGCCGTACTCGGGCATCAGAAGCGATCACGCAACCGCTGAGCCACCGAGGCCGATTAAAAAAAAATAGATGGCCTCAGGGCTACCTGTACTTTCCTGTTCCCTCTTCTTTGTTATGTGCACTTTTGTTAAGTATTCATTTTCATATTCACCTTCAGTTGTCGCGAATTATTATTATACAAAGAGCCCGAGAAGCCTTATTCTGCTATAGATTCAAAGTTATGCGTTATTGCCACGAGGATAGCTCAAGTTAATACAGACATGTGCTTTTAGTAGATTACTTCTGGTAATTTCTAATAACTTTTCGATTGGTGACATTTAAATTTTAAAAATATTCCAAAGAAATTCTATATTAAGCGTTCTTCGTAAATAAGAGTTTAACCTTTCTTTAGGGTAATTTTTAATGTCATTGGCGTTAGGGAAGGCCAGGCGAAGTGCCGCTTGTTCTTAACCTGAAGACACGGATGGTGTAGAATTCTAGCTGATCCATTGCGGTTTTCTTATATACTAACTATGTCCTTTTCATTCATTATTTTGTATTTTTGTATTATTAAGACGGAAGAAGAATATAATTTCATTCCTGTCAGGGGATATCTATTTGTGGATACAACCCACATTAATGAGTAAAAAATAAGTTAAAATTCGTGAAAAAGTTTAACAAAAATATCATGAATTCTCTCTTTACGAGATTGATGATTTCTTGATAATGGAAATGTTAATACGAGCGCATGTTAAAAAGGAACCCTAAACTAATAGCATGATTAGAAAAAAACTGCACATAACAATTTTTACCAAAGATAAGGATAAAGGTGGTTCGGTGCCACATAGGAATCCCCACCAAGACACGAGAACAAAGACAAATCACAAAAAAAACAATAATTATATATTAATAAATAAATTAAATATGGAAACAACAGTCTACGCAAAAAGATTTGAATGACCCAAAATCATACATTTTAAATCGTTTGAAATGATACATTTGTATAGACGTGAAATTGTTATCTATTCAGCTTGTGCACGACACGGCATCCAATCAGCTAATCAATAACGATTCTGCTACGATGCCAGTCACTGATTGGTTGGCCTTACCTAAAGTTATTGCGATTCGCATCGGTGGCTCAGTGGTCGCGTGATCGCCTCTGATACCCGATTACGCGGGTTCGATCCCGGCTGAGGACGACGGGAAATCCTGAGATCACGCACTTCCTTCGGAAGGGAAGTAAAGCCGTTGGTCCCGTGTAGTCGTTTGCTGGCTGTAGGTTAAAGACCCCTTGTCGAGGCAAAATTTGCGACCCCTATAACGCCGTCCATAGTAGTTGAAAGAGACGTTAATAACAACCAATCCAAACCAAACTATTGCGAAGTAAGCTCTTGTCTTGATTCAGGCTTTGAAAAATTTAGTGATTGGACTAGTTGTTCTTGCTGTAATTATACGTTCAATGTTCTTCATTGGATATTGACTCACTGGTTGAAGGTGGCATAGAACCCGAAATGTATGAGTCATCTGGATACTTAAACTCTTTTTGTATTGGTTGTTGGTTTCCTTATTTAATCTCCATAGCGTCCTAAGTTGATTCTAGATCAATGGCGTGTTAGGACGTCCCAGATCGCTGTTAGACTGTGCATTATATGAGGTCTCCGCAAAACCGGAAACCTATTATCAACCCAAAACGACTGGAACCAAGAATCATTCAGCCGTGCCACATGTTGCCAGTTCTTCAGGATCCTATTAGGAGATGTCACAAACGCAGATCAGACATTATGTCCTGTGAGTCGTAGTGATTAAAGAGGCATTCTGCTCCCATATCCGCTAAATTAAAGAACGCTGTATGGTCCTGCCGGATATTTCTGATATGTCCTATATTTGTGTCATTGTCACTGGCCCGTTACCCAGGATGATTCTAGTTAGACGTTACTAGTCGACTGAGGTATCCCCGGTAAACATATGACATCATAGATCCAGGAAAGTTCAATGTTTGTCTAAACTTGTCATAAGTAGCTCAGTCAACATTCGAACTGATTCTCGAGATGAGATGATAACTGAGACAGGATGAAAGTCTCCACATCACAACCGTTCTGTTGATCTGCCATAATTTTTGCACGTGAGTAAAGAAACCAGATCAAGTCTTGGGCTTTGAGGTGGCCATTCCAGTGCATGGTGTACGATCAATATTTGTTAAAGAACCCAGGTAAAGCCAAAGAAAGAATTCCCAATTCATCACATTACTTTCACTGTCCTACACATTTGGCATCAGATAACGGCGTTCCTCACAAGTGGCTAAATGGGACAAGTGCCTAACTTCACATTTTATCCTTTATTCATAGTTTTGTGATTCATTGATAAAAATTGTTGCTCAGACAACAATGGTCAGGTAGCTTTTCAGTTCCGGCGTATACTTTAAGTGAGCGCCAACAATGCTTAAACGTGCAACAACAATGCAAAACTGTTTCCGTGACGAACTTACATGTTTTCCTTTATTTATAGTTGGGTGGATGGATTATTTAATTCAATCCGTTTATGTCATCCGTTTGAAATGTAATGGGGGGGGGGGGGGGGGGGGGGGGGGGCGGGGGGGGGGGGCTAGGCATGTCAGCCAATCAGATTCTGTTGGCCTCTATACCATATATTTACACTCACTGTATTAGTTATTTTGTATTGTTCACCACATCGCTATGTAAAGGTTGCTAGCCACCCTTTCCCTTGTACCCTGAAAAATAATTTTCGACAAAATGTTGTACTGTAAGGCCTCTCTTTATTTCGTTTTTAAGTACAGTACAGGGAACAACAACCTCGTAGATACATCACTTAATATTGATATATATTTTCTTGATAAAGATGAGATCACGTAACCCGATTAAATTGAAATAAAATATCTTTAACCACAACGAAAATAAAAAGAAAAATACAACCTGTATGCAGTTCGAAAGTAAGGCTTTCATCGTTCAGCAGGACTAGTGAGAAACCTCGAGAGAAGAGAGAATTCCGAAGGTTAAAATCGACAATCGAACAGTGAAGTGTACATTTCTTCGGGTGGGACGAAAGCAGTGCTTTCACGAAACTCACCCTACCAGAATAAATTCCCCATGAAATACACTGAAATAGGCAAGAAGCCTGATTAACCCCAGAGGTCTTCCACATTATAAAAAAATAATAAGATTGACGATTTTTATAAGATTGTATCACACCTTCCAATAATCCGGGAAGGAAACGTTGCCAATGTCTTCGAAGTTGACATCAAGAATATGCCTCAGTTTTCTATACTTTGTATGCCACTTCATTTCCATCAGGTTGTTTAGTATTCCAGCCACCAGGTCATTGTCATGGCTCTTCATCGTCTGCACCATGTTCATCAGGAAATCTTGGACACACTTACCAAGGTGAGTCATGCTCAGATCCGAGTGGATGTAATGATTTTTTACGGTCCTTCTTCCATGCTGAGCAAAGGTAACATTCTGAAACGACTGGACTTACTCCATCTGCTTTTACATATGGTTGCCCACGCAGGTATGCCATAGGGGAGGATGGTCCGAATCATCGTCTTGTACAGTAGCAGCTTATTGTCGATGCTGAGGGCACTGTTTCGACCCAGGGGGTCTAGGCTGAGCTCATCGACAAGCAGTCGACTGTCGACAAGTGTCGATGGTCACGTGGTTAATGACGCATTTGTCGATTCGAGCTAGCATGACCACGACTTGTCTACAGAGTCTACAGTATAGACTTGTCTACTTGTCTACAGAGTCTACAGTGTACAGACTCTACACCGTCGATTTTCTAGTGTAGACTTTGACCATCGACAACTGCCTTAAGAGCAGTCGACTATGCACATTCTTGTCTACAATTCAAGAGCAGTCGACTATGCGCTTGGCGATCGTTATTTCAGAATTTAGCAACAAATTTCTTATTAAAATCTTTTTTCCTTCGATTCCGGCCTGCAGGCTAAATACACATACCTCAACAATACACATTTTCTAAAAATATTAACAAAAACTTGTTTAAAAATATTTACATGCATGAAGCACTCTCTTGTGCTACGAAACTTGAACTGTGAAAATAATAATATACTGTGTCTACAGGTATGTGTTTATGTATGTATTTAGGTGTATACATGGATAAATGTGTAAAATTATGTGTAAATGTTTGTAAACTTGTGTATATCAATGTGTATCATCTAGCCATACGTGTGTAAACTTGTGTATAAATATGTAATATGCCATTTATCGACGGTTAGATTTTGTCGAGATCGACAGCTTGTCGATGAGTTCAGCCTAGACCCCCAGGAGAGCTATGAGGTTGTAGTTAGCCTTCTTCGCTTTTTTCAGAACGTAAGTTCCAGGAGAGTTTTGAGTCGATTATAACGCCAAGGTACCCTGTAATTGTCGACCTATTCGAGTTCCTTATTGGATTTTCTATATATATTATAAAAGGCAAATGCTGATCTGTTTGTGCGCTTGTAACTCGAGAACCATTTATCCAATTTACATGCTTTTTTAGTTTATAGATATTTTCCTTAACCAGGTTATTGTGTATACTTTGTTACATTAGGTAACATAAGGAATAAGCAGTGACGATTTTAGTGCATTTTGTCGTCGTTTTTGTGTATTTGAAAATTTTTTCCAAATATCTGAGTGTATTGGTTGTTGTTGTTGATTTTTATATTGTTGTGGATGGTATTGTTGTTGCCAGATGGAATTTAGAAATTTAAATTTTTTTTGTTGCTCTGATTGGATTCGGATATTAAATTGTTTTATTTAATGACTGCAGTAGGTATCTTTTGGTTACTCTTATTATCGAATTTTGTTTTTAAAATTCCGCGGCGTAGACAGTCTTCTTTAGGTAGAAATACGGAAAACATTTGATTATAAACAATGAAAGTAGTGTAGAAAGACAAATTTGGCCAATTCTTGTCATAAGTGATCTTTAAGAGAGTCTCAGTCACAATCTCAGAGAAATGAGACTCAATCTTTAGATAGAAGTAGACAATTAGTACATCTAAGAAATGAAACTAATGCTACCTTCAGTGATAACTTGTGTGGCTCAGGTGCTCCTATTCTATGGCCATTAATCTATCTACGGAAAAGTACAATCATCCATCCTTGGCCAGTATGACCAGGGGCCGACAAGGTAGGTCCCAGGATGGAGATAAAGTTATTGTGTGCAACAATAGATATATACAATTTTATGTGAAAGGACAGGGCGTGTGTGATAGGAAATTAATTAATTATTGGGGAGAGTGGAGAAATGATTCTTTATGCGGGATTTAAAAGTTGTGAAATTCGTTAGGATGCGGAGGCTTAAGGGTATGGAGGACCAAAGTTTTCACGCGGGGCATCCATCATGAACGTGCACGTATTCAGACACTTGATCAGCACCCATCTGTAGTGCAAGACTTTAATTGGAAGTTCGAAGCAAAATTTTAACGCCACAGATATTAGCTAAAAGTTGTCTTTTCGTAAGAGATGTGCCTCACAGGCATTTTGTGATGTAAAGAATTATAAGGGTAAAATTATCATGTTTTCTGCATACACAACATTTTTTTTGCTAATAACCTCCGAAGAATAGTTTGAAAGTTATCTCCTATTGCTTTTGAAGATTTTAGAAAGGAACACCGTGTAACCTACCATTGTAAATGTTTGTCAACTCAATTAGTTTTATTTTTGCTACAATTTTGCAGCGGGGTTTTTTAGAATTTTTTAATAAACTTTTAAATCGTTTTTTATTTTATTCTACAATCTCATTTTATTTCGTGTAAATTATACTTGTTCCTCTTGTTACGTATAAGAAAACCTACCGAAGTATTTACTGTTATGACGCCGTTATTAAAGACACTTTCGTGATTCGGGGCATAAGTGCAATCTGAAGTTCTGCAATAATGCCACCAGGGCGGCAACTGTTATTCAAGCTCCTTTTTCAGAGCTTTAAAGCTTGGAGGTTTTAGTGCTTTACATATGTTTATTCCAAGATCATATAAAATCTTGCTATTATTCCATTATAATATCTAAGTTTATTGTTTCTGATGAAAAACAACTGATTTTCTTTTACGAATATTTTAGATGTTAATTAGTTTGACGAAAAGCCAGGCAATGTGCTGAATATTCCCGACAAGATTTAGACAGCAGAAAGTAAATTTCGGTATATATTCGCCTTTGTTTAACATTTTTTCAATAGGATGGGGCCAAAGTCGAATGCGCGCTACTGTGTTTATTCTTATTGTTTTTGGATAGAAACTGGCAGAAGAGAAAAACAAGACTTCCTTCTTGCTAGCGGTTATTCTCGAATAATCCCAGTGAACAAATACGTTAAAATAAAAGAAAAATGTTGTATGACTGAAAGCATCCGTGTTACATGTATTATTGAAAAAGTGTCATAAATTGTTTGCAAGCATCGGCAGTCTGAGTGATTGAAATAAATATACAGGAAAGAGTTTCCAAATATTATATTAGTCATTTTATTACACCCAAACGTAAAAGAATATGTATTGAACTTTTTATGTATCTCTAAAGCTAGCCGTGTCTGCCAAACGTTTTTTTTTTTACGACACAGCGCTAGGTGAATTTCTTTTTCGACACACCAATTAAAATCCATACAAAATTAAATACACTCTATTAGTATGAATAAAAACAAGTAAATTCTTATTACAATAACAATAAGTTGTTAACAATTTTTAAATCTTTCCCGGCACATATGGAATCTCTCTAAGCATACAGTTTGCCAGACGGCTCTAAAGCGAAGTCATGAACACATGATGTTTATAAGAAAAAAATATTTTCTTCCTTCTTTTGGGAAGATTTGGAGGGCAAGGAAATGTTTTCAATCATAAAATTAGGGGTGGCCGTGGCCTGGTTTTCTCGTCAATCGGCTTATTAAACAACTTCAGGCGTGGCAAGCTGCAGACTGGATGACAGCCGGTGGCTTGAGGACCACTGCTGGGTGGGACGACTAATTTGAGCACAGCTGTTGGGGGACTTTGACCCATTTGCTGAGTGACCAGTGCTGGATGCCAATAGGCTTTTCGTCCGCCAGCAGCTCTTCCATCATGCACCCCCTGTGCTTCGGAGGGCACATTAAGCCATCGGTCCCGGCTGTTAATGTCATCTCGTAGCAGCCGTTAGTTACTGGGATAACGCAAAACTATCTTGAAGGAGTAAGTGCTGCAGATTATTGTTCTGCGGCAGTCTACCCTCTGTACAAGATAAAAAAGACATACAATATGCAAATTATTTAAATAATTTTTTGGACGCCGTTTGCCGAAGTTAACTGTCTGTGGTGGCTTCATTACAAACTTCATCATTGAACCGATTTTCTTCGAAGAACGGAACGATGGTGTTTTGGTAACAGTTGCAATCACAAGTGCCCACTACCTACGAATTTTACAGGATTATGCTATTATTCCTTATGGATCATCATCGACCTTAGCTGTTCCCATTATTCGCATGGGGTCGCTGTTGTTATTAGATGTTGATTAGATGTTGCAATGATTTTTACGGCCGGATGCCCTTCCTGATGCCAAACCCTGTAAAATGATGGTCACCCATCCAGTGAATATCGATGCCCGGTATTGCTTAACTTAATAGAGCTGGCTTGCTCACTAGGCCATGGCCTCCCCAAAAATAACAATTGGATAAAGAGAAAAATAATTAGGGAGGGGGGATAGTTCTTACCCATAGTAAGAGTGTAATTTTGAAAAAGATTAAGGAAGTACCCTAGTGGAGTGAAACCACAATCTTCCTCATATATTTTAACAATATTTTTATTTTTTGTAAGAAGTTCTCCCCTTCCCCCAACTTTTTATTGACTTTCTTATCTTCCCGTATTTTTCATTCTGCAAATTTATTTTATATTTTGAAAAATGCATTTTATTATTCGCAAAAAGCTGTAAATGAAGGCCATATTCTTAGAATGAATAGCATTTAATTTTATAATCTTAGAATGTTTGAAACTTTCTAGAACTGGCGTAGATGTTAGCAAACACTGTAGGTAGACGAATTGTTTGTCCCTGGATGTACAGGGTGAATATTATTGAGCTATATGAAAAAAAAAACTTGATAAATTTGAACAATTAGCGAGATTCAGTTAAAACTTGGCAGTTGAATGCAGGGCAAGTTGAGATTATTTTGAGCATGCGCACTGTGACTGATGAACAATATTTCAAAATTTTAGAAAATGATCTCATTCCTGTTATCCAAAGTGACCCATATTTTGAAAAGATGTGGTTCATGCAGGAAGGAGCACGACCTCATCGGACCAATAGTGTTTGAAGTAATGGAAGAGCACTTTGGAGAGCGCATTCTGGCTTTTGTGTACCCAGAGGCCACAGGAATGCGAATCGCCTGGCCGTCATATTCTCCTGTTCTCAACCATTGTGACTCATTTTTTTGGGGGCAATATTAAAGAAAAGTTTACGCAAATAACCCCGAAATCTTCGGTGAGCTCAAAATAGCCATTCAGATCATCGAAAGCATCGAAGTCTCGACACTTCAGCGAGTTTTGATCTTCTTCTGCGCCACATCATGGCCATTGATGGCAGGCATATCTAACATGTCATAAACTAAATCCGGACATCTGTAGGTACTTTTAACATTTGAATAAAATTTTTGAACTCAGTAGTTTTTAGTTGGTTTGGTTTGGCTTGTTTGGTATTAACGTCCTTTTCAACTGCCATGGTCATTTCAGGACGGCGTTATAGGGGCCGCAAATTTTGTCTCGCAAGGGTTCTTTAACGTGCAGCCGGCAACCGACTACACGGGACCAACGGCTTTACTTCCCTTCCGAAGGAAGTGCGTAATCTCAGGATTTTCCACCTGAAAAAAATCCTCGTCTTCCTCGGTCGGGGTCGGACCCGCGTTCTCGGGCATCAGAGGCGATCACGCAACCACTGAGCCACCGAGGCCGATCAGTAGTTTTTGAAAATTTGATGTTTCATATAGCTCAATAATTGTCTCCCTGTAATACAGATTATTATGAAAACCAGCTCAAGTATTCGATATTTGGTTTGTTTTGTTTGGTATTAACGTCCTTTTCAACTGTCATGGTCATTTCAGGACGGCGTTATAGGGGCCGCAAATATTCGATATTTAAATCCCCGAAAAATAATATTAAAAATTAATGAGTTTTTTGTTTGTTTTTTTTGTAAATGCCTGTATTTCAATTAGTAACTAAATATTGAAAAGAATTTTGGCTCAAATTATTTCAAGCAAAACCATTATAATTATCTTTTATTCGTTTGATTATTTGTTGAAGATTGTATTTAATAAAATAAAATATTATTTGTATTGAAATTTAATCAAATTATAAGCAGAATTTCGCTTGAAAAAACATGTGTAAATTGCAAATGTCTATTAAATAAAAATAATAAAATAATAATGATTTTTAAGTTAATCGTTTCTGAGGACTAATAATTAAATTAATTTGTTGATTACTTTTAATGTTATTTAATTTGACGAAAGGTCAGGCAAATTGCTGAGTATTCCCGACAAGAGGTAGACTGCGAAAAGCAATTTTTTTATTATTATTATTTTATTTTTTATTACTGTTTCCATGAAATCAAATTCACCATAGTCTTTATCATTGTTTGAATTTTTGATATATTAGTGGAAAAGACAGATTACTTTTCTACCAGGGGTTATACGTTTGTAACCTATAATGTACAAATCCAAAATTAATTTCATAACTATAGAATGTTGGTTGATAGAATGACTATATCAGCAGAGTGAATTATTATATATATAATGAGACAATAATCATTAAATAATATATCAAACTACTTGGAATGATGTGTCATGAATGAATATAACGTAACATAAATGATAGTCCAAATTAGGTTCAAGGAACCTGGTTTAGTGGACCCATTATGGTTCATTGGAGCTTTCAATGCTAAAATATGGCATGTAATATATCAAACGTTTGTATGTATCCACACCAGGTAAACGTGTTGCATACAATATCTTCCTGGCAGATCCTCACAGAAAAAACACTACAGGATTATCACCGTCGGGGTTAAGCGAATGACTATGTCGCCTACCCTAGAGCAGTGTTGCCAGATATTTCTACCTCGAAAATCCCAAAACCCGTCCACAAAGCAGCCCAAAAACCGCGGGACTAAGCACAAAGAAGCCCAAAAAACCGCAGGACTTCGATAGCCGGCTGATTTTAGTACTTAAATGAAACCAATTGTAAGTCTCTCGTATTAAAAATTCCATTGCTGCAGGGAGTTCCTCTGAAGCTTTTTCACAGCATAAATGAATGGAATGGCAGATGCACTTGACCAAAATAACATCGGGATTATTTTGCTTTAACATAGTATAAAGAGAATTATTTTGACCACACATATTGCTTGCCCCATCGACCCCTAATCCAATGATGTTATTTAAATTCAACTTTGCCTTTGCCATAAATTCTGATAGACAAGCATACAATTCTCGATGGGTGGTTTTAACTACAGTTATTAAACCTAAAAAAGTTGTTATTACATTTTTTCGAACGTGACTGTAATAACGTTTACAACAGCACATGTATTTGGTGGTTGCAACATCAGTTGATTCATCAATAATCAAGGAATAGTATTCATTACCAATATCTTGAATCAATGACTTAAACATTTCTGGCGCAATGACATGTATAATCAGTGAGGTACATTTGGTTCTGTGAAGCCTAAGTGCTGATGTTTGTGATGAATGCTTACTGTCCTTAATCTTGAAATTGCTTGCTATTATTTCACCAATATGGTCGATGTTTCTGATTGCTGAATGGCATGCCACATTGACAGCAAGAATACATTCAGCTCGTTTCATACTGGTATTCTCATCAATTACAACAACACCTGTATCACAATAAATAGAATGATTTTTTTTAAAAATACTAGAGTTATTATTAGTTAGACATAACCAGGTTTGGGTCTAATATTACTTCAAGTGGAGAAGGAGAGAGACGAGTTTTGATATCTTACTTGAGTTTAATGTATTTCGGTTGGAATCGGGTGGTGATAATTTTGCTATATTATTCCGGTGTTTTCCTGTTTGAGCACGGAGTCCAGTTTTACAAACAATACAATAAGCTTCACAATCACTGCTGTCAGGGCCTAGCATTAGTTGGGAATTTCAGATTAACACAATTAAAAAAATTCGTTACAAATTATATAAATATACAAATATAACTTGTACCTGTATTTTTTGTTAGCCAGCCTTTGAACGTTGATTCCTTCTCCCAAGACGCTCTATATTGTTTAGAATATTTCGCCTATTTCCCCATGTTTTTAGTTTACGCTAGTCTGATTTCAGTCCGGTGAATTCAATAAAATTTCAATAAAAAAAAAATAGTGTGCAAGATTTTAAGCTATCGAAATGAAAAACAAATTGAATTGAGAGAGAAGATAAAACTAAAAACTGTGAAAGCTACTTACAATTTTGAAGTCTTCAAAATATTTACGCATAGTGTGTGCTGCTGGCTGGAGTCCTTATGATAAGCACCCTCTTATCGACAATCGACAATCGAACAGCGCAGGGAAAAACGAAACGAGCGGTCCGAAAGCAACGCTTTCACTGCCATACTCATCCAGGAAGTAACCAGGGGAAGTACACTGAACTAGGCAAGAAGCCAGATGAGACCTAGTTAAGTCATCCAGTGGATAAGATTGGGTCCTTTCCTATAAGGACGAATAAGTTGATTGTTGATTGACGAGGGGCACGAGGAGCTATGAGATCCAGTAGTCGGGAAAGATGGCCTTTTGGATGTCGTCAAAATTGATGTCCAGGACGTGTCGAGGCCTGCGATCCCTGAGGAAACTTCTAAACGTGAGTGGATGCTCCAGAATATCTGCAACCAGAGAATTGGGATGGTCCTTAATCTTCGGAAGAAACTTCTTCAGTGACTCCTGTACATAGCTATCAATTGGAGGTAAATGGAAATCTTCAGCAATAGAAATATTTGTTACAACTCTCCTGTCAAGTTGGGCAAATGTCCTCAAGGTATCGTTTTGGAAGGTTTGGAGGTCCTTCCATCTGGACTTACATATTGTAGCCCAGGCAGGCATACCATAAAGCAAGATGGTACGGATTACCGTCCTGTACAGCAATAGTTTGCAGTCCAATGCAAGCGCGCTGTTTCGCCCCAGAAGAGCTACCAGACTGAATTTTGCTTCTTTGCCTTGTTGATGGCGTAGGAGACATGGTCGCCCCAGTTTAGCTTGGCATCTATTACCACTCCGAGGTATTTGTAGTGTTTCACCCATTCGAGCTCTTTACCAGAAAGGAACAGAGGACTCGGGGGTTTCCGAAGTTTCTTTGTAATGAACATCGCCTTGCACTTGTCAACGTTTAGGTCGAGTCTCCACTTTGCAAACCATTTCTCGCACAGATGTAAGGCCTTTTGTAACCGTGATATGACGTAAGCTGGAACGCGGTCAGTGGTCATGATGGACGCGTCGTCAGCGAACAAATACAGCTTGCATTTTGTAAACGTTGGGAAGCCATGGATGAAAAAGTTGAAGAGTGCAGGGCCTAGGACAGAACCCTGGGGAACACCAGCTTTGACGTCACACGTCAACCTTGATACGAAATAACCTGCTCGACAGAAAGGATCTAATCAAGGCAATAAGATCGTCCGGAAAACCACAAGTAATCATTTTGTAAATCAGGCCTTCGTGCCAGACCTGATCAAAAGCTTTTCGGACATCCATCCATCCGCCAATCTTATGGAGCATAAACCTTGACTCGTCGGAGAAGGCGACCTTAGCCCTCTCGTCTGTGGTCCAATAGCGGTGCTCACGTGCAAAGTCTAGGCGTCGTTGTCGATGACCCCTGATCAACATGGGAGCAGCAGCCACGCGTCGACTGTTCAGGCCCATCCGTAGCATGGTGCGTTCAACGGTAATGTCGGTTACACGTCTGTTGGCACTACTGTTGAATCTGGTGGTCAGTTTATGGACTGTGGCTCTCCTGTCACCTTTTACAAGTCGTCGTAGGCGCCGCTCACCCCGTTGGTCGATGGCTCGTGACCCTTTACAGTGATGGCGTTGGGACGCGATTTCTGTCCCTGGTATTCCCTCTTTGTACACTTTCACTGCAGCGGACCCTGAACAGTTCACAAATCGCACCGTTTCGGAGATGGTTCCACCCTTGCTGCGATAGCCTATTATCATCCCTTTTTGGATGTCCGTTAAATCCGGACGTTTACCTGCCATTTGATGCACCCGCTTTAAAGCTTTCTCAGCCTGTTATGCAAATTTTGCAATTTGTAATCGTTGTTGGGGCGAACCATGCGTCTGCCTTGAGGGGCTGCTTGTCATAATTCATTGATATGATAGTGTACATTTAAAATAAAATTGCCTTAAACGACTAACATATTTATCGATGTACTCATTATCATATCGTATGCAGACACTTTTCATTTTGTCATTTGTCCATTCAAGAAAATAAATTTATAATTCAAGAAATTATTGTTTCGTGCAATAAAGTTATAATTGACATTGCAAGTACTGTAGTAACCACAGGGTCCATTTTTGATTCTAAATGCGATTTCATTTGTTTATGGTCTTCAAATTTGAGAGGTAAGGAATTGTTATTCGAAGTAGCTGTTTTATTTTGTGGACCTTCTGTTATCTGGAATCTGCGGATTTGTTTATGCGTTTTTCAGTTCATTTGGAAGAACATGGTGTTTAGTGCCCATATTTCATTTCTCTGCTACATCTGTACAAGCGGCAGCAAACAACCCTTTTCTTTTAGTTTATTCAACTTTAAACAGACTTTATTATTTAATTGCCAGGCTCAGTGAACAAGAGGGAATTTTCACATAATTTGATTTCCTGAGTTTGGCAAGCCTGATTTACAGCTGATATGTAACTCTGATTACTCCCAGCTGTTTACTGTATTATACTAAAATATTTACTCATATAACTACTTCCTGTTTCAATAAAAATACGGAAATTTCCTTCTTATTCACATTAATTTGCACAATATCGTACGTATCTGTATAATTCCTTCTATATTTAATTAAACACGAAGACCACGAGGAATAAAACACGGGAAAAAATCATTCAGTAAGCATGCGAATAGAGGTATGCAGATCAGTGTTTCTTTCAAAAATCGCCTGGTTGTAATGACTCTAATGGCGTCTTACTATTAGCGCCAATATGCGGAAAAATACATGAACTACTCGCGGCACATTGTCTATAAGAATATGAACGGGGCCCACTGTCAAGGATTTATCTTAACGCACAGGGCATGAAATGGGGGGTGAAAATGCATATATAATTTATTGCAAAATTCAATGAGAATCTGAAAATTTTCCAATGAATAAGATAGTAATGAATTTAATTAGAAAAATGATTGTATATATCGTCAGCCCAGTTCATTGGCTGCGTCTTTCCCTGGAGTGCTTGTATCGAGATTGCCTTGGATGTTACTTTTTAGACTGGCTCGGTACGAACCATGGTCTTTTAATTCTCTGGTGTATGTACTCGCGCAAATTCCGTTGCTGGAGTCAACAATTGGACTGCTGTATTAACTGAAAAGTCGATTGATGCCCCTGTATTGCTTGAATTTGGCTACAGCCCAAACTTAACAATGTATATTAACTATAGGGGCTAGAAGAATGGTGTGGCAGCGAGCGTTCAAATCTGATTTCTCGAATGATGATGCCGCCAGATGGCAGCTACATCAACATAGTAGCTAAAAATCCAGAGCTTTACATCAATAAAGCTCCGTTAATTGCTTCGTAAAAATTATATATTTGATTTATTATTTCATTTTCATTCCAGAACATTAAATAATATACCATTTTTAATAATATTTCGACCCTCCCCCTTTTTTTGTTTTTAATGAGAGATGATTTTGCAGTATTATTTATTTCAAATGATTTTTTTTTTCAGTTATAATTGGTATAGAGAAATACACGACCGTTTCACACAGAGTTATTTTCTTTAGATAAGTTTTCGATTTCTTCATCCGATTTTAGTTTTGCAATAAAATAGCACCCCTCCCTTCTTACTGTTGCATTTTAAAATTTAAAGAACCACTTTACTGCCTATATTTCTCATTTATTTTTTTCTTTATGAAAAATCTAAGAAAATTCCTTATTTTTAAATAACAAAATGCAATCAAAGCAGCTTTAAATACAAAAATTTATTATATATCTTACTTTTTTTTTAAATAATAAGAAATTTTTTTTCAAACCTATTAACCTGAAGTACCTGATATTTAAATTTTTTATCATCACATAAAGTAATTTGGTTGTTAATCATGTAATAAATGAATTTTATATGAAAAAGACATTCTCTTTGTATATCTATATATTTTTCAATATTGTGCATTTCACATATGAGACCTTCCGAGCTAGAAGAGCGAACGCCTCATTTCTTGAATTTTTTCTCCTAAAACATCTGTGAAAATACATTTTCTATCGTTTTTGAGGTGGCCAGCTGTGTACAGCATTATATTATTAGATTTATGTTTAAATTTTATTATACTTAATTTAGCAGATGTTTAATGCTTAATTACTCAAAATTTAATTCCTCTGGCTCGGAAGGGCTCATATTCCATGTGATGGGAAGGGCCATATCTTATATCCCATGTGATATTCCGGAAAGGGCTCATATCTTATTAGGGATAGATACCTTCATCCATCTCTCTGATCTTATATTTCAACTTATTTAAAACAGCAATTTTTTTTTCATTTATATTAACGTTAAAGAGTATCATCAAGTTCTATGGAAGACAATTACCTAACAATTTATTAAATTTTTATAAATAAACTTCACT
Organism: Rhysida immarginata; assembly: GCA_023313115.1. Classification (NCBI taxonomy): domain Eukaryota; kingdom Metazoa; phylum Arthropoda; class Chilopoda; order Scolopendromorpha; family Scolopendridae; genus Rhysida; species Rhysida immarginata. Next base: position 558,850 of record JAHWFO010050227.1, read on the forward strand.
CAACCGTAATATAGCTGGAAAAAAACACTCCGTCATCCTATTATTTCCATCTCATCTCCCGCATAACTCGCATCTATGTCGATTGCAGCGCCACCGATACTATCATCAAATCGGGAATCAACCACGTAGCATTGTGAGTAGTAGCCGTTGCCACACTATTCTTCTAGCCACTATAATTTTAACCTTAACAATGCATTACGTGTTCAGCAACAAATACTTAACATTAGC